>CAXITT010000779.1:208482-222467 GCA_964033795.1 Lymnaea stagnalis
ATTTTTTTTTTTTTTTTTTTTTAAATGTAAAACAAAAAAAATAATTAAAATAATAATAGAAATGCTAGTTCAAAAAAAAAAAAAAAAATTCTTAGCTTTCTACTGGATTGTAATCGAAAATGATATAAACTAATATAAGCAGGTGTGAAGTTTTTCATAATAAATATAAGCTAAGTATTTACACAAAAAATAGAAAAAGCAAGTTGCCTGCCTACAAGTTCTTATTAAAACCTATCATACTTTAAAATTTATATTTTTTAAATGAAATATAAAGGGAAAACAGATTGCACATGTTTGATAATGAACTAATTATTTTTAAAATTGTACATCATTATGTGTATGTAAATGTATTTTAATAAGGTGTCATAAAAGTCTTTAAACTTGTGAAATTGCAAAAAAAATAGACCAATACACATAGAGAAATATGAGAACAACAGAAAGGAAGACGCGAGCGGCCAGTACGATATTTATAACCGAATACTGTAACAAGATTAGATTTAAATATACGGTTTATCTAATATAAAAAAAATAGACCAATACACATAGAGAAATATGAGAACAACAGAAAGGAAGACGCGAGCGGCCAGTACGATATTTATAACCGAATACTGTAACAAGATTAGATTTAAATATACGGTTTATCTAATATATCGATCCTAGCATGATTACAAGTTAATGGCTCTGAGGCAAGAGTATAAGATCGGGCTGTTGACTCTAGCTTCGCATCCCCTAGAAAGCTGCCACTAAGAAAACTGTTTCGTCCCAGCTGATTCGCAAACTTTTTGTAGGTAGGCAACCCACTGTAGAACCCCTCTTGAAGGGCGTCCGTCGCTTCAACGGGAGGAGTTGGGGGACGATATCAGGATTAAATTTACCATTCAGTCTCCTAGGAAAGTGGATCGTGTGCAATGTGTGTATACACAATGCTGGACCGACTGGGTGTCTTTTGGTTGGGGCGGCCTCTAGCGGAACCCGATCGAGTGGACTCAGATGGGGACTGTTCTGGCGATCAGGCATGCCAGGTTTATAAGTTTCTTATCCATTAGACAAAGATTTGTCAGATCCATAATACGTTTTAATGTCAGACACATAATCATACATTGTGTCAGACACATAATCATACCTTGTGTCAGACACATAATCATACCTTGTGTCAGACACATAATCATACCTTGTGTCAGACACATAATCAGACAAAGTGTGTAATTCATAACATTGTTATTTTGAGGAATTCATGTTAAATAATTCAAAGGAGATAATGTATTTATAGTTTGAGTCTCAAAATAAAAAAAATAGTTTTCCCGTTTTCAACCGATCATTGAGAAAATACAAATAGTGATTGAAATCATTTAATAGCATTGTTTTAACAAAAAATAAACTTCTAATCATTGAGTACAATTTAGTATTACATTGTAAATATTGTTAAATCAGAAAGATGACTTAATGACGTCATACATTATGCAAATTGTTTTGAATGCGGAGATTCCTGAGGGCGTTTCAATTTCGATAATTTTTATTTTTTATTTTTTTTTATTTTGGATAAACACCACCACCACCGAAAAAAAAAATAAATCAGTTATTAGTATTTAAAAAAATACATTTATGAAATATATTTTATATATGTATAATCTACAAGGATCAATTAAGTATGATTTTTTTTAAAGTCAGTCGGACAGTTTTATATTGTAGACACAGTAAATGATTTGATCGAAATGTGTCATAAAGTCTTTTTTAGGGAGCAGCATTGATTCAAAACTGTTTAGAGTCTGTTAAACACAAAAATAAACTATGACATAAAATAACAGTTTATGCAAGGATGTCGTATATAACATATAATACATGCATTTAACCATTGATGCAAAACAAACGGTTGTCAAGTTAGGCAAGGCAATAAGTAATAGGGTGAGTACGGGTGGCTAGAAAAACAGTAATATTTAACTTATATCTTTGAATGCAGGTGAACAACCAAAAGGTGGTAGGGAAGTCTCATCAATAACACCACTTTGAATATGAGATGTTGCAAAATGTAATTTTTGACAATGCATGATCCTCAAAAGAAAAAAAAAAGGAAAATGACATGTTTTCGAGAAAAATATTGATGAGATGTTGTTAAAAAATAATTGATATTGAGATGTTGTCAAAACAGAATTGACAATGAGATATTGTCAATCATAAGGATTGATGTTGAGATGTTGTCAGTTAAAGTAATGAGAATTAGATGTTGTCAAGACAAGTATTGCTACTGAGATGTTGTCAAGTAAAGTAATAAGAATGATATGTTGTCAAGACACGCAGTTATCATGAGATGTTGTCGAGACAAGTATTGATAATGAGGTATTATCACAATAACTTTGTTAATGTAATGTTGTTATGGCAAGTATTTAGAAGGAAATTTTGTCAAGATATTTATTGAAAATTGGCTATTGTATTAAGCAACACAATGGCCCCTTTTGAAAGTATTGACTTTACGTCATTTAAATTATCTTATCAAATATGCATTGACGTAGGATAAATCTGACGGTAGAGAAAACTAATAAATAATGCACAGTTTGATAGACACATAACATAGTCAGGTAAATGTTTTCTTTATATCCATATAATTTTCCGGACATACTTAAAAGGTGGATTTTTTCTCTGTCTTGTGTGGATGATTAAAGTTTTGGAGAAATTATTTTAGTAGAATTTGATGTATAAGATGAAGATGTGGTCAAGATTCTATATTAGAATTAAATAATATTTTTATAGGAGTAAGCTATTTGTCATCTTCTGAAGTTAATGTTTGAACTTGACTTCTTAATTATAATCCTTTTTTTTTTTGGTCCTAAAACATATTCTTTTTTTTTTTAAATATATATTTTTTCCTTCTTCTTCATGGTGCACATTTTTTATTTGAATGAGATTTTCAACTTGTTACAGGTGGTAGGGATCCCCAAGACTTTAATAAATACTGTAAGAACTAAATGTCAGGTATTTTTTTTTTTTTCAGTTTTAGTAAGGTAGAAATATTTTGACACAAATTTGAGACAACTGCTACTACACTACACTCCTTGCAGTGACAATTTTTACTTGATTATTACTGTTTAACTTTGAGTTTAACTATTGCATATGTACTTTGTATATTATCTAGCTAGCAGGTAGTTTTTTTCAATATTTACTAACATCAAACCACTGCCTATAATGATACATGACACAACATTTCTTTTAAATTGATAAGCGAAATTGTATTTATTTTTGTAACACCCATGTCCATAAAAGCACTAAAAGAGTATAAAATCAACGTTGCCCAAAAATTCAAAGTTTTCACAGTCATAGAACTAAAACAAAACAACTTTTCTATTTTAGGATTGGATATTATAGAAATAAATAGTGTTTCATTATTTTCCTTTCCATTAAAAAAAAAACATTGTTTAAATATAAATGATAATTATGACATAAATATGTTTTCAGGGGAAATAAATGTTGTATTGTATATCATAATATATATACATAGTAAAGTTCTTTATAACACATATTATTTTAATATTTGTTGTGGCACTGTAATTTTAATAACAGTATCAAAAGAAAATAACAAAACGAATTATTGTTATATAGCTTACTTGTACTTTTCTATTCCTCTTTTGCTGCCTTTAAGACACTTTGAATTTTACATTTTAAAATGCATTTATATAGTATTCATAAAGTTTAACCAAAGTGTTTGAGGATCTCGATCTGGTTTTAAATTGGGAGTTATCTCTTACTCTCGAACTCGTTCCTTACTTGTAAGGTTACAATATCAAAATACCCCCTCCACCAAATGCTTGGTAGCCCAATCTCTCTGTACACATATATCATTAGCTGATCTCAGACCTTTAAAATGATCTGCCGTAAAATTTGAATTATTTCAACTCTTAAAAATCTTCCCACCTAAAGAGGATGACCGTGAACCTAGGCGTAGCTAAAGAGAGAAGCGGGGGACAAATAAACCCATTCACTATGCTAGCAGGGACCCTATCATGAGGTCTGGTGGTACATAATGGAAGAGGATAATGTTTTTTTAGTGCTTAGCTTAATTTAGTAAAATGAAATAAATTAAAATCAGCTGTCACGTCTAATTCTTTCATTGACCAATGTAGTATAACAAATCCATTACATGTCTTTGAATTCTTGACACGACCAAAATATAATAACACATTGACTAAAACAGTTCTAATTTTGACTCACTCTCTACAGTATAACTCATTAATTAAATCACAGTGTTACGTGTTCATATACATTAATTATATTATATTACAATTTGATCGTAATACAATTCAATTTCAGAGACATAAACTAAAACATCCTTTCAACGAGACAAATTTAAATTGGAATTTACTTCATGCCAATACATTCAAAGTTGTCACTATGAAAAAAGAATTACTTATGATATTGACAATATTCTAAAATACATTCTTGATAACGTCAGAGTCAAAACTCCAGTGAGAAACCATGTCTAACAGTGACCGGAAGCGTCCTGCTCATTCATTATTATGAACCAATCTTGTCTAACAATAATCAGAAGCGTCATGCGCTTTCCTGATTGATAAATTATGTCTACCAATGACCGAGGCTTCCATCTCATTTCTGTTGTTCCAATCATGCTTAGCAGTGCGTGGAAGCGACCTGCTCATTACTGATGTACATATTTTCATGACTAGATTAATACAGACCTTATTTATTTTGTTCTCGTAAAATCAAGGAGAGAGATGGAGCAACAGAAACCCAACGGTAACTGTGACCTGATTGTGGTGATCTGACTTAGGTTTTGACTTTGAAAGGTATCTCTTGTATGAGTTATCCTGTTGGCTATCTGTCTAGGATATTCCTTTAACTATGCTAAATTACCGCACATACATTAATAACCTATCTATGTACATAGAGACTGAAACGAAGTCTATGTCAAAAGGGCGAACAACTGCAAGTATTTATTCACTATGGATTTTGTCAATAACTTCGTAGTTTACCTCTTTTGTTATGTAGTATATATATATAAATGGATTTCAGCAATTTATTTTTAATGTATGATATTTGATTAAAAGTGAACCTAAAATACTGATAGTATCATCATCATAAGCTCTGCATTCGCTCAACGTCATATGTTCAATCGTGGTGGACTTAGCCTTGTATATTTTCACAGTTGATCTCGGAAGATTTTTTAATAAGGGTTGGAATTTTTTTCCGTTCCAGAAAGGTTATATCACAGGTATATTTGACAGGGGTATATCTCAAGTATATTTTACAGGGTTATATCTCAGGTACATTTGATATGGTTATAACTCGGGTATTTTCGACAGGGTTATATCTCAGGTATTTTTGACAGGGTTATATCTCAGGTATATTTGTCAGTGTTATAACTCAGGTATATTTGATAGGGTTATATCTCAGGTATATTTCTCAGGGTTATATTTCAGTTATACTTGTCAGGGTTATATCTCAGGTATATTTGTCAGTGTTATATGTCAGGTATATTTGTCAGGGTTATAATTCATGCATCTTTGTCATGGTTATGATTCATGTATATTTGTCATGGTTATATCTCAGGTATATTTGTCAGGGTTATATCTCAGGGTAATTTGTCAGGGTTATTAGTCATTTTATATTTATACATTATATGTCAAGATTACATGTCAAAATTATTCTTCATGAGTGTCTGTCATTGTTATTTTTCATGATAATATGTCAGGCTCATTTGTCACGGTTTCATGTCAAGATGGCCAAGTGGTCTAAACCGAGTCAATATCAAGATCATGGTCTTGAGTTTAGTCCCCACAGAAGTAAAGTTAACCAAAAATATCATCCATGTGCATTGGACTAGTTAACTGTGGATGGCAACTCATCTAAAAGATGGCAAAATTGAATTCAAACCCAGAGATTGAGTCCTGCAGGCGTATACCATTGACACAATAAAATATTCTGAAAACTCAGACAATGCACCTGGTGCCAAGTTGCAGCCTTCACATATGATGTTCTTTTTTGTAAAATGTCCATGTTGTACGTTCGGTTATTTGAAAAGGTTATTTACTGGTTAGATATCATAGACATATGTCATATTTATGTAAAACTGTTATACGTCAGATTTATGTAAAACTGTTATAAGTCTGAGTTTTGTGAAGCTGTTATGTGTAAGAGTTTTGTGAAAGTGTAATATGTCCGAGTTTTGTGAAAGTGTAATATGTCAGAGTTTTGTGAACTGTTATATGTAAGAGTTTTGTGAAACTGTCATATATCAGAGTTTTGTGAAACTGTTAAATACATGGAGTCACTCTCGCGGTATTACAGTCACACAATACATATTCCGACAACTCCAGCTTTGTGAAGCACAGGGGAAAAACAAGAAACACTTCTGGTCATTCGCTTCATCCTGGTCTTGACTTAGTCGTGCCATTGAAACATATAGACAGTGACGAGACAATTTGGGCAATAATCCCAAAGTTAAAAAATATATAGTTCAAGTCAACCCTGCTACTCACGTCTAGGCTATTACTCAAGTCAAGGCTACTACTCAGGTCAGGTCTACGTCTCATATCTTCGCTACTATTCAACTCAAGGCCACTACGCAGGTCAAGGCTGCTAATCAAGTCAAGGCTACTACTCATGTCAAGTAAAAGCGTTCGTCATTTTTGTAAGCGAAGAAAGAAGAATACCAAATTAATTGCTGTGTTTTATGTGAGAGATCCATGAAATAGTTATTTATGAGGTTATTATATGTCAGAAATATATGACAGCGTTATTGTTTTAGGGTTATGTGTCAGAGTTTTATGGCAGAGTTATATGTTAGTGCTTTATCGTATTGTTTGGCCGATTCTAAATGTTTTTGTGTTTTGACCTGCTGGTCAACAACCGTGACGTTGCTATGGTTACAGAAAACAAAATTTCTAACATTGATTTCCCCGTCGCCTTGAATGACAAATGGCCATTATTTACAGATCTCAGTTTTCACGAGTCATTTTCTCTTGGACCTGGTGTTCATTTCTTTAGTCTTCATATCTATCTTTTTGGGTCGAGATTCCACAGAGGTGCTATTTATGGAACTAATGATGGTTAGGCTTCCTGCTACTTCAAAACAAACATGTCACTGCAATAATTATTAGTAGCTGTGTTGGATGTAATGGACACTTAAAAAGAAATTGTGGAAATTGCAGACTTGATTTTATTGAAAGATTGACAAAATGACTAACCAATTGTCTAACTTTTGTATGGTATGTTAAACGAATCTCTAAATCTTTCTCTGAGCAAGTCCTTGAACTGATTTGTCCGCACAGCTGTCATTTGTCTAATGCCCCAACAATGCCAACACTATGTAGATCAGCCCTGACACTGAAATATTTTAACAGGGCCACAAAGTGGTCTAAACCGAGTCAATATCAAGATCATGGTCTTGAGTTTAGTCCCCACAGAAGTAAAGTTAACCAAAAATATCATCCATGTGCATTGGACTAGTTAACTGTGGATGGCAACTCATCTAAAAGATGGCAAAATTGAATTCAAACCCAGAGATTGAGTCCTGCAGGCGTATACCATTGACACAATAAAATATTCTGAAAACTCAGACAATGCACCTGGTGCCAAGTTGCAGCCTTCACATATGATGTTCTTTTTTGTAAAATGTCCATGTTGTACGTTCGGTTATTTGAAAAGGTTATTTACTGGTTAGATATCATAGACATATGTCATATTTATGTAAAACTGTTATACGTCAGATTTATGTAAAACTGTTATAAGTCTGAGTTTTGTGAAGCTGTTATGTGTAAGAGTTTTGTGAAAGTGTAATATGTCCGAGTTTTGTGAAAGTGTAATATGTCAGAGTTTTGTGAACTGTTATATGTAAGAGTTTTGTGAAACTGTCATATATCAGAGTTTTGTGAAACTGTTAAATACATGGAGTCACTCTCGCGGTATTACAGTCACACAATACATATTCCGACAACTCCAGCTTTGTGAAGCACAGGGGAAAAACAAGAAACACTTCTGGTCATTCGCTTCATCCTGGTCTTGACTTAGTCGTGCCATTGAAACATATAGACAGTGACGAGACAATTTGGGCAATAATCCCAAAGTTAAAAAATATATAGTTCAAGTCAACCCTGCTACTCACGTCTAGGCTATTACTCAAGTCAAGGCTACTACTCAGGTCAGGTCTACGTCTCATATCTTCGCTACTATTCAACTCAAGGCCACTACGCAGGTCAAGGCTGCTAATCAAGTCAAGGCTACTACTCATGTCAAGTAAAAGCGTTCGTCATTTTTGTAAGCGAAGAAAGAAGAATACCAAATTAATTGCTGTGTTTTATGTGAGAGATCCATGAAATAGTTATTTATGAGGTTATTATATGTCAGAAATATATGACAGCGTTATTGTTTTAGGGTTATGTGTCAGAGTTTTATGGCAGAGTTATATGTTAGTGCTTTATCGTATTGTTTGGCCGATTCTAAATGTTTTTGTGTTTTGACCTGCTGGTCAACAACCGTGACGTTGCTATGGTTACAGAAAACAAAATTTCTAACATTGATTTCCCCGTCGCCTTGAATGACAAATGGCCATTATTTACAGATCTCAGTTTTCACGAGTCATTTTCTCTTGGACCTGGTGTTCATTTCTTTAGTCTTCATATCTATCTTTTTGGGTCGAGATTCCACAGAGGTGCTATTTATGGAACTAATGATGGTTAGGCTTCCTGCTACTTCAAAACAAACATGTCACTGCAATAATTATTAGTAGCTGTGTTGGATGTAATGGACACTTAAAAAGAAATTGTGGAAATTGCAGACTTGATTTTATTGAAAGATTGACAAAATGACTAACCAATTGTCTAACTTTTGTATGGTATGTTAAACGAATCTCTAAATCTTTCTCTGAGCAAGTCCTTGAACTGATTTGTCCGCACAGCTGTCATTTGTCTAATGCCCCAACAATGCCAACACTATGTAGATCAGCCCTGACACTGAAATATTTTAACAGGGCCACATATAAGTACTAAGGGAACAGACAATTAAGTAGCAGAATACTGTCCCGATTGGGTTAAGGATGCTTTACTTTGTATAAAGAATGTTGTGTAATTAGCTCGTCTATTTCACATAAATCCTTTAATATTATTATCTCATAATTTCAAATGTAGCATGTAATGAAATTAGCTCATCTATTTCATATGGCGCATATAATGTATTAATCTTATATACTTCATATGACGCATGTTTAGTAATAACCATCATTTACTACATATAATGCATGTACATAAATTATATTTTCTATCTCTTATAAACGCATGTAATGTAAAGTGTTAATTTTAGCTGCTATACTTTCCATAAGGATGTTCATAAACGCCTTTCCGATATCAACTTCACCCAACATGCTGATCAATAAATGATTCTGTGTACTTGGATGACGTGGCTCTGTTAATTGATTTACCTGATTTGGCGTCTAAAGAAGATAACAATGTTTTAAAAGCTACACAATTCTTCAGCCAATGGAAGGATAAGAGATGCCTATTTCCAAACAGTGAGATGGAAGTGGTATTTCTATACAGAAAGACACGCATTTGGGGAGAGTGGAGTCAGCGAGATAGGGTAAAGCATGATGACTTTGGATTCATTACAAGTAGGGATTGAATTCAAGACTTGTGTGTGTGTGATTTCAAAATATTTTAACAAAAATTTATCTAATTTGTAGTGTGATTACTGCTAACAATTATTAAAAATAATGGTCAATTGTGTCTTAAATGTGAGGCGGTGCTATGATTTAACTTATTTTAACAGTTGAGACTGTACGGCTTCTAACAGTTCATTGCAAATGTATTCCTAAAGTTAGGGATTGAATTAAAGTGTACTCCATAATGACACAAACAACTCGGCTTGTCAACACAGGAATCAAGAAACGGAATGCAAGTTATGCATATTTTGTATTACATAAATTCGCTTTCAATTTGACATTTATTAGTTTCTTAAACAATAATCATGATATAAGATTAAATGTAATATTATTTTTTTTGATTGCATTCTAAATGATAATTTTTATTTGAAATAGTTTTAAAAATGACACAACTGTAACGAAAATGAAATAAACATGTCTCACATGTCTCAATTTCATCTCATAAAAAGTTGTTTTTTTTAAAAACATAATCAATTGTTTCTTTGCAAAAGAAATCGTGTTTGCAAGCTTATAAAAAAATTATGAAACTGAAAAATGACGGGATTTAAACGAAAAGTTCATCATTCTTTTGATTAATATTTACAATTGGTATTGAGGCAACTACAACATTCATTGCACATTAACTTTTTATTTAAAGACTTTTTCTTTATCTTGCATTATTTTTTTTTAATAATGATTTAACAAAAAATGTTGTATTATGAACACGAAACCTATTTACAAAGAAACAATACCTAAATATAAACCAAAAAAGATTTAATAAATTACAACATGTACTGAAATATCATATTTACATGATCGTATGTGTAAATTAGAGTTACATAGTGTGTGCTATTTTTACATATAGTTATAACTCATTTAACGTGATATATAAATCAATTGTACATACAGCTGCCCATGTGAGTAGGCCACATACAACTGTCCATGTGAGCAGGCCACTTACAACTGCCCATGTGAGTAGGCCACATACAGCTGCCCATGTGAGTAGGCCACATACAACTGTCCATTTGAAAAGCGTGGATTAAACAAAAAATACATTCTTGTGGCGTTTGATCATATATATAAATGCAAAGCTCAGTTTGTAAATATAAACAAACGAAATATTGTAGAATAGTTTTACAGAAACGTACATATTATGTAAGACACACTGATATAACGTTATGTTTATTTGATTAAAATTGCATCCACCAAGACATTAGTTAAGGGCAAGAAATAGAAAAAAGTTAATAACCTATTCGCCATTGTTATTTCCGGATGTTGTTTTTACAGAACCAGGACAAAAGGAAGTGAAAGATTGTATACAGTTTTAATGTTAAAAAAAAATATATCATTTATTATAGCATGCACGTTTTTCTGACTCCCTAACCATGTTTAATGGTGGCATGTCTCAAAGGGGGTGATGAATACCCCCGGAGAAAGTCTAGTGCCCTATGGGCATGGGCAAAATGATACAAATATTTATATTAAAAAAACGATTACATCATATAAGTGTATATAATATATATAAGTGAATGTTTGTGGCTGGATTTGCTCCACATACGTTTTTACATGGATTCATGGATCTTCACCAAACTTGGCACACATATTCATCATTATCCGGAAGGAACTCTTAAGGGATTATGAACGTTTTATAACATCCCGCTTGGGACCGGGGGCCCAAAATGTCGTTTATTCCTATATGATGTTAGATAAATATCAATAGGCTTAATACTATTACATAAATTTATGTATTTGACCAAACTTAGTACACATATACCTTATTATCCCTTTTCAAATACCGAAGGGTAATGAACTCATAATATCTATTCCTGTTGGGCCAGAGGGCCGTTTCAATTTTTCTTATATAAGCCATATAAATATCAATAAGCTAAGACAACACTATAGTTTCTATGTGAATAAATGGATATAGACCTAGCCATGTAGCAATACACTTCATTGTCCGTAGTGAAATATCAGGGGGTTTAAAACTAATAATATCCATTCTATAATTTTCTAGGTTTTTCTATAATTTTAAATTTAAAAAAACTATATCTTTGGCATTTTAAAGAATATTTTAATGGGACAAATTTTAAATTTTAACTCTATTATTTATTCGTCTGATATTTGTAGGGCCCTCTATCTCAGGCATAACTATATCGGTACAGTTATGGAATGCGCCTCGCGGGGCCCCACGATTAACTTATAAGAAAATTAATTATAATGATGGAATTTGTTGAAGATTTTTATCGACTTTAAATAATAATTAGAAAAATAGTTTTTACACATGTTTTGAGCTGGCTATTAAATTTAATATAGAATATTCTAGAAAAGTCTAAATTGTTACAAGGAGATATACAGTTGGATCTAAGCGAATATTGAAATGTTAGTTAGTTCTATTCATTTCTATACTGCCCTGGAGTATACTGTTCTCTCAGTACCACTGAATAATTTTGTGATGTGGGATCCCAAATTGGTAAGGATCCCATCATATTTTTTATCCCAACGGGATCAGGATCCCAACAGAAAACGGGATCCCACTGGGATCCAGATCCTAACCTTGAATGGATCCGCTGAGATCCGGATCACATCGGGAAACGGGACTGCGCTGAGATGGGCGTCAGAATGGGATCAGGGTCCCAATGGGATCGGGGTTCCAAACAGCATCGGGGCCCTAATGCAATCCCGTGCAAGGTCGGGTATATTCGCTAGTTGTTATTAAAAAAACCAGTCCCTGATGCATTGAAATATATTCGATTATCCGTATATTTAAAGATAATATTATTAGTGGCTTAATTAATTCGATTATAAACATCGTCTGTGACAAAAATTGCGAACTTCTGATCACGGGCAGAAATGTTACTATTGTTCGCTTGTATCGTTACTTTTATTTTTTTTAGCAACTTTACAAGTTTAAAACTTTAATAAAGTTGTATGAAACGATGAAATAACAAAAATGTGCAATTTGAGTTCAACTTATCTATATATGTAAAAATAAATGTTTATATGTCTGTATGTCTCGTATGCGCTCCTACACCATTCATGCGATTGCGACAAAACTATAGTCAGTTGTTGTCCACATAACTGGCCGTTTCAATGAGACATTAAAAAACCTTATCAATTGTTTCGTTTCTAGCCGTTGGCCCTTAATTCGTTTTTTTTTTTCAAATATGAGCTTTGTAAAAATATTTTCCACATCCGCTCCTACGCCATTTATCCGATTCATATAAAACTTTGGTGAAATTTTGCGAGTATGTCTATAAACATTTTTAAATTATTACAATCGTTTTAAAATATTCAGTTTTGAGCCAGAGACTTCATATTCGTTTTTCTTAATATGAGCAATATAAATATATTTTCAAACCGTATGCGCTCCTACACCAATCATGCGATTGCTACAAAACTTAGTGAGTTGTTGTCCATGCGCAAATGCATTTTACTGTGTTATTTAAACACTTTTAAAAACATTCTGTGTTCAGCCGTTGGCCCTCAATTCCTATTTTTTTTTAATATGAGATTTGTAAAAAATAGTTGTCATATGCGCTCCTACGCAATTTTTCCGAATACGATAAAACTTTGGTGAGATGTTGCAAGCATGTTCATAAATGTTTTTAAATTATTACAACCATTTTAAAGTATTCAATTTTGAGCCAGTGGCCTCATATTCGTTTTTCCTAATATGAGCTATATAAATATATTTTCAAACCGTATGCGCTCCTACACCAATAATACGATTGCTACAAAACTTAGTGAGTTGTTTTCCATGCGCCAGTGCATTTTACTGTGTTATGTAAACACTTTTAAAAACATTCGGTTTTCGGCCGTTGGCCCTTAATTCGTAATTTTTTTTATATGAGCTATGTAAAAAATAATTTTCATATGCGCTCCTACGCCATTTATCTGATTGCAATAAAACTTAAAACTTTGGTGAGATGTTCGAAGCACGGCCGCAAAGATTTTTAAATTATTATGAACTTTTCAAAATATTCCAATTTTAGACAGCTGCCTTATTTACGTTTTTTTCTTATACGAGCTATATATATATAATTTCAAACCGTATGCGCTCTTGCACCATTCACGCGATTGCGACAAAACTTTGACGAGTTGTTATCTATAAACACAATCATTCATTGACCCAAATTCTTATTTTGTCTTATATGCGCTTTGTAAAAAATAATTTTCTATGCGCTCCTATACCATTTTTCAGAATTCGATAAAAATTTAGTGAGATGTTGTTCTATCGCCCAAAAAGGTTCTTAAATTACTACAACCGTTTTAAAATATTCAGTGTTGAGCCAGGGGCCCTATGTTTGTTTCTTACAAAATGAGCTATATAAATATAATTTCAAAC
>CAXITT010000779.1:224678-286665 GCA_964033795.1 Lymnaea stagnalis
AAAAAAAAAAACAAAGTCCGAACACAACTTAACAATTACAGACCCATATCTTTACTTTACACAGACTATAAAATTATCACAAAAACCCTAGCAAATAAATTAAAACCACATTTAAATAACCTAATACATAGAAACCAACAATGCAGCATCTAAGGCAGGGATATACATGAACACATACATTTCATTTGAAACCTTATTCAATATTCAAATTACAAAAATATTCAAACTTGCGTACTATAACTAGATCAAGAAAAAGCCTTTGATAGGGTAGACCACTCATACATGCATAAAATATTACAAAACAACAAACTACTTTTTAGCGGAACAACTTCACCAAAAACTTAATTGAGGTCACCGAAAATAGCTCCCTTTAAATCCAACTATGGTAAGGTAATACACTTTAAAACAGAATAATATTGAGGTATACAATAATATTAACAAATGGTGTGAAATAATTGAAATTATCGTTACTTTAAGACTTATTTGTAATCATTTGGTTAGGGATATTTTTACTTGAGCGCAGCCACCATCGTCATCTAAAAGTCTGTTAAAATATTGTCAACATCTTTAGTGTTTGTTTGTAAATTTAAATAATCATGCATTTGACATCATTTATTTAATTCTCATTTAAATTAATTTGTAAAAAATATTGTTTTGCACTGTAAATGCGATGTACTGAGCGTACTTTACTTCATTTTTTTGAATAAAGTAGTTGATGATGTTTAATTAGAGTGTTAGTCTATAGGTTTCATTCAAGAATAAAAAATGATATTAAGGGGGGGGGGGGGATTCTTTATGTCTATGGTTAGCTCAGCTCTAAACAAACATTATTTCCTTCCATTAAATACCTCCAAACCCCATGTTGATGTCCGTGATAGAATGATGCATGGGAATATCTGTACCTGCTCCCACCTTTAGCTAAGCCTCAAGC
Organism: Lymnaea stagnalis; assembly: GCA_964033795.1. NCBI lineage: Eukaryota > Metazoa > Mollusca > Gastropoda > Lymnaeidae > Lymnaea > Lymnaea stagnalis. The sequence goes on from CAXITT010000779.1 coordinate 225,610, forward strand.
AAAGGTCACTTTTTCTTATTTGGGCAAATTTTAAAGAGTTGAAATATTTCTAATGCATGATAGATTGGTATAAATGGTCGGGGATCTGCAATTGATTTAAATATAATAATGAAGGAGGATTTGCGTGAGATATAGATTAATTTGGCGTAGCCACGCAACAAGTAATGAACGAATTTAAGAGTATGAGAGTAATCGCACTTTGAGAACTCATGTGGCCATTGCTGAACTATTAGTTAAGGTTAAAATGAAAAAAAATATAGCGTCATTTTTAAATTTTAAATTCAAAATTTCTTAAAAGCAGCAAACTGAGTAAGAAAAGCATCAATTTTCATCATAATTCCTAACTTTTAATATTTTATTGTTACACTATTTTAAAAAGAACATTGACATAACAAATGTTAATTTTTGTTTATTTTTTTTCTAATAGTTAAAAAATCATTAAAAAACTTTTAAAAAAAAATAATATATATCTCTCTGGAAAATTATTATTATCATGATTATCATGTTATAAACAATACAAATAATTTTCCCCCAAAACATCAGTCTTAACAGTCATGGAATAGAAAAAAAAAATGTTTCATAGGAAAGAAATAAATCTATTTCTTGCCGTATTTTCATAAAATTTCCAGCCTTTGAGAAGCCATTCAACAGAAAAGTTCGTGTCCTATTGTCCTGGTTCTAAAGTCAAGCTTCCAAAAAGGTGATCTATTATTTTCTTGCTTTTAATGAAGGTGTAGTGCTTATACATATTTTTCAAGGGAAACAATTAATTTCGCTTTCAATTTTTTCTTTTTGTTTACATATTTAAGGATTTCTGTGAGACATTTTAATATTTTTTTTTGCAATGATAATTTATTTAATACATTTTAAAATAACATTGTTTTGCGGATAGCCTTAAAATGATTACAAACTTATTTTTAATGCTTTTTTTAAAATTAAAATAAAATCCTTCATTTCCTTATTTTAAAAAGAAAAAATTCTTCCAAAATATATGCTTAACCAATGTTTGTACATCGTAATTAATAATAATACAAGTTTCTTACTTTAAAGAGTAACTAACTTGAATTCATTCCCCAATTCTTGGGATATAATATAACTAAATTAGATACGGCATCCCTCTCTCCTCACGATGCTGTACCCATTTACAGTGACTCCATCAGGCATACTTCCCCAGAGGCGACTAGACCTTCAGTGCAGCTTAGGTGTGTCAGATGGGTCATACGTCCTGTGGCGCCTGACTACAGTCGGAAATGGTAAGGTGGTCTTCGTTAGGATTTAATGATTGGAAATAATGGGTTTCGGAATTAGGAAAGGGGGGGGGGGCGTAAAATGAATCAAGTGCCCTGACCCTAAACACTCTAGAAAATATGTGGCCGCCCATTGTGCCATTAATAGTGCGTAAGCCACTTGACACTGCATCTATCAATACAGAAATTATCGATCATCTTCAGCGGAAAGTAGGGCGGACATTGAGGGCGCATATAAATCTTGATTGGTAGTGGGTTCTTGAGGGCCTACACCCTAGAAAATGTTTCATTATTTCGAAAAAAAAATAAATGTTTTACTATACTTGATTTCAATGTTACTATTATACTTGATTTCAATGTTACTATTATACTTGATTTCAATGTTACTATTATACTTGATTTCAATGTTTCTATTACACTTGATTTCAATGTTACTATTATACTTAAGAGTATGAGAGTAATCGCACTTTGAGAACTCATGTGGCCATTGCTGAACTATTAGTTAAGGTTAAAATGAAAAAAAATATAGCGTCATTTTTAAATTTTAAATTCAAAATTTCTTAAAAGCAGCAAACTGAGTAAGAAAAGCATCAATTTTCATCATAATTCCTAACTTTTAATATTTTATTGTTACACTATTTTAAAAAGAACATTGACATAACAAATGTTAATTTTTGTTTATTTTTTTTCTAATAGTTAAAAAATCATTAAAAAACTTTTAAAAAAAAATAATATATATCTCTCTGGAAAATTATTATTATCATGATTATCATGTTATAAACAATACAAATAATTTTCCCCCAAAACATCAGTCTTAACAGTCATGGAATAGAAAAAAAAAATGTTTCATAGGAAAGAAATAAATCTATTTCTTGCCGTATTTTCATAAAATTTCCAGCCTTTGAGAAGCCATTCAACAGAAAAGTTCGTGTCCTATTGTCCTGGTTCTAAAGTCAAGCTTCCAAAAAGGTGATCTATTATTTTCTTGCTTTTAATGAAGGTGTAGTGCTTATACATATTTTTCAAGGGAAACAATTAATTTCGCTTTCAATTTTTTCTTTTTGTTTACATATTTAAGGATTTCTGTGAGACATTTTAATATTTTTTTTTGCAATGATAATTTATTTAATACATTTTAAAATAACATTGTTTTGCGGATAGCCTTAAAATGATTACAAACTTATTTTTAATGCTTTTTTTAAAATTAAAATAAAATCCTTCATTTCCTTATTTTAAAAAGAAAAAATTCTTCCAAAATATATGCTTAACCAATGTTTGTACATCGTAATTAATAATAATACAAGTTTCTTACTTTAAAGAGTAACTAACTTGAATTCATTCCCCAATTCTTGGGATATAATATAACTAAATTAGATACGGCATCCCTCTCTCCTCACGATGCTGTACCCATTTACAGTAATACTTGATTTCAATGTTACTATTATACTTGATTTCAATGTTACTATTATACTTGATTTCAATGTTTCTATTACACTTGATTTCAATGTTACTATTATACTTGATTTCAATGTTACTATTATACTTGTTTTCAATGTTACTATTATACTTGATTTCAATGTTACTATTATACTTGATTTCAATGTTACTATTATACTTGATTTAAATGTTACTATTATACTTGATTTCAATGTAACAATTATACTTGATTTCAATGTTACTATTATACTTGATTTAAATGTTACTATTATACTTGAATTCAAAGTTCACATTAAATTTTTGGAACAGGGAAGGACATTTTTAAAGTTATTTGGCGGCATTATTGCGCCCAGCGTTTTAAATAAACTGGGTTCATTCCGTTTGTTGCGTGCCCAAAGTATTTATTTGGCTGAAGCTTATAGTGAAAAAAGTGCTTCCACAAATTGCTTGATTTAATGCAGTTTTCAACAATAACAGTTCTCGTTCATCTTACTACATTTGGCAGTGTTTGTCGACAGTCACAATCGACAATGAAAACCTTGCCCCCAAAGGGTTCTTCATTGCACATAATTGCACGCAATAACATTTTCATACAACGCCATCAGTGCTTTGAAAGCATTGTGATTTCGTCTAAAATAATTAGGAAATCATCACGCAGATTTTTCGATTCAGTTGACATTAATGTTTTTGATGAAACTGACCTATCTAGCAGTGGAACCGGTAGCTTAAACCCTCTATGAACTGTTCTCCCAACTTTAATCACATTTCCTGCTATTCCTGTTGTAGCAAGAGGAAGCACGCATTGATCCCTTCAACGAATAAATGCCATCAATGTTTTATAAAGAAAAGTTTTCCCAGAACCACCTGGTCCATTAAGGTAGAAACATCTCTTGTTTAGAGTATCATTGTCTACAGCATCAGTTATCAAGGTAGAATCATCTGTTGTTTCGATTATTATTGGCTACATCATCAGTTATCAAGGTAGAAGCATATCTTGTTTAGATTATCATTGTCTACAGCATCAGTTATCAAGGTAGAAGCATCTGTTGTTTAGATTATCATTGTCTACAACATCAGTTATCAAGATAGAAGCATCTCTTGTTTAGATTATCATTGTCTACATCATCAGTTATCAAAGTAGAAGCATCTCTTGTTTAGATTATCATTGTCTACATCACCAGTTATCAAAGTAGAAGCATCTCTTGTTTAGATTATCATTGTCTACAGCACCAGTTATCAAGGTAGAAGCATCTCTTGTTTAGATTATCATTGTCTACCGAATCAGTTATCAAGGTAGAAGCATCTCTTGTTTAGATTATCATTGTCTACATCACCAGTTATCAAAGTAAAAGCATCTCTTGTTTAGATTATCATTGTCTACAGCATCAGTTATCAAGGTAGAAGCATCTCTTGTTTAGATTATCATTGTCTACCGCATCAGTTATCAAGGTAGAAGCATCTCTTGTTTAGATTATCATTATCTACATCACCAGTTATCAAGTTAGAAGCATATCTTGTTTAGATTATAATTGTCTACATCATCAGTCATCAAAGTAGAAGCATCTGTTGTTTAGATTATCATTGTCTACATCACCAGTTATCAAGGTAGAAGCATCTCTTGTTTAGATTATCATTGTCTACATCATCAGTCATCAAAGTAGAAGCATCTGTTGTTTAGATTATCATTGTCTACATCATCAGTTATCAAGGTAGAAGCATCTCTTGTTTAGATTATCATTGCCTACAGCATCAGTTATTAAGGTAGAAGCATATCTTGTTTAGATTATCATTGTCTACAGCATCAGTTATCAAAGTAGAAGCATCTCTTGTTTAGATTATCATTATCTACATCACCAGTTATCAAGTTAGAAGCATATCTTGTTTAGATTATAATTGTCTACATCATCAGTCATCAAAGTAGAAGCATCTGTTGTTTAGATTATCATTGTCTACATCACCAGTTATCAAGGTAGAAGCATCTCTTGTTTAGATTATCATTGTCTACATCACCAGTTATCAAGGTAGAAGAATCTCTTGTTTAGATTATCATTGTCTACATCATCAGTTATCAAGGTAGAAGCATCTCTTGTTTAGATTATCATTGCCTACAGCATCAGTTATTAAGGTAGAAGCATCTCTTGTTTAGAGTATCATTGTCTACAGCATCAGTTATCAAGGTAGAAGCATCTCTTGCTTACATTATCATTGTATACATCATCAGTTATCTTGACTAAGGCTTCAAGCTGCTTTTCGTTTAACATTTTAATTTGTTGTTCAGTTTCTTTCATTTCTTGAACATGATCAAATGTTTGAGCTCCTATGGGATTTCCAGTAGGATTGGGTACACCAAGCTTAAAGATGCTTAAAGATTGCTTTGATGTCATGGAGGGCTAATTTTGTTTGCGGCATCGTCATCATGGTTTCTTATATAATCGAGAGCCAGTTCAGCTAAAAACTACTTCCATATATCTATATGCATTGAAGGTTGACAAAAGCAACGAATGTATGCAAAAGTTTCTCTAAGTTGTATTGGCATATGACAGATTATTGCTTCGGCTAAACAGTGGCTCCATTCATCATTACTTTCCAGAAGCCCACGAACTGTCGCTGCTTCCTTTAAGGTGACGTTAGCTAGTCCCTGAAAAGGTACACATGAACTCAAAACGTGTGGCACCTTTAGCATGAACCAAAAGCAGCCTTAGGGAAAATCTCTCCTGATCTTATGAGCCAACTGTGAATATTCGTAAGACAATCTTATTTCCACCTATTTGCCTTGGCTTCCAGTTTCATCGAACATAAATATAGTGGTAAGATATTTCAGTGTACAGAAACAGTCGTGTGTTTTCATCCTTTATGTGCATGTTGTAAAATACGCTTTTGAAATGCTATAATAAAGACTAAGCGTTTGACTGACCAAATATTCCATGCAACGTGAAACCCTCCATCAACGGCATTAACTTGAGCAATAAGATGAGCCTTTAAGATGTAAGCTACCAAATCAGGGCAAATACTTATCTGCTCACTGGATTTCAAGTTTTGTTTGATTTCAGGCCATTTTGGATACCTGTTAATATGATAAAGTGTTCAGGAGCACCCAACTTAATAAATATTGACATTGCATCGTTATCAGGGCAAATACTTATCTGCTCACTGGATTTCAAGTTTTGTTTGATTTCAGGCCATTTTGGATACCTGTTAATATGATAAAGTGTTCAGGAGCACCCAACTTAATAAATATTGACATTGCATCGTTGCAACATTCCTTCATGTTTAGCGGTGATCCATCAAATTTGAAGTTAGAATCACAGTTACTCCCAAGGCAACATTTGTGTTATCGGTTAATTAGCAAAATGATCAGCAAGTTCCTGGTAGATTTCTGCTCGAAGTGTTTGCTGGTAATTATGAATGTAATTCAGATTGTTGGCTTCAATTTGTAGGTAAGAGTCGACCAGCCACAGCTGGTTAAGTTTCACTGCACCAATAACCGGATTAAATTCAGCACGAATGACTGTCTGAGCTGATTTATATTGAAGCACTGTGACCTTATGCCGAACTCGGTTCCGGAGCACTCCTTCGTGCGGATCGCACATCCAGTTATTCAGTCATACATGCTGTTAATATGGGAAAAAGAATAACTCGTATATTGATGTTGAAAATTTGATTTTTTTTTTTTTTTTTATTCCTAGGGTATATTCGTATGTCACCTTCAAATTGAAGTTCGCCATCTTCGTTTCAAAATTATTTTTAGATTTCGTTTGAATTTGGAGCATTGTAAAGTCGCTGGTCTGACTGATTTTTTTTTTTTTATTCCTAGGGTATATTCGTATGTCACCTTCAAATTGAAGTTCGCCATCTTCGTTTCAAAATTATTTTTAGATTTCGTTTGAATTTGGAGCATTGTAAAGTCGCTGGTCTGACTGGTGGTCTCGATGGAACACCATGCTGACGACAGGAATTGTATCTCCATTTGCTGCCGCCTTTATTGTACCGTCAGCTTCTACTTCACGCAACATTTGGTACGACTGTGCGATTCTGTTATTTTGTATTTTAAAAAAACGGTCGGTATGGTCCAAAATTTTGGAAGGCAACGATCATTAGCGGGATGTTGTTCTCGGACATCAAAAGCCTGTGTGCTATCTATCACATATAGTTGAGCGTATTGCGGATGTTGTTGGGAAAGTGGTTTAAATTGAGAAGTCCGGTGATGTGTTTGGCCATGAATTTTAAAAACGTAGGGACCGTGACCTGGAACATCGATTTATTTTTTCTCCCAGTGACGCAAACTACGCTCCGTTGTTGTATGAGGGAATGTTTTCACCAAAATTAAAATGGCCAGGATATTTTGGATCCGATAATATTTGTTGAAGAAAGACGGGTTAAGCAAGATCTACGCCGTGAATGTTGGTTGGTATTGGTAATTTAACTTTGCATTTTCAGCAGAAACTTGTAAATTTCCCATCTGCTGGAAGTTCCTTGACAAAGTTCATTGAAGTGCAATACTGGCATATGATATTAAGTTGTCTACAAACATGAGCCTGAATATGATTTTCAACAAACTGTATAGCTTCATTTTTTATCGTTTGACATTTTGCCGCAGCGATTCTTGCCATGCTGCGACGTTTACGCACAGCATTTGATTTTCGTCTCACTTGATCTTAAACTGCCAGTTCTTGTTCTGCTGCCCTTTTATCTACGTCACCATTTGCTTCTCGTAGTCGCTTACGTGACACCGTCTTTGTTTTTCTCTCCATCTACTTTTTCCTTCTTTGCTCAGGTAGCGCTTTCCCTCTTCGGATTTTTTTTTGTTGTTTTCATCCATGTCTAGAGCAGTAATAAAATATTCGTAAAGTTTTTTTTTAAAAAAATCACATCGAAGACGTTTGAAAATTGATTTTACGCTGATTGATCGATCCCACAAGAAGGATTAGGATCGCATTTGGGTCCTTGTCCTGGCGAGTAGAGGTGATAAATATGGAAACGTACATTAGATTAAAGCCAGGTCTATACCTTTAAATGAAGTCCTAATTTGTTTACGTTGTATAAAATGGTTCTGCATTTGAAATACATTTTTTACTTGTTTTTTTTTCAGAAATAAGATGATTTCACCATCATTATATAGATTATTTAATATCTCTTGAAACAATCATCCGGCATGCAAATGTATCTGAAGGAAATTAATTAAACGTTTGAGGACCCCTGTATACTAAAATATTATAAATAACTATAAAATGGATGTTTGGCTAAAAACGACATATTAAACTATTTTATTGACAATTTTAAATGAAAATAATTAAATTATAATGCACTCAGCATTTTTTTTTTTTTTTTTTTAAAGCCAAGTCCCTATAATTTTTTTCATGATTTTAACAAATTTGAGGCATTACCCAGTGAAAAATTTACGGTAAAAGATACAAAGCTGACATTACTCCACTACTAACTTACTAATAATTGGTGAAGGTACTTTAATTATTTAATTTTTAAAAAATTATTTAACCAATGAAATTAAATATAATACATGTAGATCCTTATTTATTTAACGAATGAAGTTTTATAATTACGATAAAAATGCGGTATTTGGAGAATAGCCTCTTAATAATAAAATCTGAAGTTAAACATGGGTATGGAGCGAAATAAACATGACAATTTTTTAAAATAGCTTTCCCGATTTTGAACGGCATGTTTATAAACTCAGTGACTACATTACATTAAGTTGTAATAACAATCTAACATAAATTTTACCAAGTACTCACAATGATGAAATATTTAAGGGCTATAATTCATTCAACTAATCTGATTTATTTTGAATTAATAGTAATTAATAGATACTAAGTTAATAAATGTCAAATGTTGTAAATACAGCATGAGTCATTTAGAACACAATTTTAAATTAAATTTCGCAATATTAATTACACACTAAAAACGACAGATGTTTGGGTTTTGCCGATATATTTTACTCTCGGTTATTAAATCAAAGAAACTAAAAGCTTTGGATGAAATATGTAATTCGCGCTATGACTTCTTTTGCGTGTTTATTGAAATAAAAATTAATTATGTTTTCGCAATATTGAAAACGCTCTAAAAACGCACTAAAACAACGTACGTTTGGCTTTTCCTGGATAATGTGGTTACCATGTATTTCTTTGAACATATTTTTTTTAAAAAATATTTGTTTCAAACCTTTCAAGAGCATATAAAATGATTAAATTAATACTTTAGTCGATACTTAAATGTATTTTTAATTTATAATAATAATATATACATTTTTACTAAAAAAAAGTAGATTTTAAATATTTGTTGCGCATTTAAATTTATTTGATTTCCGTAAAATAATAGAAGATAACTATGATTGTTTTTAGGAATCCGAACGTACTTAAATAGTATCTCCATTTTGGCGTTATGTGACTCTAACTCGTTCATATATATACATATATATATATATATATTTTTTGCCGAACAAGTCAAAATCAATTCTTACATAGAAGTGTGTATCTACAAGGAGACGAGGCAATTGATTCTTCATATCTCTATTTTTGTTTTATGTGTCTCTCTCTTATATATATATATATATATATATATATATATATATATATATATATATATATATATATATATATATATATTGTTTATTTTAAAAGTAAAGCTTAGATGTAAACATGTTCTTTAATAAATGATCAGTTTGTTTAAATGTAAAGCAAAGATGTAAAGCAGAAAGAGGGGACCTTGTTGTCTTTTGATAAAAGCAACCACGTCATTTTGATAGGAAATAATCATCTAACATGAATTAAAAAATAAATGAAACGAAAACCGGAAGAAACTAATTAACGTTTCCTCTTTCATAGTCAATGTTAAGATTTAATGTGTCATGAGCTGACAAAAACATAATTTTTGACGCTATTTGCAAATATTAATATTGCCTTGGCATTTTTCAACTTTTCATTTTATCTTCATCCCCTATTTGAAGGGTATCGAATCCGGGTAAATTCCCAAGTTTCAAAACTAAAAGTATTACATCAAACAGCTTTGGGAAAGCTTTTAAATGAAAAATAAAACTATTTTATGAAATTAATCTTATTGTTTCTTAAAAACTACATGAGGAATATAAAAAAAAAAAAAATTTAAAACAAAAAACAAAAAAACAGGGCATCTTAATTTTGTAAAATTTAAAAGACTTAAACGTTAAATTTGTGTTACAAGAAATATTTTCGACAACGTTAAATTAAATTCCTCACAACAATATCTAAAAATATAAACAAGTTAATTTTTGAAAGCATTTAAAATTATTTCCCCTGTATGTGAATTTATTGGGTATTTAATCCCCTCTATTGTTTTTTAATGTGTAAAATAAATTATAAAAATAGAAAATAAAAGCAAAAATGACATAAAGTAGTTAGAATTCTGATATATTGTTATCTTTTTAGTGCATATTTGTATAATGGTGTCCTTAAATTGATTTTAAGTGATTATTTCTATCTAAAAGCCTGCTTTGTTTCAATATTACCTGCTGGTGTGGGAATTCAACGTCCGATATTAAACACCGCATAAACCGACTAATCAAGAAAGCTAAGAACATAACACAAACTAAACATACTTTACTTGAAGAACTATTTGAAGTAATATGTTTTTGTAAAACTAAACACATTTTGGATGATAGATCCAACCCTCTTNATTCAACGTCCGATATTAAACACCGCATAAACCGACTAATCAAGAAAGCTAAGAACATAACACAAACTAAACATACTTTACTTGAAGAACTATTTGAAGTAATATGTTTTTGTAAAACTAAACACATTTTGGATGATAGATCCAACCCTCTTCTTCACAGATACTTAGGATCGGGCCGTTCGGGACGAAATACATAAGAATAAGTCAGAAACTATATTGTTACTTAGACAAGTCATTTAGCATTCCCTCCGTATCAATATATATATATATAAATAAATATCGTAAAAGAAAATAATGTCCCGACATAGGGTCATTAATATTACTGTGAGTTTTTGGAACATTTGAGAAATGTGATTTTCTGATTCCATTGTAATTTGCATGTCAGTTAAGGTGTTTCACATTTCAAATACCCCGGTATATGTTTTTTTTTTTTTACAGGATGTTGTATTTTTATTTTAAATATCGGAAAGGTCTTCAAGGAGTTATTTTGTTTTTCGTCTGTTCGTGTTTGCCTGTTATGATACAATCACATTTCTTACTTTGTTAAGATAACATAACAGTTTATAAAAGATTAAGATCCTATTGTTTATTAACTTTTCACTTATAAAGTAGGACTATTCTAATTGTTTTAGCAGTCAAAAATAAAAAAAAAAGATCATACATTTATTAGGATGTAGGATCAAACCTGTGACATTATGATCATAACTATAAAAAATAGGAGCCAATCACGTTTTATTTGGGAGAAGGTAGAGAGAAACAAGTCTAGTCACTATTCATTAAACATGGCTAGTTAATCAAACGGAAATCTTTAGCGAGGGGAACTCGAATCCCCTTATCTCCTGCAGATCGGTGACGGGGCTAAAACCGACTGTGGGCCCCGGTGCTACTGGGAGCACTAGGCAATGTGCCGCTGGTCACCTCCATAAAAACTTAGTAAGTATGTATCTTAACTGCAACGATGCGTGAGGGAAACTCTCCGAGGTCACCAAACTACTTCATAGCGAGGAAGTGACGTAGCTCTACTTCAGGAATCCCTACTGAAAAAGCTCCCATTGCACGTCACGGGCTATTCAGTTGACCGCTGCACTTGTGTTAAGTGCCGAGGGTTGGTAACTCTTGTGAAGTGGAACTGGTAGAGAGCAGGAATATTGGTGGGACTAAATAGAATTTAGTCAAAATGGAACTGGTAGAGAGCACGAACATTGGTATGGACTAAATACATTTAGTCAAAATGGAACTGGTAGAGAGCAGGAACATTGGTTTGGACTAAATAGCATTTAGACAAAATGGAACTGGTAGAGAGCAGGAACATGGGTGGGACTAAATAGCATTTAGTCAAAATGGAACTGGTAGAGAGCAGGAACATTGGTTTGGACTAAATAGCATTTAGACAAAATGGAACTGGTAGAGAGCAGGAACATTGGTGGGACTAAATAGCATTTAGTCAAAATTGAACTGGTAGAGAGCAGGAACATTGGTTTGGACTAAATAGCATTTAGTCGAAATGGAACTGGTAGAGAGCAGGAACATTGGTTTGGACTAAATAGCATTTAGTCAAAATGGAACTGGTAGAGAGCAGGAACATTGGTTTGGACTAAATAGCATTTAGTCAAAATGAACTGGTAGAGAGCAGGAACATTGGTGGGACTAAATAGCATTTAGTCAAAATGGAACTGGTAGAGAGCAGGAACATTGGTGGGACTAAATAGCATTTAGACAAAATGGAATTGGTAGAGAGCAGGAACTTTGGTTTGGACTAAATAGCATTTAGACAAAATGGAACTGGTAGAGAGCAGGAACATTGGTGGGACTAAATAGCATTTAGACAAAATGGAATTGGTAGAGAGCAGGAACTTTGGTTTGGACTAAATAGCATTTAGTCAAAATTGAACTGGTAGAGAGCAGGAACATTGGTTTGGACTAAATAGCATTTAGTCAAAATGGAACTGGTAGAGACCAGGAACATTGGTGGGACTAAATAGCATTTAGTCAAAATGGAACAGGAAACGCATCGCCGCTATTCGGACCCTGGTCCCATTAAACTAAATTTGTCGGATGTTATTTGTGGTATTTTATTTTTGTTAAACCGAAGAAATAAGTTTACAAGCATATAGTCTATTCAATTATCTTTCGTTTTATACCACATTGTGTCTCTCAGCTTAAAATAATATTTAAAAATAATTGTAATCCCAAACTCTAAATTNTGTATTATGCAAAACATGCTTATGGTTTGTTTGCTATTTCTTCTTGCGGAGTTTAAAGGCCGAAGATTGGTCACCGTGATCGAGATAATCGAGGGCAAGTGGCAAAATTTGTGCTGGTGGTATTAGGGTTCAGCGACATCACATAATCAACATAACCAATAAAAAATGTGTAAAACAAAGAGAGAACGTGGCGGTTCCACATCAAACACTTCGATTTAAAAGGTTTGGCGAGTTAACCGAGGTCGAGATAAGTGGGTTCGACTGTAGCTACAAAAGCGCATTTTTTTTAATAATGTATTTTATTGTTTTATTTCTGATAGATTACGTTGCTGCAACCAAGTCCTGGCAAATGTGCAACAGTTTGGAAAACGATGTGGCTATCCATAACGATGTATTGCAATGTTTGATCTTGGTTGCACATTTACCTAGTAAGTTTTGGGGAAAGAATTCATTTGTTTTACTTGAAAACATTTTATTACTTCAAATGCCATTAAAATGTTTAACTTTCATTTATGTTATTATAATTATGGCGACCATATCATTTAAATATTGATTAGTATTTTCATTGTGTTTTGTCATTCTACATTTTATTTGCTTATTTCGTCATTACGCTATCTTAGACATTCATCCCATAGTGAACTCGGTAAAGTAAGTCAATTAAAATCTCTTGGCACGAGCAGGCTAAAACCTCTTGGCACGAGCAGGCTAAAACCTCTTGGCACGAGCAGGCTGAAACCTCTTGGCACGAGCCGGCTGAAACCTCTTGGCACGAGAAGGCTAAAACCTCTTGGCACGAGCAGGCTGAAACCTCTTGGCACGAGCAGGCTAAAACCTCTTGGCACGAGCAGGCTAAAACCTCTTGGCACGAGCAGGCTGAAACCTCTTGGCACGAGCAGGCTAAAACCTCTTGGCACGAGCAGGCTAAAATCTCTTGGCACAAGCGGTGGCAATGGGGATAAGCTCAGTCTCTTCATCATTCAATTTGAGCTTGTGTATGGTCATCCAGAGCTTACCTGACTCCACAGTCTTCTGTAACAATACTAAGAAGCTGAGGGAACTGAGAGGAGATTAGGGATTGATAAATGTGGGTATCGTCCGCGAACATGTGATACAGCAGGTCAAACTGATTGATCACTGCATCCAGGGGGAGGACGTACAAAGTGAAAAGCACCCGGCCCAGGACTGATATATTTTGTGTTGTTTTTATTCAGCTGTTTGAATGAAATAAATGTTTGCAATTTTAAAATGACATGGCTGATAATGTTTACTAATTTGTTTTACGTACTTCTCGGTGAGCCAAGCCCTAGGCTGGGGTACCACGTTAAATATAATAATAATATAATAATAATAATGAAAATAATAATAATAATAGTATCAATAATAATAGTAGTAGTAATATAGTCCAAATTGATTTCACGTATTAAAACTTATATTGAAATTAGACACGGAAGGACTTACAATCAGTACTTGGGGTATACTGTTATACTAAGGCTTAAGACTAGGGATTAGCAACTTTATACTCTATTCTTGTGGTATGTTCCTGTATATTAAGTCGATCGACAAAGGCTTAGTACCTCTATATCTGTCAATTTCTATAAATCAGTATACATAAATGTATCTAATAAAGACATGTCTGTTCAGTTATTTTCCTGTGTATGGCTATTTTATAACTTACTTTTTTTTTTTAATAATCTGTTATTTTTATAATGTTTAATAAACCTTTTACATGTCATAATGAGACCTGTATGGTACTGTACGTATTTAAAAATAATAATAATATCACTGTTTACCTTTACTTTTCTACTTAAAGTTGTCAATACTTCTGAATCATTTTCTGATCTTTGCAAACGTTTTGATGGCACACGACTGCAGGAAGCGTTTTAACTTTTACAAACATCATGTTCCAAACTGTAATTTACCGTCTTCTGATATGCTACTAGTGAGATCACTTGTTCTCATGTTTCTCGTACATTCTTGCAATGTGCCTGTTCTAGTCAATCTTCATTTATTCATCGTCAATGGTTGATAGTTGTTTTCTTCAGATAAGCTATAGATCCCTTGTATTCATATACCTCGTACATTCTTGTAATGTGCCTTTGCTATTTATTCTTGACTTATTCATTTTCAATGATTGATAGTTGTTGTCTTCAGATGTGATATAGATCACTTGTGTTCATATACCTCGTACATTCTTGTAATGTGCCTTTGCTATTTAATCTTGAATTGTTAATTTTCATTGATTGATAGTTGTTGTCTTCAGATGTGATATAGATCAATTGTGTTCAGATTTCTCGTACATTCGTTGTATGTATCAGTTCTATTCAATTTTGAAGGATGTACTGTCAATGGTTGATAGCACTTTAATGACAGCAGATTAGAGATAGAACTGTTCTTGTTCTGCTAACGTCTACAATAATTGATACGTATTTAAAGAAACCTGTTGTTAGAGGTTGATATTGTCATTCTTTATTTTGAATTATTGTATACCAATTGTAATGTCTTATTTACTGGTTTTAAAAAAAAAATGACACACTATCAGAAGAATAAACTTTAAGCGTTTTACACAGAGGTAAATTTTAAATTTAAAACAAAAAAAAAGATATAAATATTAAGGTTAAGATAATTAGGATTTATTATAGTACGTACATTGGATAAAAACCATTTATAGGAAGTACATAGAAAATGGAACTATGGTAGTACGTACATGGGATACTACATATTAAAGTATGTTAATAGGATACGCACCTATTTAAATACATCCATAGGATATGAACATTGCATAATTTAAGTCTATCTCGGGCTTTTACTAAAATTTTCTGGATCAACCAACCTTCACAGTCGTTTCAACCAGTTGGATGAACGTCTCTTAAATACAAAATAGTTTGACTGTCTATTACAAAAATTTGCGAATGTATATTTAAAATATCAGGGCGCCTTTAACGGACATAAAATAGATTTAAATCAGAAAATGACATTTTATTTGGAGATTATTTATTTCGTTGATCGAACTCGATATACTATACAAATGTCATGCAGTTTTGAAATAGCAGTAATGATAGTAATTTTATAAACATATGTCAGTTATTGCATTAGATCGCCCTAGTTCTATTAATTTCAAAATCATATGATAGACATTGTCTCATGAATTTAAGCTTTAATCATTTCTTAACTTCATATTTATATAAAATCTGATCATTCATTTATACATGAGAGAGAAAGAGCGAGAGACATAAAGATACAGAAAGAAAGAGCAATAAAAAGGCAGATAGATAGAGAGAGATAGTGAGAAATATAGAGAGAAAATAGTGATCGATAGACACACATTGGATAGAATGTAAATGGGAGAGAGATTTATAGATACTAAGATATAGAGTGGTGTAGTGGGAAAGATAGATACAATCAGAGCTAGAGATAGAGAGAGATGGATAGATATTGAGAGATAGAGAGAACGCTTGATAGAGAGATAGGTAGATAAGGAGTAAGGCATACTGAGAAAGATATAGATATATTGATAGAGATAGAGAGAGACTGAGAGACAAAATGATAGAAAGGGATGAATAGAGAGAGAAACACAATGGCACTAATGACAGACAGAGAAATAAAGAAAGATTTATTAATATATAGAGATAAGATATATTGATAGAGATAGAGAGAGACTGAGAGACAAAATGATAGAAAGGGATGAATAGAGAGAGAAACACAATGGCACTAATGACAGACAGAGAAATAAAGAAAGATTTATTAATATATAGAGATACGAATTAAATTTGAGATAAATAGAGAGAGTTGGAGAGAGATTGAGAGAGAGAGATAAAATGGAGAAAGATGGAATGAGAAATAGAGATTGAGAGATAGAAAGATATCGAGCAGTCTTACTTGTATATATACTTCTTGTACTTTCTTTAACTAATAAGTTATGTCATAAAATTTTAATACAAATGTATTTGACTGTTTACAGTGTGATAACTGTATGCATTCATCAATACAACGACCCACCCGATTTGAAATCACATATTTTATTTCAACAACAATTTTATGAAAGAGTATATTACGCACCAAAGTACTTTAAAATTAAAAAAAAATAATAATAATTTCATGAACTGTGGTTATCGTGATATATATTTCATGAACTGTGGTTATCGTGATATATATTTCATGAACTGTGGTTATCGTGATATATATTTCATGAAATCAGTAATATTAAAGGGAACCATACGCGACATGTTCAGCTTAAATCTATATCAGTGGGTAGTCATAAAGATCCTAAATAGAGAAAAATTATAATTGTTGCTGTTAAAATAGATGTCAAATTATATATCCTCTACTCAAGACTTATCCTATATACAAACAAACATATTTTGTTTACAATGAGACATGTCTACCTACTGTTATAGTTTTTAAATAGACATGTCCCTTATGGCTACCAACTTATATAGTGATTGATACAAAAGGTCCTGTATAAGTAACTACTTATAATAGTTCTCAAATAGACATATTCCATGTTGCTACATAATTAGATAATGTTCGATATAATGTCCTATATCGTCAGCTTACTTTAAATTAGTGTAAAGTTATTTAGTTTATAAATGTTACTTTAGTTTTAGTTTTAGTTCATCTAATTTCAGATTATATTCGTTAGACATTAATTTAGTTGAAAATATTTTAGTTCAGGTTGAATAACTACAGGTGACTATATTTTATGTTCGTTTAGTTGACTTTAGATAAGTTTACTTTAGATAAGTTGACTTTAGATAAGTTGACTTTAGATAAGTTGACTTTAGATAAGTTGACTTTAGATAAGCTTAATTTATTTTATATGGCTTTTGATTACATTAGCACAGTAGATTTTATGTTAAATTAGATTTGCTTGAAATCGTTAAGTTAAAGTAATGTTCATTGTAGATTAATTTACATGTGTTAGGATCAGTTTATTTTCTATTATTTTAAATTTCTTCAAATATATTAATTTTTTTTAAATTTTCATTTTTTTTTGGGGGGGGGGGGGGGGGGGGGGGGGAGGGTAAAAGTTCTCGCCTTAATAAATTTTCATTTTTTTTTTGGGGGGGGGGGTGGAGGGGGGGGCGAGGGTAAAAGTTCTCGCCTTAAACTTCTTGCTAAAGGCGAGATTTGGTTTTGGCAGAAAATGCCAGGTTCTTTAGCTTTGGGTTATGAGAACCCTACTAGTCCGGTGCGCCACGAAAAGGCAGAACCTTTGCACCGGGCAACCTCAACCAATTACAGAACAATCCATAATGGTCTAGATTTAATTAAAACCAAACTTTGAAAAGTAATAGTTTTTTTTTTATTTTAACTTTTTAATTCTTCTTTATTCAATAATAAAAATGAATTTGTTTAAATATTATATTTTATTACTTTAATTTTTTGGGAGTTTAATTAGACATAGTGTCTTACGATTTTTTTCCGGAATGTTATTTTTTTTTTTAAAGGTTGGTTTTAATTATGGGACGCCCCAACACTATAAATCAGCAGCCGCCCTCGCAAATAAAGGATCATGGGGCGGACACGTTGGGGCAAATCATCTGTATCGTGATATCTTATATAACGCGTTTGCGCGGACGTACAAGAAATCATGCTGCCGTCTTTTTTTTTAAAGACGGAACAAAGGGAGGTTGCTGCGTGGCCGAATGGTCTAAACTTAACAATTTCCAAATTGAACAAACTTAGAATTTAATGTCGGGAGTTCAAATCCAGCCAAAGCCCAGTCAATAATCCACACATTATCATTGTTGGCACTTCAATATGAAAAGAAAAGATCCGAGAAAAAACTTCTCACTGTAGTTTTGTTCGCAGCTTTTGATCTGTCTTTTTATGTTGTCGAACCAAGGAGACATTTTTTTTTTACTTCCTTCCGGTTTGTTTACATTTGTTTTTTGGACATTACATTTTTATTGGATTAATGTTGAATCGTTTGCAAAAAATGCAATGGCCCTGCATATTCAACGAATATCAACTGTCGTAGGTTGTCAACTTTGCATAAAAACGATCTTGTATTGAAAATTATTGATGCTCAAACATCGGACGATAAAGATGAATCGTTTTTAAAACTGATTCCTGTGTCAGTGATGATGTTTAGCTGACTGATGGGTCGGTAAATGTGATGTGAAATTATAAATTTAATAGTGGTGACAGTTGGAACTTTAGTAAACGTTCCAAACAGTTGTAAAACTATCGAGGTAATCTGGCAGTTCAGGTGCGTATATTTTTTCTTAACGTGTTTCGTACTTCCTATAATAAACGTAAGTGTATTTTTTAGTTATAGTTAATTAAAACAGAATTATAAATCGACTTTTTTGTTTTTATTTGATTTCTACAGAGTCCTCAAACAACCCCCAACCAAAGTTACATAACGACATAATTTTTCTCAACCTATGGCCCGATTTTTAAAGACCAATAAGTAAGTATGCTAAATAAAATGTTCAAACTGTAGGCATTTCACAAAGAAGAATGAAATACTGGATTTGTCATTATGCAAGAGCGCCCCTCCCCCCCCCCACCACTTTCTTTTCTTCCTTCCCAGACCTCTCGGAATATAAGGGTTATCCCTTAAAGTCTTGGGGGTGGGGGGATTAGAAGTGGATCACCGACTAATGCAGTGGACACATACGTCATCATTGTCCTGGAGTGGAGCTAAGGAGGAGTTCCACCAAATATGTGCCAATGTTTGATGAAGTGTCAACTTTAAAAAAATTTAAAAAATTGTGACGTTGCAGAAATGACGGAGATTGGAATGATAGCGTGGGGTCATTTAATGATAGTCATCTCATACAGATGGCAGCAAATACGTTGTCCGTGATTGGTGAGCTCTCCCATTTTTTCGTATGCCAATGCGCTTATTAATAGTGACTGATTTGCGCTGATTAAAATAAGGGCGAAGGATTGTGATCATATATAATAAGACAGCCTCGTTTTGTTGTATTGCTGGTACTGGTATCATTTTGTTGTATTGCTGGTACTGGTATCATTTTGTTGTATTGCTGGTACTGGTATCATTTTGTTGTATTGCATTGTGATCATATATAATAAGACAGCCTCGTTTTGTTGTATTGCTGGTACTGGTATCATTTTGTTGTATTGCTGGTACTGGTATCATTTTGTTGTATTGCTGGTACTGGTATCATTTTGTTGTATTGCTGGTACTGGTATCATTTTGTTGTATTGCTGGTACTGGTATCATTTTGTTGTATTGCTGGTACTGGTATCATTTTGTTGTATTGCTGGTACTGGTATCATTTTGTTGTATTGCTGGTACTGGTATCATTTTGTTGTATTGCTGGTACTGGTATCATTTTGTTGTATTGCTGGTACTGGTATCATTTTGTTGTATTGCTGGTACTGGTATCATTTTGTTGTATTGCTGGTACTGGTATCATTTTGTTTAAACTTTGCAGAGTGACCAAGAAACAATAATTGAAATTGTTGATGCAACGGAAATTTTAAATGATGTAGCATTTCGTTTCTACACACAATTTGTGAGGCAACAAATAACGTTAATATAACAATGGAATTTCTCGTAAGACGATGATAACAATTGCAAAAAGGCTTGTAGGCCTATGTCAAGTACCCTGGTAACAAAACAGATCAATATGGAGTTTCATGTAGGAGCAAGTGAATAATTTAGTACATTAAAGAAAAGGTAATATCCCGTATGTTTGACCTCATTACTAGAGTTTAAACATACTTTAACAAATCTCTATACTTAACATAATTATAATTAGATGATGTACTTAAGAATTCCAATATAAATATTTAATGTGTAAATATCTATATGGATTTATAAAAATAAGTATAAATACTGTGATTTAAAAATTATATTAGTTCTGTTTATTACTAAACAAGATTAATTAGACACTTACATTTTGTGTAAATAAAGCAACTGATGTTAAGTTTTAATAAAGAGACATATGTGAATTTCTACTCAACAGTCTGTGATCAGCCTTAATATTTACAAGCATAATTATAATATATTAACCAGTCTGTGATCAGCCTTGCCATGGAAAAAAAATGTTTAGGCACATGTATATCTAAAAGCCGCAGGACATGTAACCCTGTCAGGGGCTGTAAATTTAACATAGATATTAATGAATGCCTTACCTTAGTGACGGGGCGTCCTCTGTTGGAAAGATGTGTGTCACACGTCAGGATCAAATCAATGTCCGTGTCCCACAGGCTGTGCAAAAATAACACTTATACAGGTCAGTCTTTTTAGGTGTAACAGGAAGAAATGCCAAATGAGTGTTACATGTATTTTGAATTTGCCGTACATCATTTTTTTAAGTTTAAAGATGTTACTTAGTTTGTGTCAACTAATTTGTTTTTTATTTTAAGTCTGCGGGTCATACAAGTATTTGATATTTAAACATTAATTTGAAACTTGATTTGTTGTTTTATTTTAAGTCTGCGGGTCATACAAGTATTTGATATTTAAACATTAATTTGAAACTTGATTTGTCTTTTACAGCACGTTTTGTTTTCATTGATATACATTGTTATCAATGTTTATTTTGTTATGTTACTCTCTATTATGTAACAGAGGTGAATCATAGATATGCAGCAGAATTACATAGTTATGTAACATAGATGTCTCTCTGATCAAAGAGAGAAAAGATTGGTTGAAACACTTGACTTAATTAGCAAAGACTTTTTTTTTTAATCCTAAATTTGAACAAATTATTATTTCATATTTACAGTTTTGTTATACATGTAAAATTTTCCTTTAGATATCACTAAATGCCTGGATGTACAAGACATCAACAGGATTTATTAGTTAAAGACTGTGTCAACACATAGGCAGCTAATCTAGTCTTGGTTGGAAAGGATATACCAGGAATAAAAATAAAATCTGTGACAGTACGTCTGATAGATATATTTGATTTCAATATAGTTGATTTAGAAAATAAATGTGGGTGTTTTGTTCCTAAATAATAACATAATATATAATTTAATAAAAATCAATTTAAACACATCAATTAAACTGGTATTGACTTTTTATAAAGATAAAATCGTGTAGTTATAATGGCTATACGAGATGAGTATTAACCTATTAAATGAAAACAATTGTTTGTGTTTCAGGTATCAATCAATGTACAACAAAAACTCTCAAGTGTGAGCAGATATGTGAGAACACACCAGGAAACTTCAACTGCAAATGTTAATTTTGGTGTACTCTGGGGACTGACAGGACAAGTTGTGTCAAGAGTAAGACTTAAGAAATAATCAGATAGGAACGCATTGAATTAATATGAAACTCTACCTCAGGCAGTGTTGTAGCTTGTACTAGTGCCACCAGCTCGGGCCAAGATTTTATCTAACTGTTTCTACAAAATAAACCACACAAAAAATGTGTGCAAATGGGCTGAAAATGCCACCACTCCAAATAAGAAAACAATTACTCCCTGAAGTGGAACACCCCATTTGCCTTCCACCCTCCTTCCTAAATCACTAACCACAGGAAATGTAATTTTTATGAAAGAAAAGGTCGGGAAAGAAGTCGGTGATTTCATTAATCCCTTGAATGAACATAATGGTGAATTTAACTAGGTTTTGGCAAAGTTTATGCAATGGACTACGTTTGCAAGAGTTGATAGCATATTCAACACGGAGGTACATGTGTGACTATTTTTTGTTGTATTAATACTGAATTTCAGTGAACATTGTGGGTGACCTGAAGTGTGATCATGTCTGTACTTTAGCCCTGGGTAGGCCTACTAACACTGCATATTGTTAGTGTAAAAGTGGATACAGTCTTCAAGAAACTGTGACATTTCAAGGTGAAGGATGAGCTGAGGAGTTGATAATTGATGTTAAAAAAAACATTTAAATGACCGTAACCGATTTTTATGTGTTGATTAATTCATGAATTATTTTTTTTGCTTGGTGAAAATGTTAAATTTTAGTTTTAAATTAATATTGTTTTTTTTAAAATATATAATTAATCTGTTTAAAAATTGAAGTATCTTTAGTTGCAAAAACTAAATCCGTCCATCCATCTATTTTAACAGATATCAAAGAATATAACTTTGATCACTTCAACCTGTGTGAATAGAAAAACAAATGTGTTAACACTTTAGGTGGTTACAATTGTTCTTGTCTTTCTGGCTGTTTCCTTGATAAAAATGGCCGCTCTTGTGTTGGTAAGAAGATTTTGAGATTTTACATATATTTCTAATTTTCTAACAATTTCATTGAATTGTTCTTACACTTTTCTTAATCTTTAAACTGTAGGTCAATAATAAATAAATTCTTTAGTTTCTACAAAAATATAACTTAGATCAAAACATAAAATTATTCCATCAAATGAAAAAAAGATCTAAAAATAATAAGAGGTATACTTAACTCTTTATTCATTTAAATATGGTTAACTATTTAAATATTTATAAATAACAGACACAATTAAAATAAAAAACTTGTTAGAAACAATTTGTGTAAGATATGTATATTATCAGTATATTTTTTTAATAAACATTGTATACAAAATAAATTATAGGAGCATACAATACATAATACTATTCTAACCAATATTTTTTTCAGGTCTTATACTGTATTAATGGTTGGTACTTTCTAATTATCATCATATTACAGTATGATGTTGAGTTTTTCTATGATTTCTTTATCTATGCAGATTGTGGTTAAGGTAAATGGGAATCCAATTGTAGCAATGACTGCACCTGTGGTACTTCTGCTGATAGCTGTGCCTGTTGTACTGGTGCTGACAGCTGTGCATGCGGTACTGGTGCTGACATCTGTGTCTGTGGTACTGTTGCTGACAGCGGTGCCTGTGGTACTGGTGCTGACAGCTGTGCCTGTGGTACTGGTGCTGACAGCTGTGCCTGTGGTACTGGTGCTGACAACTGTGTCTGTTGTACTGGTGCTGACAGCGGTGCCTGTGGTACTGGTGCTGACAGCTGTGCCTGTGGTACTGGTACTGACATCTCTCTGGGGTACTTGTGCTGACAGCTGTGCCTGTGGTACTGGTGCTTCCAGCTGTGCCTGTGTTACTGGTTCTGACTGCTGTGTCTGTGGTACTGGTTCTGACAGCTGTGGCTGTGGTACTGGTGCTGACATCTGTGTCTGTAGTACTGGTGCTGACAGCTGTGCCTGTGGTAATGGTGCTGACAGCTGTGCCTGTGGTACTGGTGCTGACATCTGTGTCTGTGGTACTGGTGCAGACACCGGTGCCTGTTGTACTTGTGCTGTTATCTGTGCCTGTGGTACTGGTGCTGACAGCTGTGTCCTTGGTACTGGTGCTGACAGCTGTATCTGTGGTACTGTTGCTGACAGCTGTGCCTGTGGTACTGGTGCTGACAGCTGTGTCTGTGGTACTGGTGCTGACTGCTGTGTCTGTGGTACTGGTGCTGACAGCTGTGTCTGTGGTACGGGTGCTGACAGCTGTGTCTGTGGTACTTGTGCTGACAGATGTGTGTGTGGTACTGGTGCTGACAGCTGTGCATGTTGTACTGTTGCTGACAGATGTGCCTGTGGTACTGGTGCTGACAGATGTGACCTTGTGAGAGGATGTCTCTGTAAATCAGGATTTACTAGTAGGTCTAACAATTTAATTATTTTATTCTTCATGTATCCAGTTAATATTTTTACTTAATACAAACATAATTTAGATTTACTTGACAGAATTTTAAAAACTGTTTGTGACAATATCTCTATGTTCTTTGTAACCATAGGAGCACAGTGTGACAGAGATGTAGAGGAGTGATCTACTGGTCTCCTTATCTGTCAGGCTGGGAAAAGTGTGTCAACAGTTTTGGCAGTTTTAGTTGTCAATGTTTAGAAGGATACAATAAAGTATTTGGGCAATGTCAAGGTAAATTATCGTGTAAAATAAATTTAAAGTGATCAAATTAAGTATTCACAAATTATTGTAGAAAAGCATTTACTTAGGACATTTTTTACTTCTGACTTAATCTGAACATTTTTGTTGATGGCAAATTAAATCTGAAATTAGTTTTAAAATGTGTACCGTTAATTCGAAAATAATAAAAGGCATACAAAAGTAGATTTTGTGAGTTTAAATTTGAATTTCACATTAAGCTCAACTTCTAAACCTTAAATTAAATCTCAGAAATGTATATTTATTACAAATATCAGGATAATTTTTGTTAACATTATTATTACAAAAATCAATGTTCCATGTTTGAGAGGATACATAATTTTTTGCTTAATTATGGAATAAAATTGAGGTTTTACTAATCTACACATTTTAATTTTACATACTAATAACATGTCTTGATACATATTATTTCAAATACCAATACAATTATCGGTCAACTTTTATTACAGACATTAATGAATGGTCCAGCTATCTGACCAATAACTGTGATCAGTGTTTTATTAGTCTGAGGTTAAGAGAGAGAAATGGTCCTTGCATTTTTCCCGTTTAGAGGGTGTGATCAGGGAATAAACAGATATGTTTGGGGCTGTTCAACCCAAGAGACTAGAATCAGCAAGTGAAGAAGAGTTATTCTTGTCCGCTCCAAAATTAACTTTTTTCTATTAGGAAGTATCAGATATTCATAGCTGAATAGGACTTCCTAGAAACTGTTCCAATGTTCTCGCTAAGCCTTTAATGTTTTCTTACGATATGTGTATGTGTGGCTTCATGAAAGCGAAGCAATGCTTATCAAAAAATATTTATCATTCTCCATGGGGCAGTCTAGGCTTTCTGATGTTGCTCTGCTATCAATCGAAAGTGATACAGTGAAGGACATTGATTTTGATCAAGTGACTGACATGTTTGCAACTTTGAAGACAATGAAATGAACATTTTAAATAAAGTAAATTGAATGTAAAATAAACTATAATTTAAAGTTGTTACAGTATTTAAATACATCGACCAAATCAACTTTGATTTTTGTGTTTTTGTTCTTGTTATTGCTATTCCGTGGCCTTATTTTAACAAGAAGAAATACGTCATTGAATTTGAAAAAAAAAAAGGGGTGGGGGTGAGTGGAGGTGAACCTAAGAGTTTACCACACTGGGTGACACCATTGTTATGACGTATCTGTGTGAGGGGAAATAACGCATTAGTTTGTTTGTTATCCTAGAGATAGATGGCCGTTGTAAGGTTTTCAAGGCATATCTTGTTTGTGTGTTGATGATTTAGGCTCGATGTGTCGTTAAAGAATAACGTTGATATTTTTACGAGATGGATTGTAAATATATGTCATCCCGCCAGGTTTTGACGATGTAAAATAAAATATATAGAGTTATAACTTATATCAAGATATGCAGTGTTGCTTTTTTGCTATCAGTTACACTAGTCCGTGTGAAGAAGTGAGAGACTAGAATATCCCACAAGTAAGCATCTGAATTCAAAATGTAGATAAGGATATGGCCCTAATATCTACATCTCGTCACTGCCTTTAATACTGTAACACACATATATATATATATATATATATATATATATATATATATATATATATATATATATATATATATATATATATATATATAAAAAAAATATATATATATTATATATATATCTTGTGCCAAGAGAGATATGTATTGATATTTTTTTTTTACATCTGAATTCAAAATGTAGATAAGGATATGGCCCTAATATCTACATCTCGTCACTGCCTTTAATACTGTAACACACATATATATATATATATATATATATATATATATATATATATGTATATATATATATATATATATATATATGTATATATAGTAAAAGCATAAATCTAAGTTCTATATAACTGGTCTGCAATGAAAGATTTGCAGTTCCATTATTTTTCTATGACATGTCGTTTTAGCCAAAATACATATTTATATAATTTTAAAAAAAAAAAATCATTAATACTTTATTAAATAAAACACATCCTTGTTAGCACGGTTATTTATATTTCTGTAAAATATCTAAAAATATGTTTATCGAAAGCACTGCTCCATAAATTCTATGAACTTATTTCATACACTTGTATTCCACCAATAACCTTGTATGTAAATTTCGTTGGTGTACAGCATACCCGGCACGTGCGTATAATTTCAACACAACATGTTGTCGATGTACACGATATACATCTCCTCCATGACCAGAATGTGCAGAGATGTATTTGTGTTGGCCTGGAACGGATAGGGTGATATGACGGGTCAAATCTCTTTGCCCCAGGAGTTGCTCTTGCAGTTATTCAACACAATACTTGGTGCCGCAGTCCCGTCGTCTGTGCGGGCGTTGAAATTGAAGTAAATGTCGTTGCTATCGTCTGCTTGTTCAAAGTTGATGACAAAGTCAACAGAGGACAATGCCAGACCAATAAGATGTACCTGAGTGAGGATTTTAAAAAAAATATATATTTGTTCACATCTGTTTCTACAACTGAAGCCGCATCATCGATTTTTTAATTGTGGGTTGGAAGTTAAATTAACATGGTCTTAGTTTTAGTTTGCTAATCACAACTTGGCACTGCTAGTTTACTAAATTAAAATAACATGGTTCTAGTTTTAGTTTATAGCACACAAATCGGCACTGTTAATTGGCAAAGTTAAATTATCATGGTCTTAGTGTTAATTTATTGCTCACAACTTGGCACTGTTAGTTGGCAAAGTTAAAATGACATGGTCCTAGTTTTAGTTTATAGCACACGAATCTGCACTGTTAGTTGGCAAAGTAAAATTATCATGGTCTTAGTTTTAATTTATTGCTCACAACTTGGCACTGCTAGTTCACTAAATTAAAACAACATGGTCCTAGTTTTAGTTTATAGCACACGAATCGGCACTGTTAGTTAGCAAATTTAAATTATCATGGTATTAGTGTTAATTTGTTGCTCACAATTGGTTATGCTAGTTCACTAAATTAAAATAGCATGGTCCTAGTTTTAGTTTTATAGCACACAAATCGGCACTCCTAGTTGGCAAAGTTAAATTATCATTGTCTTAGTGCTAATTTATTGCTCACAACTTGTCACTGCTAGTTCAATAAATCAAAATAGCATGGTCCTAGTTTTAGTTTTTATAACGCGAATCGACACTGTTAGTTGGCAAATTTAAAATATCATGGTCTTAGTGTTAATTTATTGCTCACAACTTGGCACTGCTAGTTCACTAAATTAAAATCAGATTGTCCTAGTTTTAGTTTATAGCACACGATCGGCACTGTGAGTTGGCAAAGTTAAATTATCATGGTCTTTGTGTTAATTTATTGCTCACAACTGGGCACTGCTAGTTGGCAAACTTAATTTATCATGGTCTTAGTGTTAATTTGTTGCTCACAACTTGGCACTGCTAGTTCACTAAATTAAAATAACATGGTCATAGTTTTAGTTTATAGCACACGAATCTGCACTGTTAGTTGGCAAAGTTTAATTATCATGGTCTTAGTGTTAATTTATTGCTCACAACTTCGCACTGCTAGTTCGCAAAGTTAAATTACATATCTTAATGTTATTCAATTGCTAAAAAACTGAGTACTACGAGATATCAATTAAAATATTTAGTTATAAATGTTTAGTGTAAAAGGGACATTAGAATATGAAAATATTTCAGGGCAAGAAAACACTTTAAGTTTATTAAACTTGTGGGCGGGGAGAGAAGTGCTAATCGGTTTTTCTACAAAGTATATTAAATAAATGCTAGTTTTTTTTACAAAATAGATTGATCTAAACTTAGTAGATTAATCTAAAATCAATAGATTGATATAAAGTCAATAGATTAATCTAAACTGAATAGATTTATCAAAACACAATATATTGATCTAAACTCAATAGATTGATCTCAACTCAGGAGCCATCCTTAAGGAAATTATGTAGACTATTTTGCACGTGAGTACAGATGTTGGAAATTTTAATTTTTGAACGCACTCCGATCCCCCGCCATCAAACTCTGTACTCACCACCTTTTCCGCCTTTATACCCCCAGGCACCGCCACACATCTGTTAGTAAACTGAAAACTTGCAAAAGACCAATTTCTCTATCTCATCATCCTTGGCAACGAAGTGAATTGCCCCATCATGAAACTAATTCCAGTGACCTTATTTCTCCGACACATCATGCAGTCTGACGAGACATCAAGAATTTTAAAAGCTGCGCATCTCGAATATGTCGAACAGAAAATTGTGCATGCGAGTCTGGACTTCTTGGCCGTTTTGAGATTGACGATGTGGCAGCAACTGAGATGAAGGTCATGGTAGACGTATGGTAGGTTAGATAACTGGTGTTGATTTAACCGAACGTGAATCATTTTAAAAGAACAATGCACAAGACGAGAATTGCCTGGATGATGTTTGACTGGGATGGACTTGTTTTAAAAGAGCATTGATAATATCGATTAACCTTCGAGACGTCACAATTAACGTGATCATGTGGCACACGTCAAATACTGAGTGTTTTGCCTTCTTAGACGTAGCTGATGCATCGGATCTGTTTGGTTTAATGACCTGCTGTAGAACAGACCCGCTGTAGAATAGACCAGCGGTAAATTGACCAAGTGTTGAATAGGACTAATTTAGCAGAAGCCATCTGTAGAATATACCTTTTGTAGAATTGATCAGATGGTGAATAGAACTGATGTAGAATAGAGTTGCTGTAGAATATACCTGGTGTAGAATTTACCAGGTGTGAAATAGTCATAATTTAGCATTAGTCAACTTTAGAATAAACTCGTTGTAGAATTGAACACATGCGAAATAAGCCTAATTTGGCATTATCTAACTGCACAATGAACCTTCCGTAGAATAGACCTGCTGTAGTATAGACCTGCTGTGAAATTTACAAATTTTGAATAGTCCTAATTTAGCATTAGCCAACTGTAGAATAGGATCCGTTTTAGAATTTAACATATGTGTGATAGGCATAATTTAGGATAAGAAACTGTAGAATACCTTTAAATATTTAGATGATATGATTCTTTAAAAATCAACGACAGTCAGGTTTACTGCATACTGAAAATAAAGAAAAAAACATACATCGATTTTTGTTTTATTTGTATTTGTTCTTAAGATAATTAAAAATACGCTTATTTCACTGATCCAAATTAATACTGTTTTCTAATATGTTGTACAATACACTTTGTGACCACAAATAATTGCATAATTTAAAACAAAAAACCACTTGGTAATATTATAACAATTTAAACACAAGAAATCAAATGTATTTCTATAGCGTAAAACTCAACCATTAATTAAACCGTTTAGTGATAAAAAAGACTTAACTAGTGATTGTTTAGATTTGGTAACCGATGAATAGGGTCACTTGTAAATTGTGGCAGACAATGAATTTATTTTTATATCGTTGTTCCTAACTTTAAAAGAAAAAAAGAATGACCCTGATCGAAGTAAGAAAAGGGGTGGGGGTGGGGGGTAATCATAAAAATGCCGTTAATTTAAAGCCCGATTCAGTTACCTGGATACAAAGTCTTAGTTAGATGTTCAGATGTTGAAAAAGTAGAATATAGGGTAATATCCCTCTCATCATCGCACGTGTATCACGGGGTCAAATATTCAAGCAATAAAGAAGAAAGTAAAAAGTGTATTCACATTTAAATAATTAAGCAACTTTAATTCTATTACAAAATGCATTTACTCTCTACTCATCGTATCAAAAGGAAGTTGTTTTTCAAAAAACATTTTACCAGAAAAAAATCTCTTTGACATCAATGAAGCTTACTTTTGTAATTCCATCACATCAAGCCAAGCAATGTCTGATTACCTACAGATAAAGTATTTGTAATGGTTGTTTACAATGACGTCGACTGGCAAGTAATTAAGAAAACAGCTTATTGTGGATTACATTTAAAACTTACGTCATTGTTAAAATTGCAAAGATGCAAGTCAATACGATGTATTCTCCAAGAGAGCGGTTCCAAAATGACCCGATGTTATCAGGATAATAATGGAAAGTCCTTTGCTATAATTTCTAACTGCTGTTGCAAAAACTCATCCAAATTCGAAACTTAAAAAATATAAAGATATTTACGTTTCTAACATCATTAAATTTTGAAAAGTGTTTAGCTGCTAAATATGATGCGCGTACCCTCCATTCTTTCTGGTTGCTAAAGTACTTTTCCCCCTCTTAACATGACCTTAAATGACCAAGTCTAAATTATCACTAATTGTATCACTTTTGTCACTAAAGAAGTTAATTGAGGGACAATTAATACGCTAGAGAAATATGTTAGATTTACCAATTTTGGTACCCTTGAATTACAACTTTTTCCCAAAAAATTTAAAAAATACCAAATCTTAAATTTACAACAAAACTACATATGACATATTTTGTTTATGTTTCACAGGAATTTAATATATATTGATATCTTCATCAAAAATTTAAACAAACAGTACCTTTTTTAATATATATATATATATATATATATATATATATATATATATATACATTATGATAAAATCGTGAAAGAAATAATTTTTTTTTTTTATTTAATATATATATATATATATAAAAAAAATAAAAAAAAAAAATATTTTTTTATATATATATATATATATATATATATATATATATATATATATACATTATGATAAAATCGTGAAAGAAATAATTTTTTTTTTTTATTTAAGAAGAATCTCGCAACAGCTTTTTACACCTTTATTTGATTTGACTGTCTTAAAAAATGTGTTAATCTCAGAAAAATGCACACCTCTTTCCTATTTACCTTTTGCAAAATAAAAAAACAAACAAATATATATGTATATATTATATATTCAAAGAAAGTATTAACCCATCTTCATGTCAACATCGTGTTATTTGTAAAAAGAGAATTTAAAATCTTTTTTCACAAATGTAATACCATAGGATTTAAAGATATCGTCGTCCATATAAAATGTGAACATCCATTTGCCTATCTCTGATATGTTTGCACCCAAGAAAGTTAATTATTTAAAAAAAATATTTCTTTTATTTTGGGACGTATCTCATCCTGCCTTTGACAAAATGAACATACCCATATTTGTAAAAAAAAAAAAGTAATGTACCATCACTTTTTTCATCAATGTAATACCATACAATTTAAATATATTGTCATCCATGTAAAAATTGTACACATCATATTTTCTACCTCCGATATGAATGTAACCCAGAAGACTACTTATTTATAAAATTTACTCCTTTATTTTAAGACGTATCTTGGGCTGCCTGGGGCAAAATCGCCAACCCCTCCCCCAATGGATTGTAGTCCCTTCAATACCCAAACTAACATATTTTGCACTTCATATGGCTCGTTCTTATTTGTGTGAGGTATAAGTGGATTAGTCAATCCTATTTAGCTATGGAGTTGCTCTGCTCTGATTGACTTAAACCCTATTTTCTCATTTGAATTATATTTAAATGTTATTTCTCATAACATTATAAATTTAATAAAAGTATATTTTTGGAATAAAAAAAGGCCAAACTTTTTAAATGTTAAAATATTCAAAGCAAAAATGTATATGCTTTTATTGACAAATTAATAGGCAATCAGTTGTATTTATTAGCTTGACTTTTAAGAAGGGAAAATAGATGATCAGTTTTGTAACGCTACCATCATTTACTTACTAGACACAGCTACCATAATTTACTTACTAGACAGAGCGACCATCATTTACTTACTAGACTTGGTTTCCATTATTTACTTACTAGACACAGCTATCATCATTTACTTACTAGACACAGCTACCATCATTTACTTACTAGACAAAGATACCATCATTTATTTACTAGACACAGCTACCATCATTTACTTACTAGACACAGCTACCATCATTTACTTACTAGACACAGCTACCATCATTTACTTACTAGACACAGCTACCATCATTTACTTACTAGACACAGCTACAATCATTTACTTACTAGACTTGGTTTCCATCATTTACTTACAATTAATGCCTCCACTCATTAATCTTCTCATATTGATTTTGGCTAGGATAATAATTTGTATTACATGAACTTACAAAATTAAGCTCAGCACATTGAGGTCTAAGAAATGGCGATTTGAAATAAAAGTATTTAAGCTTTACAACATAGAAGTTGATATTCATTATTTACTGATGTAGAGAATTCAGTTAAGCTGCTAAAAACTTTTTAAAAGAGTTCCACAGGTCAAGTCAATAAAATATTCATTTGTCCAGAAGAAATAAAGTCGAATGCATCGTGGTATTAATCTATGTTGAATTTGTGCAAATATATTGATAGCTTCATGTCGAGCCAGGATAAAAAGGATTCTAACTGTTTATATCTTGTTCGAGTCAACTCATTGGACGTCAAAACTTTGTATCAAAGAATTTTTTTTTAAAAATGTTTTCAGTCATTGAATTTATTGATTTAATGATATAACGAACTTAATGAAAGCTCGGGTTAATTCAGTTTAATTTATCTTAACAATATTCACTTTACTTAAGAAAAAATGGTATTCACTTGAATTAAATGAAACAGTAATCACTCGGATTAAACAAAAAAGTAGTCACTTCACTTTAAAACAATTTGTCACTTGATTTTAAAGACAGTAATCACTTGACTTAAAGAAATCAATAGTCATTTGACTTAAATAAAACGGTAGTCACTTGGCTTCAACAAAGCAGTAGTCACTTGACTTAAACAAACTGGACTACACTTGATTTAAAACAAACGGTAGTCACTTGACTTAAAATACCGGTGTTCACTTGTTTTATACAAAACGGAAGTTACTTGACTAAAACATAACATGAGTCAATTAGCCTTAGACAAAGCGGTAGTAGCTTGACTTAAATAAAACAGAAGTCACTTGACTTAAACGAAACTGTTGTCGCTTGACTTAAACAAAGTAGTTGCCACTTGACTTAAACAAAACAGACGTCACTTGACTTTTAACAAAACAGTAGTCACTTTACTTATACAAAACGGCAGTCACTTGACTTATACAAAACGGCAGTCACTTGACTTAAGCACAACCGCATAGAAAGATTTTAAAAAAAAAATAAAAAATAATAACTTGACTTAGTAACTTATTGAAAACAAAGACTGCAACTTCCCGCCAGCTGCATGGAATCATTCGATCAACTTAACTGTCAACGTGTGACAACTAAGAAATATTTGCCATGTCTGAAATAACGACGGAAAATACAAAATAAAATTTTATTCGCTTTACTACTTTGCGATATTTTAATTGATGTGTGTAAATAAAATAATTGCAATTTACACATACAAGTTTACATATCTATTTCAAACGAGTTTAAATATAACGTTGTACACAAGTCAACTTAAATATCTTACAACCCTGCTTGCACAGAGCTCAGCCCAAGTGCACGGGTTTAAATAGGGTAACCAGGATCTTCTAAGTGATGCTGGCGTCAGAGAAGGGCATCTTGCCGTAAAAACAAATTGCTCCAAAACTCTATGGAGTTGCAACATTTGTTAGAGTTAATGCACTCTTTTGTACAACTATGTCCTACCCATGCCGAGCGTTGAAACAAACGACTTTAAACGGTAAAAAAAAGAAGAAGAATCTTACCTAAAGTATTCAAGTAGCCTGGTCGTCGATAATCAAATTCAAATGATTTATTTTATTTTCAATATTGACGTCAATTCAAAATAAAATGACGTCACCGAATATGGCAGTATTTGCCCGTAGCCTAAGTAAGTAAATTATTGATACTATTTATACTATGCAATTCGTTTCATTCATTTTAATAAAGAAAGAAAAAAAGTGTTAGAAATTATATAACTCATATTCAGTCAAAATATTTAGGGCCCGGCCACAAAAGGAATATAGTAAAATGATTGTATTAATTTAGAAACCTTTGCAGACATGCGCACAACGACTTAACACAGTTTGTACGTGATCGGATGAATCGTATAGGAACACAAACGTGAATTAGATTGAAATAGTCGAGCTCAAAAACAAAATATTTAAAATAAAGAATTTAGGCCCCCTGGCACTAAACGGAATATTGTCAAATGGTTGAACTCATTTAAAATCTGCTTATTACGTCACACACACAATGAAATTTCCATTTTTCGTATTTTATTCAATTGTATAAACCCACTCAATAGTTCTGTTAAAAATAATATTTGAATAACTCACATTAGAAAAAACCACCAAATTTGGCCAACTGCCCAAAGCGAAATGTTGTAAAATGGTTGTTCTAATACAGAAACGTAGTTATTATTTTACAAAAAAACTGAGATATCTTTATTTGTATTTGATTTTATTTGATCAACCAATGCAATAGCCTGTTTCAAAATTATTATTTTTTTTTAAATTTCGGATCTCATTTAAAGGATATAAAAAAGAATAATTTAGGGTCCGTGCCTACAAACTGACTATAATATTTATCCGTTGTGATAAAAATATGCTGAGATTTTGGGCGCATGCCTGCAAACGTTTCTTAATAATTACAAAAAAATAAGTGTCTATCAGGCATGCGTGCTTAGCACGCTCCTATAGGGTAGCGAAGTGTGGACCACATACACCAGTCAGGAGCGGAAACTCAACAGCTTCCATTAAAGATGTCTGCATCGCATTTTACGCATTCATTTGCAGGACAGGGATCCTAACGTGGAGTTTTTGGGAATGGCACACATGTTTATCATATTATCCTTTCTTACCAAGAGGCGCCTTCGCGTGTTAGGTCATGTACGGAGAATGGAGGAAGGACGTATCCCAAAGATGCTGCACTATGGAGAGTTGGCAGAGTGGACAAGACATATTGGACGGCCACGCCTGAGATTTATTGACGTTTGCAAACGAAGCACGAGGAAAGCCAATATTGAAACAAACGAATGGTTGAAACAAATGTGTTTCAGAGTACAAAATGGGAGGTGGGTGCAAACATTAATTTTGTTCCCTGAGGTTAATCACCCTGGAAAATATTTGACTGACCATGTTGGCACTCATAGTAGTTAAGCCATTGGTAGTGTATTATCTATCTCAATTGAATTATGAGCCTTGAGTAAAGCCTTGAATTGAGTAATGGCCTTGACATGAGTAGTAGCCTTGAATTGATTTGTAGCCTTGACTTGATCTGTATCTTATTCAATTTTATTGATTATTTCTCAATTTCTCTCGTCCTTGCCTATTTGTTTAAATAGCAAGACTAATTTATGACCAGGATGTAGAGAATGACCAACACTGTTTCTTGTGTCCCCTGTGCTCCACAGTGCCAGAGTTGT
Organism: Lymnaea stagnalis; assembly: GCA_964033795.1. NCBI lineage: Eukaryota > Metazoa > Mollusca > Gastropoda > Lymnaeidae > Lymnaea > Lymnaea stagnalis. Next base: position 261,284 of record CAXITT010000779.1, read on the forward strand.
CAGAATGTGTTTTGTGTCGTCGCCCGACTTGTCCGTACTTTTCACTCGTCGTCCGCATTTGTTTCAACCATTTAATATTATCAAGTCTATCTGAACACTATTCAGGCGCCCCGGGACGTATGTCTCATCTGTCTTCTGGCCACTAGTACTGCCACCCTTACACACAAAAATTCTGCAATGCCCCCTCCCCCTCGAACAGATTCTGGAAAAAACGTTGTACTTATGTAATATAGTGCGTTGCAAGATTGGAAAAATGGTATTTTTATTACAAAACTTGTGTATAATGCCATAAACAACTGTATTACATTAATTTGTCTTATGTCCCTAAATAAAGGGATCGAACTCAAGTGGACTGCGGGAAAATATTATCCACTTGCACAAGCATTGGAACTCTTATGAAAACAGTATGGTTAAGCATAAAACAATGTAAACAATTTTCTGCACAAATTATAATTTTAAAGTTTGTATTTCGAAAAAAACGTCAACAATTTAAAATAAATATTTCTTCTAATAATATTTCAAAGTATTTGCAAAATGTGTGTAAAACATTTTTTAAAATTATAAATGCATAAAAAATAAACAAATGTCTTATACAATTTCTCAAAGGTATCAATCAAGTTATTTTGAAAGTGAAATCGATTGTTTCCCTTGAATATCATTTATAAAAACTTTAAAAAAAAATAAAGAAACCATTGGAACATGGTATGTGGAAGATTGAAGTAAGAACAAGTAAAGTTAGAAAATAACTTTTCAGCCAAAGACTTCCCCAACAACGGGACACATAAAAAAGGGACAAGAAATAGAGACAAGTTAATAACTTACATGTTATTTGCAGAGTATAGATTACCACAATACAGGATTACACAATGTGAAGAATTCATGAAATGTTATTGATAAAAAAAATCATTTACAATACCATGTTAGTTTTGCTACTCTCTACCAGTGTTTCTTTCATGGTATCTCTCCAAGAGGGAGGTGACTGTCCCCTGGCAAGTCAAGTTAACTAATAGAAAGTGATTGCAAAAAAACGAACGTGTATTTTATATTTAAAAAAAAAAGATTAGATTGTCATAAAATAAACAAGTAAATGGTGCATTAAGCCATATTAGATTGTGCATATATTGAACGTAATCTTGAAAGAGGTAGAGACAGTTTAAAAATGATTTTCTCATTTTTACTTAACATTTGATTTACCTGTTCTTTAAAACAGCAAACCAGTCAATGACAGTATCACAATCAATATCCTTGATTGTAAAACGTTGAATTAATAATATCAGAGCCAGATCAAAAAGCCTTGACTGACAAATGGCATATCGTAAATAGTTCTTGATAAGTCTTTGTTTTAACATAAACTCAACTCACAGACACACATATCGTAAGAAACATTTGAAAACTTAGCGAGGGTATTGGAAGAGATTCTAAACATTCTCATTCAGCTATGCATTTCAAAAATTATACACTGACCAGTCCAAATAATTTCATCCCATTTGGCTATGAAATTTAAAAACTGACCAAATGACTTTCTCAAATAGATAGCTGTATAAGCAACGTCATCATGTAAAAGACAGTGTGCTGATTGTTAATCTGAATCAAATTATGTGTTGCTAGAGACGAATTAGGAAAATATATTAATTTATTTCTGGATCTCAATATTGTCATCATTCCTTTTAGTCCTTGGTCCGTTAGAGCGCAACAGTTGACATAAAAAATATCCTTCTCCATTGTTCTCAATATATTTTGTTCCAATGTCAGTCTTCTGTTTGCTTAGTTAAGGAACCTTTGTCTGTAAAGAGATTTCATCTTTTAGTTGCATTCTTTTTACTTTGGACTTTGCATAGATGTTGGTGATATTAAATAGTCTACCATCAGAAATGTAAGGATGAACACTCCGTCTACACTGTCCCTGGAGGAAAATTAAAGAATAATCAAGATAAAAATAGAGAAAACCGTTTGATTCGTGTCTAGACTTTTGAACTCCCTTGCAGACTACGAATGCATTAGATACCGCGTCATTTAAGATAACCTTGACATGTATGTTTGCGTGAAAAGACTGCATTATTAAACCCAAGAGCTAAATGTACTTGATTTATATTTTGGTCAAAATCAATTCAAAATGAAATCTTAGCTTATCCGGTTTAACAAGTCTTAGTATAATGCAGAAATTTGAACACATTAAAAATACCTACGTCTTACAAGACAAAATAAATATATTTACATTTCATTTGACGCCAAAAACAATATTTCAATTTTACTAGCAAATCATAAGAATTGTTTACAAAACTACGAAGCTTTCTAATTAAGACAATGTTAGATACAACAAAATATGCTTATCGAGTGTTTCGTGGTAGCCATACTTTAGATCTGGAGACGATTTCTGTTTACAAAAGGCATGCACTTGAATTCCATCACCACAATGACGGATTGCCATGGGCAACCCCGAAGCCAAAAATTCTCAATTAAAGGCCACAACCATCCGACCCAACCATACGTAACGTGCGAATCCTTGTGTTTTTTCAAGTAGTTAGATCTCGACATGGCTTGCATTACCACTCAAAGAAAGAAATTGTATTTAAATTTAAATTAATTTATATATATATATATATACATATTATAGTTTAGGTCAGGTATGTATACTATTTAATTAGAAGGTTTTTCAATGCGTGAGTAGGCAGCATGCAGCTGTACATATAAGAAGCGTGGATTACTCTAACTATAACCCACGCACTTCCAGTGATTGAGCCACACATGCATTAGATCTGTTAGAAACTATATTTATGTAACTCATATACGAAAAAAATATTGTAAAATGATTGAACCAATTTAGAAACCGATGCCTTAAACTCATGCCCCCCACCCCCCCAACCCGACTTCTATGATGGATTTCTTTTTTGTTAACATAAGTACAATTTGCAATGAAAAGAAAGAAAAAAAAACAAATTAATTAAATGTCAAGAGGTAATTGATTTTAAGAACGGTCAAATGGTTGTTTTTTGTGTTGTTTGACTTTCCCCAGAGCATGTTTTTCCCAGTACACGTCTGTAAGGTGGTATGTACCTTTGACGTATATTATGATTTCAGTCTGACTCATTTGTTCTACTATTATCTCAAGTCTAGCTCTTTTTTGATTGGTAGAGTCCACACGTTCAGTAATACAGCAGATATCTCTCCAATTATTAGTTCTTCTCGCTGGTATATGTTCGCTAAACTGTGTGGTAGTTTTGTATTGAAAGGATTTCACTTGTTCGTATCGGATGGTGCGTATATGTTGACTTGTGTTTAATTTTGGTAATTGATTTGAGATGTTGACTGTTGTTATTCAGTCTTTTCCTGGCCTGTTCCATCGTCAGTTGACTGGTTTGTCCTTTAAAGGATATCTTCCCAGGGGAGGACGATCTACTTCTTCTTTTTACTACTTGAAAGTGTTCTTCTTCTTCTTCTTCTTCTTTCGACGTGTATAATTCCTCTTCTTCCTGGTTGTCTTTACCAATGGTTTCTTCTTTATTTTCCTTACTGTCCTTTTTTCTCTTCTTTATCTGGTTTCCTTCTTGTCTCTTTACAGTTCTGTAACGTCTTTTATTTTCAATTTTGGGGCTCTTCTATGTCCCTTCTTCTAAGTCTTCCATCACTGAGGGGGGGGGGGGCAAATGGCACAGCTTTTATTTTTTTTTTTTTTTGTGGCTGATGTCAATTGGGCAGGGGAGGGTTCTCCCTCACAGGCTTGGTGCTTCTTCTTTTTTTTTGTTGCACTGTTTAGGCCGGCAGTTCACGCGACTACAGTGATAGCATTGTACCCTTCTCTGCGGAACCTGTACCCATATCTTATGGCTTTAAAGCACCCCCATGTTTACCAGGATGTAGTGGGGAAACTCTTTACCCGGGGTCAAGTGTAACGCCCACTTGGAGGCTTTCTGGGGGTGTCTTGTCACCTTAAAGTTGTTTTAGAAGCCACTAGGTGCTCGGTGATCTCCTTTATCCCTTGCTCCCCCAACATGGACGGGACCCAGGCTCTCTATAATTTCATGTTAAACGGTCGTCAGGGATCCAGGCTATGTAAACTTTCATGTTTAAACTGTTCTCAGGGACCCAGGCTATGTAAACTCTCATGTTTAAACTTTCCTCATGGACCCAGACTATGTATACTTTCAAGTTTAAACTGTTTCAGAAAACCATGCTATGTATACTTTCATGTTTAAACTGTCCTTGTGGACCCAGGTTATGTATACTTTCATGTTTAAACTGTCCTTAGGGAGCCAGGTTATGTATACTTTCATGTTTAAACTGTCCTCAGGGAAAAGCGCACCCAAGAACCAAAGGGTATCTATGTCCCCGATGTCGGCATTATGGGGGCGGGCATGAAGCTCCGCTTTAGCCTCTGGCTTTTGGGTGACTTACCACCAGGTAGGCGCCTCCATATGTGGAGAGGCTTAACGTGCTCCCATTTCAAGTTAAATTAGAGCTTAGCTTCTTTATAATTATATCAATATTAATATGGTAGGCCATACCGCAAGAGAGGAGAATTATTATTTGGCCTGGTTTAACTTTTAAATTAATAGTAGTGGTGACCATTATTTATTGCTTTTTGCAACTTTTAACTTTTAAATTAATAGTAGTGGTGGCCATTATTTATGGCTTTTTGCAACTTTTAACTTTTAAATTAATAGTAGTGGTGGCCATTATTTATGGCTTTTTGCAACTTTTAACTTTTAAATTAATAGTAGTGGTGGCCATTATTTATTGCTTTTACTACTTTCAACTTTTAAAATTAAGATTTGGAGATTAAAAATTAATATTCGTTTACTACTTTCAGTTTTTTTAGAAATTTAATTAGGTGCTTAAGAGAAGGGGAGAGTAACTATATTTTTGGGGCACTTTTACACTTACCTTACTCTGGATCTTCTCATGAAGAAATCGCGAGAAAACTGAGTTGAATTGAGTAGTGACGTAACATACAAAATTTGCTAAATTCTAATTTAAAAATCAATCTTACACACTTTTATAAACTAGGTCTTAACAGGATTCAGTCATTTACACAGGCTGCTGGTATTTTGACGCTCATTGCTTGATACTTTTTTTGTTCCGTTTATTACTTTTAATATAAAACTTTTTGAGTGGAAGGCCAGTTGGGGGGGGGGGTAGTTGTCAACACCACAAAATCCAAGAGGACAGCAACACACTGACATTTGGATTTTTTTTATTATTAATAAAAGCGCAATATTCTTCTATGTCAGTAGCTACACGAAAGGAAGGCCATGTTTGCATTAAGATAAAATGACAACATTAACACTCCAAATCTTGTAATAGTTGTATTAGTTCCTCTGAATAGAAAACTGTGGATAAAATGTCAGTGGTGATTCTTACTGTTTGTCAGAAATGACCAGGGTTGACTCATATACATCATGACACTAGTCTCATCAAGACCATACAAAGAAAGTGTGGGGCACATAGAATGCCTAATCAGTGGGACAGTGGCTCCACATATGCAACTTGACATCATTCTCATTAAACCATATAAGAACGGAGTAGGGCGCATATAGTGTACACTCTACAGGACAGGGGTGGTAAGAAAGAACAATATTTATATCTGACATGCAACACAACCTTGCAGACTAAATCTACACTTAAACAAATCATACAAGCAGGTACAGTTCACCCAGTAGATATAGACAGATCTCTAAAAATAAACAGTCATTCCCGATTTAAAAAAAAAAGAAAAAACACACAATATTAAGTATAATGTGACTTTCACATTACATCAAAAATGTATGGAACCACAGACGCAATGCTTTTCTTCACCAACATAATAACGCAAACTTTGTATTAGAAACTTGATTTAACTTAAAAATGCAAAACATAATTCAAAATATAATTTTCAAATATAATTATAGAGTAATACCTTAATGAAAAATGTTGTATATTTTAAACTCCTAAAAATGTAAGGGTTTCACGGCTCACACGGTGGTTCCAAGGTTAAGTGTAACCTACATTTTGTAATCGATGATCTCTTCCTTTGCTTGCCAATTCAGTGCAGAAAGCTGCAAAATTAAATTCAGATATGTGGTTAAATACATTCTTGTATTTTAAGTTATTTTTTAAAATGTTCTAGGGGACTATACAGATATATAGGACCAGCGTATTGTAAGGCAAACGTGTACACTCAAGGGCTACACAAGTCGATAAGAAAATTTAACGTCCTGCTGGTTCTGAATTCAAGATATCTTTACTGATTATTATAGCTAGATTTAACAATATACAAAGAAGGCTTCAAATGCAAATTCAAAATTGTCTGAAAGAAACAACAATTCAAGTATACACCAAAATGCCACCCAATCCTCTTGTGCACACTAAATTTCTGCAAACCTTTCTTCACACGGATTTATATTACAATATCGAGTTGTTTATAAGCGTGTGCCAATTGATTGCCCATGGGCATTTTATATTACAGTATCGAGTTGTTTATAAGCGTGTGTCAATTGATTGCCCACGGGCATTTTATATTACAGTATCGAGTTGTTTATAAGTGTGTGTCAATTGATTGCCCACGGGCATTTATATTACAGTATCGAGTTGTTTATAAGCGTGTGTCAATTGATTGCCCACGGGCATTTTATATTACAGTATCGAGTTGTTTATAAGCGTGTGTCAATTGATTGCCCACGGGCATTTTATATTACAGTATCGAGTTGTTTATAAGCGTGTGTCAATTGATTGCCCACGGGCATTTCATTTTACAGTATCGAGTTGTTTATAAGGGTGTGTCAATTGATTGCCCACGGGCATTTTATATTAAAGTATCGAGTTGTTTATAAGCGTGTGTCAATTGATTGCCCATGGGCATTTTATATTACATTATCGAGTTGTTTATAAGCGTGTGTCAATTGACTGCCCACGGGCATTTTATATTACAGTATCGAGTTGTTTATAAGTGTGTGTCAATTGATTGCCCACGGGCATTTTATATTACAGTATCGAGTTGTTTATAAGCGTGTGTCAATTGATTGCCCACGGGCATTTTATATAACAATATCGAGTTGTTTATAAGCGTGTGTCAAATGATTGCCCACGGGCATTTTATATTACAGTATTGAGTTGTTTATAAGCGTGTTTCAATTGATTGCCCACGGGCATTTTATATTACAGTATCGAGTTGTTTATAAGCGTGTGTCAATTGATTGCCCACGGGCATTTTATATTACAGTATCGAGTTGTTTATAAGCGTGTGTCAATTGATTGCCCATGGGCATTTTATATTACATTATCGAGTTGTTTATAAGCGTGTGTCAATTGATTGCCCATGGGCATTTTATATTACAGTATCGAGTTGTTTATAAGCGTGTGTCAATTGATTGCCCACGGGCATTTTATATTACAGTATTGAGTTGTTTATAAGCGTGTGTCAATTGATTGCCCACGGGCATTTTATATTACAGTATCGAGTTGTTTATAAGCGTGTGTCAATTGATTGCCCACGGGCATTTTATATTACAGTATCGAGTTGTTTATAAGCGTGTGTCAATTGATTGCCCACGGGCATTTTATTTTACAGTATCGAGTTGTTTATAAGCGTGTGTCAATTGATTGCCCACGGGCATTTTATATTACAGTATCGAGTTGTTTATAAGCGTGTGTCAATTGATTGCCCATGGGCATTTTATATTACATTATCGAGTTGTTTATAAGCGTGTGTCAATTGATTGCCCACGGGCATTTTATATTACAGTATCGAGTTGTTTATAAGCGTGTGTCAATTGATTGCCCATGGGCATTTTATATTACAGTATCGAGTTGTTTATAAGCGTGTGTCAATTGATTGCCCACGGGCATTTTATATTACAGTATCGAGTTGTTTATAAGCGTGTGTCAATTGATTGCCCACGGGCATTTTATATTACAGTATCGAGTTGTTTATAAGCGTGTGTCAATTGATTGCCCATGGGCATTTTATATTACAGTATCGAGTTGTTTATAAGAGTGTGTCAATTGATTGCCCACGGGCATTTTATATTACAGTATCGAGTTGTTTATAAGTGTGTAAACAAACAAAAACAAGACGATAATTCTGACAGTTCCGGAAACTTGAACGAAGGAAAATTCGTGGACGATCGACGGAAGATTTGTCGAACGGAAATTTGATCGAACATACGTTAAATCGAACGGAATTTTGTTTGAACATAATTTTAATCGAAAAGAAGTTTGGTAGAGTAGAAAATTGATGGAAAGGGACATTTGTCACACATAATTGAAATCGTGTAAAAGTTTTGTCGAATGAAAATACGACCGAATTTTTTTTTTGTAATCTTGGAGGTTTCAGTAAGAAATGTGGATATTTTAATTTATTCAATGTTGGTTTGTTCAGAGCGATATTTTGATCGATTCTACTTTTTAGTTTTATTTTCAAAACATTCCATCCCAACCTCTAAATTTCGTACCCGGGTCCGAATAGCCACTTCGTTTTATTATATCCCTAGATTTAGGGATCGGAATCAAGTTGACTACTTCTTAAAGTAATACACTTGTACCAATTCAGATAAAAGGACATGAATATTGGTTAAGCATATCTATTGGTACATATATTTCTTTTTAAAATAGAAATGTAACGTTTTTATTTTAAATAAAACAATCATTAAGAAAAAAAAAGTTATTAATTATTTGAAGACGAGCTGCACAAAAATTCTATGAAAACGTGTACCTAATACATTTTCATTACAAAAAAAAAATATTAAATATCTCACAAAAATCCTCAAAGATATCACCAACAAAGATTTTGAAAGCGAATTAATTGTTTCCCTTGAAAAACATAATTTATTTACAGTAAACATCCTTTAAAAGAAGAAAATAACATAACAAGGTTTATAAAAGCTTGACTTTAGATCCAGCAAAATAAGACATGCATTTTCGTTTGATAGTCCTCCTCAGCACACAGTAAAGATGAAAATAGGGCTAGAAATAGTGACACATTTATAACTTAATTAATTGACATTGTTATTTTCGGAAGTTGGTTTTCCAAAATCAAAATAACAGAAAGTTTTTAATGGTAAAAATAAAGTAATTTTTAATGGCATGTTTTTTTTTTTTTTTTTGTTTTTTTTTTATTCACTGCCAATTTTTCATTCAGGCTTTTTTCCAAGAGGAGATGGGCAACGACTGCCAACTGCCAATGTTTCATTCAGGCATCTTTCCAAGAGGAGATGGGCAACGACTGCCTCCTCGGCAAGTAAAGTCCCTAGTGGATAATAATGAGTACAATAAAACGAAAATATGTATATTTAAAAAAAAATGATTAGATTGTCATTAAATAAACAAGTAACTGGTGCATTAAAATATATTAGTTTATCCTCATCTTTAAAGCTAATCTCGTTCAATGCTTACATAATTTGATTATAAATATCAGTTTTGGTTTTAAATTAGTAAGATCAAGATTAAGAAAATTTTACAGGTTACATATTTTAACAGTCTCTTAGAAACTCCTACAGCCATATTTTGATTTAGAGCTCATCTTACATTCTTACATTCATATACTTTCATCCATGTGATCAGAATAAATTTATATAAAACCATAAATTTAACATTTAATGAGAGTATTTTAGGGGCCAAAACTCTCTTGTAGTTCTTTTCTTTTAAAAGAAATTGACAATGACAGTAGCTACGCATAATTTTTTTTTTTCTGTACGAGCAGTCAAGATTTTCAAATATTGTAAAAAAAGCAAGATTTTAAAATCTGAAGGAACCGCTAAGATTTAAAAAAAAAACTTAAGGAACAGTGCTAGTAGCAAAGACAGGTTTTGACACTAAGATTAATGTTCTACTACTACTACTACTACTACGACTACACTACATTCCTTGCAATGAATGTTGTTACTTGATTATCACTGTTTAGCTTTAAGTCAGACTATTACACATTTACTTCATTTATTATCTAGCTGACATATAGTTTGTACACATTTTTTTTTTATATCAAATCATTTTCATTGAGGATTGATGATAAAAACTTTTGTTTTACTTGATCCACGAACTTTTAAGAAATCAATATACGTTTTAAAAGTTATTTTTTATACAGTTGTTGACTTAGCTAACCATTACCTCTATGTTAGTAAACATAGTCAAAGTCCTGATGTGTCATTAAATGTTCTTTTCACCAGTTGTAGACTTAGCTAACGACCAACTCTATATCTGCATCAGTTGGATTGACAGTTAGAATACGGAAATTGGGAACCTTTTGGAGATGTTTTTCCATACATATAGGGATGTATCGCAAAAAATATTTTTAAAAATTAGTTTATATCTTCGACTTTGATGATTCATTGAACAACATGTATTAACTTCATCAGAAACATTTTTATAAGACAATAAACAAATTCTTTATAAAAAATTTTTTTTTCAAAAAATCACTTTTAAATGTGTCAAATAAAGTTCCACTAAAGTTGTTACATTCATGTGATTAAAAAAAAAAAAGCAATCTCATTGTGTGCTTCCATTTCATAGAACTAAAAATTGAAATAGCGGATTAATGTGTAATAACCTTGTTTCCAAGGGACACACTAGTTATATTGTGTATCTTTTTTAAAAACAACTTTTTTTTGTAGATATTAAAATAGTTTATTTTAAACATTACTGTATGTTACTTATTTGTTGTAGAAATATTTCATTTTTACATAGCATCTTATAAAAAAAATTCATAATTTGGACCCAAGATCATACTTTTTGTTTTTTTCTTTTCCAGCTGTCTTTGTCATTTTACATTTAATTGATTTACAATATACATTTAATTACTAATTTTTGTTTTTTAATTATTGCCTCTTTTCTGTTAAAGCTGGAGTGCATTCGTACTAAAGAATTCGATCCTTATTTGTGGGGATGCAACACCATAATCGCGGTCGCCCTATCTCCCTGTACAAATAAATCAATAGCTGATACCTGTCATAACAAACTTTCTATCTTTAAATAGAAATATTTCAACTCTTTATAATATGTCAAACAAGAAACAATGAGAGTGGCCGAGGCGTAGCAAAAGGGAGAAGTGTGGGGGACATATATCCCTATGCACCATACTATGGGAACATCAAAATGTGGCTTCATGGTAGTTAATGAATAAAAAAAATGTTTTTTTAGAGATGGGGCGTGGGGAGGGGCATGGAAATAAATCAATGTCCCCTATCGACACACTCTTTGTACATACGCCTCTGCAAGGGATGTTAATTGGGGGTCAGCCCGGTGTCACTTTTTCTCAACATGGAGCGGAAGAATGTATAGTAAAATGCTATGTTTGTTTTGTTAATTGGGGCGTGGCATAAGTCTTGGCAAGACTGAGGTATCACTAACACTAACTACGCTAGTAACTATTGTCTCTATCAGAAACAAGTAATAAAGAACAGTGCTAGATATTAAATCATTTTTTTTTACTGAAGAAGGGCAGAAATGGGTGCTTGAAAATATGTTTGAAAATATCAAGCTATCATGTTTTCCTTTGTACTTCAATAAAGGCTTCCAATATCAGGTTAACTACTCCATCATCTATTGTAGTTTGGTCCGGTACCTACGCCCACCGTTTCCCTTCTCATCACTGGTCATTTGAAACATTTCATATGAAATATTATTCATTTTATCTAAACTATTTTATAGCCATTGGTATACAATGCAAAAAGTGATTTATATTTTCTATAAATGTATCATTTTCAGTGGGGTTATAAGACCTAACTTGCCCAAAACTTTAGATGACTATGGCTCAATATGAAATATGCCCTGAATTTCCTAAGATTTTCTTACATTTTATACATTTCTACATGCAAACTATTATTGTACTATTACATAAAAAAAATATATTTAGAACACATCAATAGTTTTCACTGAATGTTCATTTAAAGATGATATATTTGTTTTAATAATAAAACTTAATTGTAAACATGCTCTTTAAGATATAATAAGTTTGTTTGAATGTTAAAGCAGAAAATCGGGCCTTTGGGTCTATAAATAAAAGCAATATGTCATGTCTTAGATTATAGTAATCTTAAACGGAGACAAAAACCGGAGGAAACTATTTATTGTTTGTCTTTCACGGAACAATTTTAGAATTCTTTTACAACTATCTAACATCAAAGACAATATTTTGAATTTTATTTGCAAAACAATTAAATATTGGCTGGCATTTTTCATTTTTTCATTTTATTGCATGCAGGGGATCGAAATCGGAAACAATCCCAGGCTTGTCAGTTGTTAGACAATATATTGATCTGTTGGTTCAGCTTTGAAATTAAATATAAATTTTTTATTTTCTAGTAATCTAAATGTTTATTAAAACTATGGCTGAAATGGAAAAAGCAATAAATCTTTGTTTTGATAATTTTTAAATAAACTTGTGTTTTACAATTTAAAAATGAAATACCCCAAAACAATATCTAAATGTAGATAAAAAGGACTATTTAAAAGCATTCATAAATATTTCCCTTGTTAGCAAATTTATTGGAATTTTAACCCCCGCTAATTGTTGGCCAATACTTAAATTAAATTGTAAAAATCTATAAAAATAGAAGCATGCAACACTAATACAATGCATTTGTGAGAATTAGTATTTATTTAAATTTTTTAGTAGATTTTTGTAAAAGTTTTTTTTTTCGAGTATTCTATTATTGATTCTTACTTTTTCCAACTTAACTTTAGCTCATATATTGCTGCAAACTTAGAAAGTAATTTGAGATACATCGATCGTTTTACTTTAATATATTTAAATACGTCAAATAACCCTTTTAATCATATCGATCATGACTTTAAAATATTGATGAGAATGTTCTTTGTGTTTTGTTACTAAGTATATTTGTGTGATCATTTTGATCATGTCATTTTACCTTTTTTATTGATTAGTTTTTAAATGATTTTTTGTCATTAAGTATATTTGTTTTGACAAGAGACAAATACTAGAGGCATCCACCAATATATGCCATTTAACTACAGATTCATCCACCAATATATGTCATTTAACTACAAAGTCATCCACCAATATAAGTAATTTAACTACAGAGCTATCCACAAATATATGTAATTTAACGATAGAGTCATCCTCCAATATATGTCATTTAAATATAGAGTCATAATGCGTTGTTATGAAATCCCAGCTAAATGCGCTTGTAAAAGATAAGCACCAAAGACACTCTAAAAAGAGAAATATAATTTAAAACTATAAGATAATAAACAAGCCTTAAAATTCAAACTTAAGTCATAATGCGTTGTTATGAAATCCCAGCTAAATGCGCTTGTAAAAGATAAGCACCAAAGACACTCTAAAAAGAGAAATATAATTTAAAACTATAAGATAATAAACAAGCCTTAAAATTCAAACTTGCATTCAGGTAACATTCTTTATAAAAATAGAATTTAGTGTGCAAACTTCAGACTAAGAATTGAACAATTGAAAAGAGGAAAAGTGTTTTGAAAAAAAAGTGCTCTAAAAAGTTCGACCTATCGTGGGTAAGTAGGGAGGTCATGAATGTTGATTCTCTGTGGCTATTTTCTATCATATGGATGGAAGTATATGAATGTGTCTTTGACACACGTTAGAAAGCCTTGAGGAGTGAGTTTATCGTAACATGATGGAAGGATTTAATTATATTCTATGGGAACTTTTACAAATGGGTGGCGTCATCGATAGACGTTAAGGGATGAACGAGTGTCTACAAATGAAGTTACTTTACTGAAAACCAGCTGTAGTCCTCACGAGAATGCCTCTTGCCTATGTGTTAAGTCTTGGACTCAGACACAGCCTGTACCAGTTGTTTTTTAACACAGTAATCCACGATGTTATACTCAGTTATATTTGGAAGAGTACGTTAAGTAGTTAGGTTGAGCTCTGCATACATCATATTATGTAGATGATTACTTTAAAATATTACAACAATATTAAGCATTTATTTAAGGCTAGTTGAAATAAATGATTGCAAAAGATTGGCCGTGTTGACAGTGAACGCATACCAACACAGAGCGAAGGCGAGATGTAAGAAAGATGTGGCTGTGTTGACAGTGAACACATATCAACACAGAGCGAAGGCGAGATGTAAGAAAGATGTGGCTGTGTTGACAGTGAACACATATCAACACAGAGCGAAGGCGAGATGTAAGAAAGATGTGGCTGTGTTGACAGTGAACACATACCAACACAGAGCGAAGGCGAGATGTAAGAAAGATGTGGCTGTGTTGACAGTGAACACATACCAACACAGAGCGAAGGCGAGATGTAAGAAAGATGTGGCCGTGTTGACAGTAAACGCATACCAACACAGAGCGAAGGCGAGCCGAATGAAAGATCCAGGTAAAATCCTTGTCGATAGAAAAGACACTTAAGTAGAAGAGAAGCGACTTGTTCAAGACATCGCTATAAAGATGTGTAGCGTCTTACTTGAAGCATAAGTTAGGATTGCCTCTATTGTGGCTTACTTGTGTTAAACATATGTTAATGGAATAGTCTTATTTATGGGGCAGCTATCTATATTTTAAATCATATCTTTTAAGGTGTTTTATTTAATTTTTCATAAGAAATTTATACACTATTTTTTATTAAATATATTTAATATTAGACAGTAAATTTAAAAAAATATATTATTTTTCGTTACTTTAAGTTAAATTGAGGATTCATTTTGTTTATTGTATTGTTGTCGTGTTTCCTTGAGCCCATGAAACAAGGTTGTATCAGAGAAATTGTATTGTTGTCATGTTTCATTGGGCACATTAAGACAAGGTGGTGTCAGACCTAATGTAGAAATTTGAGAATGTTTCACTGAACATAAGGGAGCTCGTGACACCATAGACCACCAACTATTTGAATCATTGAGCTTATATTGTCAATCAATATATGAAGGACGCGCCTAGTCATGCACTGTGTCTACAAGTTAAAAAGCCATGAGATTATTGTGATTTAGTTAGAAGGTTCATGACATAACATAGCATTATAAATAATGTTATTTTGAAGAGTTATATTTCTTGTTTTTCACTTCTGTAATCTGAGAAAGGCTATTAGCCAAAATAACATTATCATATTGTCATGTTATCTAATTTGAACCATTCACATAATCTTTTTTTCAAAAATGTTCTCTTCTTTTCATTTAAACAATGTTTAAACAAAATAAAAGTGTTTCAAGGGAAGCAATCGCATTCTTATACTACATGTTTTAGTCGATATCGTTAAGGATTTTCTAACAGCATTTATTTTTTTATTTTTTTTTTTTTTGTGCAATGCAAATGTATTTTTTTTTAGGTTTAATAATTTTGCAATTTATTCTTGAATTTGTTAAAAAACATTCATTATTTTCATTTAAAAGAAATATAAATACAAACTTTAAATTTCAAACTTTATCAGAAGTATAAATAATATTAATTATGCTTAACCATGGCCCTTCCAGATATCTCATGTCTTCAAGTGGACTACTATGACTTCTATAAAACTGTAGTCCACTTGATTTCGATCCCTTCATCTAGGGATTTAATGTGAATGAATAGTCAGCAAGTTTGCAATTGATAATCTTGCAAATTGTGTGCGAAAATTGTATCATATCTAGATATATATAAAAAGCGAAATTTTGTGGATTTATTTGTTTGTTTGTGGGGTTGGTCTACAAAGGCTTTTACATGGATGGTTGGATCTTGGCAAAACTTGACATCATTATCATTATCCATCATTATCCTGAAAGAACTCTTAAGGGGCTATGAACATTTTATAACACTCCGTTTGGGGCCGGGGGCCCCGAATTTGTTTTTTTCCTTGCATGATCTGTATACAAAAATAACAACAAATACTCCTACATGAGTTGATGGATCTTGAACAAACTTAGTACACATGTACTTTAATATCCATATTCAAATATCCAAGTTTACTGAACACATAATATCCATTTGTCTGGGCTTGGGCCCCGGTCCCTTTTTTTTATTATTTAGCCATATAAAGTTCAATATGTTTAGACAACAATATATTTTCTATAGGAATTGATGGATATAGACCTTGCGTTTTAGCAATACACTTCATTGTCCGTATTGAAATATCGGTGGATTTAAAACTAATAAAAATCCATTCTAGATTTTTCCAGAAAGCTCGATAATTTTAAAAAGCTCTATCTATGGCATTTTTAAGTAAATTTTAATGGGACCAGTTTTATATTTTAACTCTCTTATTGATGCGTCTGATATTTGTAGGGCCCTCCATCTCAGATATAACTAAAAAAGGTACGTAATTAAATAAGCCCCCATCGGGGCCCCAATTTTAATTAAACTGTACTATAGTCATAATAGTGAAAATTAGTTGTATAATATTTCGTGTTTGAAAAATAAATACTTAGAAAAGTAGTTCTACACATGTTTCGAGCGTGTTATTAAATTTAATCTAGAAAGTCCCAGAAAGTTCTTTAATGTTCTACGGTGATATATAATGGAATTTAAAAGCGTATTTGAACAAAATATCACCGAGAATGATCCCAAAGAGGTAAATGACCCTAAGGGGGATCGAGATCTAACAGTCAACTGGTACCCTTCGATTACTCGATCCCATCATGATCCCATCGGGTAAAGAGATCAAACCTGCATCGGAATCCTATCGGAAAAATAGATAACATCGGAAAAGAGAGTGCCGAGGTGGAAAAGGATCCAAACGTGTACGGTATCCTAACGGGATCGGTAGTCCATCGGGATCAAATGACATCCGGATCCCACTGGGATCAAGATCCCGATGGGATCGGGATCCGACCTGGATCTGGATTCCCCCTGCAATAGTAACTACACGAAAACGGGATCCCACCAGGAATTGGGTCACATCGGGAAAAGGGATTGCACCGGGATCCGGGTGAGAATGGTATTGGGGTCCCATTGAGGTTGGGGTCTTATCGTGATTGGGGCCGTAATGTAATCCCGTGTAACGACGGGTATATTGGCTATATTATATCACATGTATATATATAAAACTTAAAGTTTGTGGACTTGTTTGTTTGTGGGCATGTTCCACAAAGGCTTTCACATGGATTAATGGATCTTGACAAAACTTGGCACATACTTCCAACATTATCCAGAAGAAACTCTTAAAGGGTTAAGAATTTTTTATAACATTCCGTTTTGGGCCGGGGTTCTTTTAAATCGTTTTTTTTTTCGTTATATGAAATATATAATTAATATTAACAACAAAGATTCCTACATGAGTAGATGGATCTTGACCAAACTTAGTACTCATACACTTTATTATCCTTATTCAAATTCCGAAGGGTACTGAACTCGTAATATCCATTCTTTTGGGGCCGAAGGCCCCAGTTCATTTTTCCTTATATAAGCTTTATAAATATCAATGTGCTTAATACTCTTAATAATGGATGGATCTTGACCAAACTTATTACATACACACATGGTCATCCATATTCAAATTCCGAAGGGTATTGAACTAGTAATATCAATTTCTCTGGGTCTGGGGTGGGGGGGGGGGCTGTTCATTTTTCCTTAAATAAGCTTTATCAATATCAATAGTGTTAGACAACGATACAAGTTTGTGTGAATTGAAGGATCTAAGACTAGCTTTGTTCATTAGGCTTCTTTGTTCGTATTGAAATATCCGTAAATTTAAAACTAATAATATCTATTCTAGAATTTTCATGAAAGATCGGTCATTTTAAAAAGCTATATCTATGGCATTTTTAAGTAGATTTTACTGGGAACATTTTTTAAATTTTAACTTTATTACTTATCCGTCTGATAGCTCGCATACTGAGTTGTTCCGGAGTGAGAGTTGAGAAGTCCATGTCGCCATAATGTTGTTGAACGGGATTAGATTTAACAGGAAAACTTTATGAAAGTAATTTAACAAATGTTACATTTTTTCCGTCTCCTACATCATGGAGACATTTGGCGAAATCTAGTTCGTGAGGAAGAGCTCTCATATTTGTTGTCAGTGTAAGGACATGCATGTTACGTCACAAAGGATGTTTGTTAATGCAACTGGTGACAGTAAATGCTCGGGCACCACGCATAATGATTGGGAGGATTTGTCAGAAATCCCCACCTAATAGAATTGTTTTGCCTCCAAATGGCTGCGTGTCACCCGTGAGGTAACGTAATAACCTGCCAACTGCCTGGAATGCGTATGCATGCGTCATTGTGGCCTCGTCCCATATTATCACTTTGGATTTCAGAAGATGTTGAGCGTGGAGTGATGTAGGTTAAGTATTGCAGGTGGAAGTCGTGATCTGCTTCAAGGGTATTTTAAAAACGGAATGTGCAGTACGTCCACCTGGTAACAATGTTGCTGTTATTCCTGTCGATGCTACGGTTGTAGGAATGTCTCCCCTACCTCTGATGGAATGAATTAGGGTTTTGTAGACGAACGTTTTGCCTGTTCTTGCAGGTACCATCTAAGAAGAAGCATGTTGGTCGAGGATGAGAATGGCTTTATGCAGCGTATAAAACAGTTTCAACAGTGTGTTTTTGTTCTGTGTTGAGTTTGTTGCAGTGTTCCGTAGCCAGGGACTGTTCAGCATGATCGCTGAAGGTGGTCGATAAATTAGACAATGTAAGAATGTCAATGATTGGTAGTGGTCATTTTTGAGGCTCAGGCCATGTGGTTGCAGCATGTTATTAATTTCCGCGAGAGTATACATGTAAGCGGTGTGTGTCGAATGTTCACCTCACAAACTATATATTGCTACAATAAAATATCGTTATTACACTACTAACCTACATCTTGAACTGCAGTACACCACAAGACCACACTACACAATAATTAAAACTCATATTCCTTTTCGTGCAATACGTCACACATATCGAACATTTACTAACAATATCTTCCCATCTAGTAAAGTTACTTGACAACACATGAACTCAAGTAACGCACATTTAAAAGAATCCTAATGTTCGGTACACCCCTTCCCCAATGATACGTCACTGCACACTTTTTTTATTTCACGCCCATGAACTACATTATTATTTTCATGTCCCAACCACCTTTAAACGGACTATATTTTTACACAAAATTTAAATTGAGACCATTTCATTTGTGAAAAGAAAATATTACGCACCAAACGCAATTGTGTTATATAAAAAAAAGTATATAGCGTAGTTATCAGGAATTATATATTGCGGCTAGTGAACTCATTGTTGTACTAGGAATGATTTAGAGACAGCGTCATTTGAGGTTACCATGTCATGCAAGTTTTTCATGAATTGTCTGTATTATTAGACCCTAGTGCTAAATGTATTTAAGTTCATGGGAATTTTAACAAGCTTGCATACAATTGATGAATTGTATATGAATTCCAATAAGTCCTCTCTGCATGCCCCCCCCCCCAACTACTTATAAAACTTTTTATTTCTATTTTAGTCTTAATACATTTGTTTTACAAATATAAACCAAAAAAAATTCCTCGCATCCATATTTAATTGTAGCTATAAATGAATATTTAAAAGCGTAGATAATTATTTCCCTTGTAAGCAAATCTATTAGAATGTAACGCCCTATTTTGTTTTCTAATACGCAAAATAAATTATTTTAAAAAAAAAAAACTATCAAGCTCAAGCATGCAACAGTAATGCATTGTATTTGTGAGAATTATTATTTATTTTATACTTTTAGTAGGTTTTGTAAAAGTGTGTTTTTTTTCAAGTATTCTATTATTCATTGTTTACTTTGCTATCTTTACTTTAGCTTATATAGTGCCGCAAAGTTACCAAGTGAGTTGTGGGACTTCGATCGTTGTACTTTAATACATTTTAATACTTAAACTAACTTTTGAAATACACTTTAAAATTATGCCGTTTTAATCATATTGATCATGTTTTTAGATATTGATAATATTGTTTATTGTGTTTTGTTCTTAAGTATATTTGTGTGATCATTTTGATCATGTCATTGTATCTATTGATTCGATGAATTCAGGTGATCGTAGCGTGATAGAAGAATGTAATAATATTTAATTGGAACCGTTACAAATGGGAGGCATCAGCGATAGACGTTATGGAGGAACGAGTGTCACCAAATGAAGTCACTTTACTGATTACCACCTGCAGTGCTCACAAGTATCTTCTTCCCTGTATGTTAAGTCTTGGACTCAGACTGACCACCAACTGCAGTCCTCACAAGAATTCTTCTTCCTTGTGTGGTAAGTCTTGGACTCAGACACATCTTTTACCAGTTGTTTTTTCCCACAGTTAGTTAAGTATTTAAGTTGAGCTCTGCATATATCACATTGTGTAGATGATTACTTTATATAGTTCATCAATGTTGAGCATTTATTTAAGGCTAGTTGAGATAAATAATTGCAAGGTGTTGGCCGTGTTGACAGTGAACTGATGCCAACACAGAGCAAAGGCGAGACGAATGAAAGATCCAGGTAAAATCTTTGTCGATAGAAAATGCCCTTAAGTAGAAGAGAAGCGACTTGTTCTTGACTCTGCTATCGAGATATGCAGTGTCTCACTTGAAGCATAAGTTATAATTGCCTGTAGTGTGTCTTAATTGTATACTTCCATATGTTCATTGAATAGTCATTTTAGTGGGACAGCCATCTATATTTTATAGCATATCTTATAGATTGTTCTATTTCGGGTTCATTGAATAGTCATTTTAGTGGGACAGCCATCTATATTTTATAGCATATCTTATAGATTGTTCTATTTCATGTTTTATAAGAAATTCCTAAATTATTATTATTTTTATTTTTAATATCACATAAGTTAGTACATTTAATAAATACTTTAGTTGTCATTACTTAAGTTAAATTTAGGATTCATTTTGGTTATTGCATTGTTGTTGTGCTTCCCATAGCACATTTAAACAAGATGATGTTAGAGGTATGGTATTGTTGTAGAGTTTCATTCGGCACATTAAAAAAAGTTGGTGTAAGAGGTATTGCAAGAATTTGAGAAAGTATCACTGAACATAAGGGAGATCGTGACACCATAGACTACTTAACCATTTAAATCATTGAGCTTAGATGGTCAGGGCAATGGCGCATCACTCTACTGAGACAGTCCTGTTGCATGTCGTACACGACTTCTGTCGTCTTGTGATGAGGGCAAGGTTTCCATTTTGAGTTTACTCGATTTATCGGAAGCGTTCGATACATTTGACCACGTCACACTTCTCCAACATCTGCAAAAATGTTCTGTTTAACTGATACCGTCCTGAAATGGTTCTGCTCGTACCTAACAAATTGGGTCCAATCAGTTATGGCATACGGCTTGACCTCGAAGCAATGTTCGAGTACCCCCAGGGGTCGGTCTTAGGCCTTTTCACTTTGTACTTTCAGCACTGGGTAAAGTGATCAAGCAGTTTAACGTGTTGAATCCCAAGTTCGCTGACGATACACAACTTCATGAATCAGTGATCCCTTCTCAGTTCCTCAACTTCTTAGTGCAACACAGAAGACAGTGGAGTCAGTTAAGTTCTGAAATAATATAAACAAACTTGAACTGAATGACGAAAGACCAAGATACTCCCCATTTCTACCGCTAACAAGTTAAAATATATAAATAACACACAAACACTTACTCCCTCTGGTATACAGATTGAGTTTGCTCAAACAGTGCAAAAACGGAGTGTCTATTTAGATAGAACACTTACTATAGAAAATCAACCGCTAACAAGTTAAAATATATAAATAACACACAAACACTTACTCCCTCTGGTATACAGATTGAGTTTGCTCAAACAGTGCAAAAACGGAGTGTCTATTTAGATAGAACACTTACTATAGAAAATCACATTACTTTGTTTTGCAAGGCAATTTTTTTAGAGTTTAGTTTAATTAGTCATTTCAGATCTTTCTTAACGTTAGATGTATCAAAGAAGCTGATGTCTGCATTCGTGCAATCACGCATGGACTTCTGCAATGCTCTTGTGGTGGGTCTTCCAGCTACGCTCCTAGAGGAAATTCAAAAAGCTAAGAATATAGCGGCTCGGACTTGTTTTTGAAAACGCAAATTCGCCATGTTAAAAAACTTCTGACAGAGTTGCATTGGCTGCCGTTCTGCACTCTCATAAAGTACAAAATTGCTATATGTTGCTACCGCCGCTTGCATGACCTGGCACAGTCCTATCTCAAAGAGCTACTGACGCCTTATGCAGCCACTAAGACAACTCCGCAAAATCTCGATACCACGTGTTCGCTTTGAGACTTACGAGGAGTGTACTTTTGCATTTGATGGCAAAACAATTTGAAACACTCTTCCTGTTTCTCATAGAAACAGCCAATTACTGGAGTCTTTTAAAACTGATCTGAAGACATATCTATTTCGCAAACACCTGCTAAGGTGATGTTGTCCATCTAGCTAGTATCTTGTAGATGTGTATTGGCCTGCGTTGTTTATCATTGTTAGGTATTAAAGACTTAGAATGGGTATTTTCATATATAGTTTTTGCAATGTTGCGTTTTGTATTTCTATGTGGTATATTATAGATTGTTTCATTTCTCTTTTAATATACTAGACTGCGTACCACGCATCGAGCCTTTGAGGATGAAGCGTAATTTAAAATACTCTTAATTATATATATATATATATATATACATATATAAATATATATATATATAGAAAAGAGAGAGAGAGAGAGAGAGAGAGAGAGAGAGAGAGAGAGAGAAAGAGGGAGATAGAGAGAGATAGAGAGTATTTCATTTAGCAGATATCGGAATTTAGTTTCATGTTACTCTTAAATAATGGAAATACATATTTTTCGAGCCTGAAGTTGCAGATTGGGCTATAATATTTCAGAAACTGTTGTCATGGCCTAATATATCAGTGCAAATTTTCAGATCGAAAGTTGAATTGGTAGTGGGTCAATTAGCCGTCCAAAGATTGTTCCAGCCAGCCACAAACACATGCGAATTTAATATAACAAAAAAATTATAAAAGTACCTTTAAATATATTGGCATATAACAGACACATACAAAGTCTTTAACAATTTACAACATAAATCAATATGCATGATAATTATTGAATTAACAATAGATTAATGTCGTGTATCAATACTGGAGGGACTGTGATATGCAGCTTACTCTGTACTCATCGACGATATACCCTAAAATAGGGGATCGAATTCAAGTGAATAAAAGCTTTGAAAAAGTCATTATAATTCACTTTACCTGTATATCAAAGAACAGACGCTGGTTAAGCATAATTAGCCTTATTTAAAAGAAAATTTAAAAATTAAAGTATTCGGTTTTGCTTATTTAATACGCAAAATAATAAATAAATACATGTAAAATGTTTTACATTAAAAAGTTATTCTATGTTTTATTTTATATTTATAAGATAAATATTAATAACAAAATTGTATAAAAATGTCGAAATGTATCCCGAGTTAAATCAAAAAACCAAAAAGAAATAAAATCGATGTTTGCCTCCCATCAATTATTTTATTTTATTGTTTGAATCACCTATTATGTCACGAAAAAAAAAAGTTAAAACTTTATCTCAAATAATAATACTCATTTATGATTATTTATTTTTATTTGTTTGTTGCACTCTCTTGTCAGCTGTGTTGGAATTGAGAATAGGGATTACATATTGCAAATGTTTGGTTTTAAAAATTCACTTATTTTAAATTAAATTAAATATAACAATTGTATACTGAATAAATTACATGTGTTGTCAGAGTAAAAATGTATTTGTTAAGAAGGTATGAGGTTTTTAAATACAGAGTGAACTAACATTACTTCTAAGAATTTGATTTTTATCTCATTTTGTGCAATTTACTCAGGTTTATCGATTGTTACTTTATATGAAATATTAAGAACAATCTAATGTCAAAGTATCTTTGTAAAACTCACTAAAGCTCGGAGATGCGTGCACAAAGTATATAAGTAACTTATTATCAATTAAAATAATGAATTGGTTATGATTACATGGTATCACTAACCTATGTAATTAATTATTTTTACGGATAATAAAAATAATTGGAATATAACACTGCCGGCAAAAATAAATTGTGTCGTCTACCGCCTTGGTCAACTCCCCGTGGCATCTGGCGTGGTCAACTCATGCTGGAATCTGACGTAGTAACTCATGGAGTCATTTGTATGATTTCATGCATATTAGTTGCTTTCTTTCATATGTATTAAAATACTTATTTTATGCATATTAACTATTATTTCATACATTCTAAATGTATTTTCAAAGACAAATACAATGTATTATTTCTTGCAGAGTAGATTAATTAATGTGCATCTAGACATTAGGGTCGATTATATTCCTGGGTTAAGATGACCTGAGTTGTTTTACATTCTTTTCATCAATGTACTTCTGGACACAGCTTTGATGGACGTTCTTGGTCTCTGCGATTCTTTGCTTAAGATGAGACACCTTGTTTCACTGTAGTTTTATCAACGTACTTCTGGACACAGCTGTGACGGACGTTCTTGTCTCCGCCATTCTTTGGTTAAGATGAGCCACCTTGTTTCACTGTAGTTTCATCAATGTACTTCTGGACACAGCTGTGACGGACGCTCTTGTCTCCGCCATTCTTTGTTTAAGATGAGCCACCTTGTTTCACTGTAGTTTCATCAACGTACTTCTGGACACACCTGTGATGGACGTTCTTGTCTCCGCCATTCTTTGTTTAAGATGAGCCACCTTGTTTCACTGTAGTTTCATCAACGTACTTCTGGACACACCTGTGATGGACGTTCTTGTCTCCGCCATTCTTTGTTTAAGATGAGCCACCTTGTTTCACTGTAGTTTCATCAACGTACTTCTGGACACAGCTGTGACGGACGTTCTTGTCTCCGCCATTCCTTTGTTATGATGTCTACCTTATTGATATATTGACGAATAAGAAGACAAAAAAAACACATGTCGAATGATTTGCGAGAATTAAGCTGGGACAAAACTAAATGCACGAATTTTGAGGAGCTACTAACAAAAGAAAAATCCTGCTTTCTTAAAATATAAGTAAATTAACAAGCAATTTCTGGACGTCCTTGTGAGTTCACTGGTGTTGACATTTGTGGCTATCCTTATGAGTTCACCTTTGTTGAAATGTGCTGCTATCCTTTTGAGTTCACTGAGGTTGACATGTATGTCTATCCTTATGAGTTCCTTTTTGTTGACATGTGTTGCTACCCTTGTGAGTCCACTGGGGTTGACATGTGTAGCTATCCTTATGAGTTCACTTTTGTTGACATGTGTCGCTATCCTTTTGAGTTCACTGAGGTTGACATGTGTGGTTATCCTTGTGAGTTCACTTTTGTTGACATGAGTTGCTACCCTTGTGAGTTCACTGGTGTTGACATGTGACTTTCCTTATTAGTTCACTTTTGTTGACATGTGTTGCTACCCTTGTGAGTTCACTGGGGTTAACATGTGTGGCTGTCCTTGTGAGTTCACTTTTGTTGACATGTGTAGCTATCCTTATGAGTTCACTTTTGTTGACATGTGTTGCTAT
>CAXITT010000779.1:287409-303273 GCA_964033795.1 Lymnaea stagnalis
TCTGACCTCAAATTTAAAAACTAACATTTTGTAAATCATAAATATTTTTATTTTTACAAAACTACGAAGTTTTAACTTTAATGCAAATTTATATTTAACAAATTATGCGTTTTATCCGATGTTAGAATGATGCGTCGCAAGACAAGTTAATATTACAAGTGGTAGTGCCCTTCCGCAAGGATTGCAATGAACCTCCAGGAAGGCCATAATGATCAATAAATGCCCCACTCCCCCCCCCACACGAGTCGCCCCTCCCTAACTAACAAGGACCCGACATGGTCTGCATTGCCACTCAAAAAAAAAAAAAAAAGGTATTTAAATTTTAATTACGATTTTGAAATAATTGAAGAGACAAAATGTTTGTCTTATGCGTATCCAAATAAATTAGAAGTACTTTTGACATGTGAGCAGGCAGCATGCATCTGTACATTTCTAAATTAAGCCCACGCAATTCTGGTCATTGATCAAAACATGCATTAGATCGGTTAGAAATTATCTAACCTATATGCAATACAAATAGTTAGGGCTCAGGCCCCAAAAGGATTATAGTAAAATGATTGAACCATTTTAGAAACGTTCGCAGACATGCGCACATTGACTCAACAACGTTTTTCAGCGATCGGATGAATCGTGTAGGAACACATTCCCGAATTATATTTATATAGTCTAGCTCAGAAAAAAAATATTTAAAAATACGAATTTAGGGCCCCCGGCACTATACGGAATATTGTCAAATGGTTGAACTAATTTTAAAATCTAAATATTACGTAACACACACAATGAAATTTCCATTTTTCGTATTTGATTCAATTTCATAAACCCAAGCAATAGTTCTGTTCGAAATAATATTTGTTTAACTCACATTAGAAAAACAACGAAAATCCCCCCCCCCCTTTTTTCTTTCCCCCTCCCCGCCCGAAACGGAACATTGCAAAATGGTTGAACTAATTCAGAAACGTACTTATTATCTTACAAATGACCTGAAATATCGTTACTTGTATTAGATTCTATTCTATCGACCCATACAATAGCCTGTTTGAAATTATACTTGTTATAGTTAATTAGAAAAAAAAAAGGAATAAAAGTCCCTTGACCCCAAAAGTGATATTGTAAAATTAGTTTGTACTAATAAACCTTTGCGGGCCTGACATAACAACTCGCCACCTTCATAGTGCAATCGGATGAATAATATAGGAACACAAACGGAAACTATATTTTTATAGATACATTAAGACAATGTGATGTTCAAGTGCATGTTAAATTTAGTCAGTCTGTCTTTTAAATATCAGATAATGTAAATATGGTGGATTGCTCATGTACCACGTTAAAATAATACAGTTCATTTTTCAAGTGCCACGTAACATTGTTACACTGTGTCAGTCAAGTGTCAAGTTACATCAATACACTGTGTCATTCAATTGTCACGTTACATCAATACACTGTGTCATTCAAGTGTCACTTACATCAATACACTGTGTCATTCAAGTGTCACGTTACATCAATACACTGTGTCATTCAAGTGTCATGTTACATCAATACACTGTGTCATTCAAGTGTCTGCAATAGGCCTACTACATAATTATTATACGAACCCGTGATCAGTGGCTTACATAATTGGATTATAATTATCGTGATGTGTCGAAAATTTTTACGGCATTTGTNTTACATCAATACACTGTGTCATTCAAGTGTCACGTTACATCAATACACTGTGTCATTCAAGTGTCATGTTACATCAATACACTGTGTCATTCAAGTGTCTGCAATAGGCCTACTACATAATTATTATACGAACCCGTGATCAGTGGCTTACATAATTGGATTATAATTATCGTGATGTGTCGAAAATTTTTACGGCATTTGTATTTTTATTTTTATTTTAGCAACTAAACAAGTTTGAAAACATTAATAACACGGTATACAACTACGAAGTATCCAACATGTGCAATTTGTGTTCAAATTATTTCACAATAAAAGCATGACTTTAAAGTAGGGATAGGTGGCAATTATAAAGTATATGATAGCGTTTAGCAGTCAAATATAAACATTTAACATACTTTTAAATGTACTGGATTCCAAGTTGGTTGAGTTCGACAGAAAACAAAATTTCAAAACTATTTTGTTATTTTTAGCCATACATTTGGAAATTAATAGTAGCATTCAATTAACACACGTTTCCTAAAATATTGTTACGTTAAATGCGTTTGTGATTTACATAAACTATAAACTATGCTGATTTTAAACACATTTTACTACATAATAGATTTGTAGTTTTTTTAAATACGTAGCCATTTTAATTAAATATGTATTCCGTCGATAGGATATTAAGACACGTTATAGTCGTACTGGAGCCTTGATTGTCATAATGGGACGCACCATAATAGATATTTATTCACTCGCTTAGTTTCGAAATGTATTTTTTTCCCTTTAACTGTTATTTGCCTTGGCCCAAATTAATCCTCGCGGCTCCATTGTTACCAATGTCCATGTTTTCAAAAATAAATAACGAATACACAAAGTCAAAGCAGGCATGGTAATATGGACACAAGCACAACTTAAGCACAAAATAAGACAAACAAAATATTCTACGGAAACGAATGGGGCTCCTCAAACGTGGTGTCTTGGTCGGTCGCACACTACCCAACCCCCTAGCGCCGGCCCTGGTGGGAGCGTAACCTACCCCCTTGTCCTGGACCTTGGTCTATTTAAACAGTTTAGCTTGAAATTTTGATTTGACAGTTCACCGACGAATATGTATGTAATACAAAAATGTAGAGTTATAACAACTGTTAGAAAGTTGTTAACTGTTCAATATTATAAAAGTGATGGTATGGGATAAAGCTTTTAAGTAGATTTATGAGACACAAACAATTGGTGTAAATAAAACAATAGTTGGTAAGCTTCCAATTATGGTTACACAAAATACACAAGCAATTTGCCTTCTTAACTGAAAAACACAACAACACTGAGTTATGCCTGTTAAATATTAGTTTACCATGCTTTAAAAAAAAAAAAAGGAGAAAAATGTTATTACGACTGTCAAAATGTATGAGTTTGTTAAAACAAATCAACGCTAGTGACATTTTTGCTGTGTTCAGCCAACTAGGACATTGTCATTTTGTAGGACCTGGATGGGAACATGCACATTAACACTTGTTTCAAATGACTTAAAGCTTTAACTAAACAAGTATTAGCACCTTTAGTTTCATGGCTGGACTGTGTTCAGCCAACTAGGACATTGTCATTTTGTAGGACCTGGATGGGAACATGCACATTAACACTTGTTTCAAATGACTTAAAGCTTTAACTAAACAAGTATTAGCACCTTTAGTTTCATGGCTGGCATCTTTCAATTGAAAGGTGTGTTCGAGGGATTGTTTAGGATTAGGTGAGACTTGTTAAGGTTTAGTGAGGCTTTTGGGTTTGGTGAAGTTGGTTAGGATTAGGTGAGGCTTGTTAAGGTTTAGTGAGGCTGGTTTGGGTTTGGTGAGGTTGGTTAGGATAACGTGAGGCTTGTTAAGGTTTAGTGAGGCTGGTTTGGGTTTGGTGAGGTTGGTTCGGATTAGGTGAGGCTTGTTAAGGTTTAGTGAGGCTGGTTTGGGTTTGGTGAGGTTGGTTAGGATTACGTGAGGCTTGTTAAGATTAGTGAGGCTGGTTTGGATCTGATGATGTTGGTTAGGATAAGTTGACAATTTTTAAGGTTTAGTTAGGCTGGTTTGAGTTTAATGATGTTGGTTAGGATTATGTGAGACATGTAAGGGTTTAGTTAGGCTGGTTTGGGTTTGGTGAGGTTGTTTAGGATTAAGTTAGACTTGTTAAGGTTTATTGAGGCTTGTTTGAGTTTGGTAAGATTGGTTAGGATTAGGTGAGACTTGTTAAGGTTTAGTGAGGCTGGTTTGGGTTTGGTGATGTTGGTTAGGATTGGGACGGAGGTGAGGCTAGAAATTATTTTGTCTATTGCGGTTGTCAATTTATCACTTCATTAGTCTGTGTTGTAGAGTACAGCTTTTTATTTGACTTAATTTATGATTCAACATCTCGCTATGAGACATAAGCAGTGTTCGTCGTCTGTTTTATTTTTTGATGAGTTTGATATTGTTTGAATGCATAAGGTGACAGTAGTGTTAGAAAGTGAACAAGACGCTGCACACCAAATAATGTGTTCATCATGTTACACTGCTGCACTAATATGAAAAAAAAATATGTTAAATATTTTTTCTTAAAAATGTAGTGCCTTTGTTTACATTATAGATCAATCTTTTCATACCGTCCCCATTTAACTAAAGAGAAAAAACAACTTTTGTAAACTAAGGATAGATGCATTAAATAAGAAATGACCCTCATGGCGTCATTAAATTCAAATGTGAAAATAAAGAAACAATTTATTTTTCTAGTATACCGGATTAAACTTTAAACAATACATAAGAGGAAATAAGTAGACAATGTTTTCTAATTCTGGAACATCAGTGTATTACAATTTATTTCTTTTTTTTACATTTTAGTTATTAATACAGAAAGTCTTAAGATATCTACATTATTATTGTCATTTTGTATAGCCATATTATCAATATTGAATAGAAGTTAAATAGCAATGTATATAATTTGACGTGTGACGCATAATTTGTTAGATAAAATGTGATTGTATTTTTGACTGGTCATCCGGGGATTAAATGGTTCGGATTAGCATGTGGCGCCGATATCAGTCGATCACTTCCAAATAAATAATTTCACGAGAGACTTCATTGCGTTATCACTTGACTGTGAACGCTGGAGATAACTTCACTAGAGACTTTAGTAGCTTGATCTATAACTGCAACCTAGGATACTTGCAAGCATATGTCTTTTAAAATCTGAGTGCCAAAAAGAGAACTCATACGAGAAATACCCTTCAATAATATATCATTTGTCAGATCACCACAGATACTACATAATCAAGTATTGTATTTCAATTGCACTGCTGTCCTATCTTTCATAGCATCATAAACCACAAAATGTACACTTTCAGTGCCCGGAACAAACGCACTTGACGTACTGGTACGCCATATCAGTTACCACATTTGTTCAAGAAATGGATCATACAGATAGAGTTATCTGACGCCAGACCTGGACAGTACATTTCATTTAAAAAAATTTAAATAATTGATGTTCTTGTTTTTGTTTAGCTTTGAAGAGCGTTAATATATAAAACCATTTAAATCATCAAAACACATTAAAAATGGTTTAGAAAACGGATGTAGTAAATGAGTGCAGTGACAATATTTTATTGAGATATTTTTAATGTGTTATTTAATCTTGTATCTGTTGTATGTGTACTTTAAAGGAGGTTACATTTTTGGGAAGAAGATGTTATAATGATGTCTATCAATATGGGTTGCTCGACATAGCTGTGTGAAAATACCTGCACAAAATACAAGTCTGTCATTTGTCAGAAATCTAATAGAACAGTTATTGTGTTTTTTCAACCACATTAACCACTAACTATTTTGTTTTAAACTTAAATTAAAGTAATAACCTCCCCTTTTAAACTTCTTAACTTATTCAAGTGATAAAACTTGCAATGTTAGTATATATAAATATATTGAGCGTGGTGTATATATATATATATATATATATATTTAAAAAGGGGGTGAAATGGCATTTGGAAAATCGTCACTCTACTTTACAATTTTACAGATTGTAAGCCACACTGAAAATGATGTTTTTATAAACTAATATAAATGTTGGATATGTAAAGATGTTTTTGGACTCTCTTGTGAATTATAGAAAGATGTTATCGCAACCACCATATCCACCTATGTAGAACGAAAATGGCAAATGGAACAAAGGCAGCGTGATTTAATCCAATTGTATAAAGAACCACCAGAAATATATCAGCCAGATCGATCACATGTGTATTGTGAAAGATGCCACAGGGCTTAATAAAATGTGATAAAGAATTAAAGGATCGTATTAAAGTAAATACCCAGAGACTTAGTCGACAAGGTCTTGGACTGCTGATACATAGACAATGTTCTAGGACTGTGGACACATAGACACGTTTTTTCATAATGATGTAACATAGACAATGTCCTCAGAATGATCATACATAGACATGGTTCTCAGACTGATAATACATAGACAAGGTCTTGAGACTGATGAAACATAGAAAAATGTCCTCAGACTGCGGATACATAGTCAATGTCTTTAAACTGATGATACACAGACAAGGTCCACATACTGATGTTACAGGTACAAGGTCCTCAAACTGATGATAGAAATACACGTTTCTCAAACTCCTGAAACATTGAGAATGTCTTCATACTGATGATCCTACACAAGGTTCTCATACTGATGATACATTGGCAAGGTCTTTAAAAAGATGATCCATAAACTAGGTCCTCAGAGTGATGATACACAGATAAGGTCCTCAGGGTGATGATCTATAGAGAAAGTTCTAAGGCTGCTGATATATAACAAGCTCCTCAGACTGATAATTAATTGACAAGGTCTTCAAACTAATGATACATCGACAATTCATCTGACTGATGATACATAGACAAGGTCCTCAGACTGATGATACATCGACACTTCCTCTGACTGATGATACATAGACAAGGTCCACAGACTGTGGATATATATAGAAGGTTCTCACAATGATGATACATCGACTGAAATGTAAATTTCTACAGGACATTTGTCAGAACAATGGTTTGGTACACAAACATCAGTCACTGAAAAAGGAAGTAGGTCAATTACTTCTTAACAATTTGTTTTTTACACACCATTAATTTTATGCATCAGAAGAAAAGTGTTCAACAAATATATGAAGAATGTTATTTTCTTTTGAACTATTACTATGTGCAATTAAATTTAGTTAAACTATTTCTACCTTGCATTTAAACCAATTGAACTATTCCATCCTGGCATTGACTTCATTTGAACTAATCCAACCTTCAATAGCTATACCCTTAAAAAAATCTACCTTGCTTGCAAGTTTCATTACAATGTTGAATTTTTGTTTAGATTTGACAGGAGTATGCGTAACCAACCTCCGTGTTTAAACACACCTGTTGGAATGCTTGTGTTCACTCTGCACAATCATCAAAGCTGATCGATAATGATGAGTGGTTTAGATATTAGAAGACTATATAAATTAATATAGCATCTAAACATGTCATTTAAAGAATAAATCCTGAAAAAACTGTGTCTTTTTGGATTAAAAACCTTTTTTTTTCCGAAAAGAATATATGACAATTACAATATGCAAAATTAGCAATGATAACTATTTAAA
Source organism: Lymnaea stagnalis (assembly GCA_964033795.1). NCBI lineage: Eukaryota > Metazoa > Mollusca > Gastropoda > Lymnaeidae > Lymnaea > Lymnaea stagnalis. Next base: position 294,680 of record CAXITT010000779.1, read on the forward strand.
ATTTTCAGCACTTCCATTTGTCCCCACCTCTGCAACTTGATGTGTTGGTTTGGTCAAGTCTAAATCCTTCTCTACATGTGCATGAAAATGATCTCTAAGCGTTTTGACAAATGACATTTTTAGGACACAATGTGTTTGTTCCATTTCTAATGCACTAATTTTACCTAGCATTAGGCTAACATGTTGAAAATATGGTGGCGCAAATAAAATATGATAATTATCCAACCAATGATAATTTAAAATTATAAATAATCTACCAATTAAAATTTTAATACAAAACATGTCATCAGCACTTCATCCAACAATTAAATAAACAAAGAGTAATGACTCCTGCACACATATTGAATTATCACGAACATGACGTTTTGGGCATGGTTCTCAACAATAGCAGAAATTTGATATTAGTGCTTTTGTTATCCAATTTCAATGCTCTAAAAGCTGTAGTATGGATATATTGTGGGTAAGCCCTATAGTTAAAAAAATGTTTTGCATTGTTTACAATAGTGTCCACTGTCACCTCTATTACCGGTACTATTATCACTATTAAAATTATAATTCCGCATAACATTTACCGAGCCATCAGAAAGCTTAACATCATCACTGTCACAGAAATCAGATTAAAAAATGATTCATGGTTATCGTCCGATGTGTCGTTATCAATAGTTTGCAATAAAGTTCTTTTGTATGCTTATTTTACAAACGATTGAAATAAAATATTAAAGACATTTCGGAAAAACACTAGAAATCAAACAATTTTTCTAACAAGAAAGAAGTATCCTTTGTTTGACAACATAAAAAGTCAGAAAGCCTTAAGCAACGAACAAAACTACAGAAGTTACATAAACATTATAAATAAATAATCATTTTACTTGTAAAAAGAAATGTATTGACATTTTAAAAAAAAAAAAAGGTTTATTGAGAGGTGTGAGCAGTTTTATTAGTTTTAAAAACTGATCATTTTCATCAATCGAATATTAATGGCATAATTTGGTAAAGAAAACATCAAATGTAATATTTCCCAATATTCATTTGATGAAATATTTTTTTGAAATGTAAAACTGCTATAACGTTCTTCAAATAAATTACACATTGCCATTTCCATAAACTTTGACACAATTTTTAAGCAAATCCAGAAGAATTGTTCATAAGACTGGTACAACAAATAGAAATAACCTGATATTAATCACAACTTGTCAGTCTTGAAGTCTCAAGCAAAAATCATGTGCATAGTGAAAATATATAATGAACATACTTAACAATATTTAAAAGACCTGAACGACAGAATTAAAACAATATAATTTAAAGATCCATTTAAATTTAATGTTTAGTATTAAAATATATTAAACTGAAACAATCAATTTCAATAACTCAAAACTCGCTGTGTAAGTTTATAACATTAATGTAAGTTTAAGGCATTAATTGAACGAAACCAAAGTAAAACAATCGAACTCCATGTCTCCAAACTCACTATGTAAGTTGACAGCACTATTTGAACTAGACCAAAGTAAAGCGATTGAATAACCATATTTTTTTTTAAACATGCCTTTCCAGTGTTCTCACAACTGCAGTGCATTACTGTTGCATAATTAAATTGTTTTTAAATGTTCTTTTTTTTTTTTTTCTTACGTATTAAAAAAAGATAAAAGGATACGAAAACAATTTTTTTAAAGGGAGATAATTATAGATTTTTTAAATATATTTGTATATTGAGTGAGATATATCTTAGAATTTGTTGGACATATTTTTAATTTGTAAAACTGTCTTTAAAAGAAAATTATTCAAAGAAAGGTTTTTTAAAAACTGTTTTTAAATGGATCTGTTTTCTTTTCCCACTTTGTATGTAGTTTTAAGGAAACAATGTGATAACGTTTATAAAATAAATTTAATTTTAATTCAAAAGCGTAACCAAACGATGTCATTCTAATTCCAAATTTGAACAAAAGTTTTCTTTCACATTCGATCCCTTCCAATAGGGATTCTATATATAAAATGAATGATAAGTTTACCAATGCCAATCAGGAAAGCAAACATTCAAAATAGTGTCCATGATGCATAAATTATTTCCTTCGCCAGCGTAAGAAAAACAAAGCCTTAAATTAATTGTTCGTGATATTTTGTATTTGAAATAACTATTTTTCTTATGAGTATAACGCGGTTGTTTTTATTTCAAGCCGATAATGCCCCACCCCCCCCCCCAACCCCCTCTTTCTCGTTTATATCTACGATTTACTATTTGAACAAAACTCTTCTTCTTTCTCTTCTTTGATATTTTAAGGACCCACTTAAAATGTGACACTTGTTGCCCGATTTGAGAATAATTTATCTAAACAATGCATCCTATCTAAGAACAATCATGAAGCTATTCGATGTTTGTTATTGAACACAGTTTTTTTTAGACATATTACATTTTAATATTTTTTTCATTTTAAAATTCAATTTTTAATTTTGTTTGATAGATTAATTTGCGCAAACTCAACACTAGTCAGGCATCTTTTCGCCGACTGGGTGAGCTGCAGGAAGCTCTCAATGAGTTCTTTATAACGAAAGTTACGTAGACCAGGGCGAGACTTGACATTTGTACCGATGATCCCGTTTAACAGCACTCCTATGAGCGAATTTTCGGAGGTCACTAAATCCGATATGAAGAAAATCCTGGCTGACTCCCCGAAAAAGTTATTTTTGCTTGACCTTCTTCCGGCAAGGCTGTTGTACGAATGTTTAAATGAATACAGTCCATATCATAACACATATCATAAATCAGTCTCTAAAATCTGGTATTGTTCCATCTTCTTTTAAAGAGGCGGTTGTAACTCCACTGCTAAAGAAGGTGAATCTCGACGAAAATGTGTTGAGAAATTATCGCCCCTTCTCTAATCTAACATTTAATCCAAGATTTTGGAGAAAGTCGTTCTTCGTCAGCTCCCGAATTACCTCATTCTGTGTGTGACTTGTTTGAACCTTTCCAGTCAGTGCATCACTCTAACGAGACAGGTCACTCGTCGTAAATGACCTTCGGTCCTCTTGTGGTGAAGGAACGATATCGCTTTTGTTTGTCGTTACTTGATCTATCGGCTGTGTTCGATACATTTGACCACGGCATACTTCTCAAACGTCTGGAAAATACGTTCGCTTTCACCGATACCGTCCTGAGATTTTTCGCTCGTCTCTAAAAAATTGGGTCCAATGACCAGAAGCGGCTTGACCGCAAAGTAAACTATCACCGAATTCGTAGTACCCCAGGGCTAGGTCCTAGACCCGGTGCTTTTCAATATATACGTTCAGCCCCTGGGTGCCATGATCAAGCAGTTTGATATGTTATATCACATGTTTGCGGGATCTACCTAACTCCAGAAACCTGTGATCCCCTCTCAGTTCATTAACTCTGCTTTTCAGTATGACACAGAAAACAATGGAGTCAGTTAGAGCACAAGATGGCTATAAACAAGCTTAAATTGAACAATGAAAAGATTGAGTTGATCCCAATTGCTACCAATAAAAAGCTAAAATATATAAATAACACAGAAACCCTTACCCTCCGAAGTATACAGATTCAGTTTGTTCTAAAAGTGCGAAACTTTGGTGTCTACTTTGACAGAACACTAACTATGGAAAACCACATTAACATCATTTTTAACGCGAATTTTCTAGAGCTGCACAGAATTAGTCCTATAAGACCTTTCTTAACGTTAGATGCATCAAATAGGGTGATTTCTGCATTCGTGCTATCACGCTTGAACTACTGCAATTTTATTATGGTGTGTCTTCCAGCTACGCTCCTAGTCACAATTCAAATAGCACAGAATAATGCGGCTGGCATTGTTCTTTGAAAATGCAAATTTGATCATTCTAAAACATGCTAAGGTGTATTGCCAGCTGGTCCATGCTCGCATACAGTATAAAATACCTATGATTTCCTACCGCTGCTTGCATGACCTGGCACCGTCCTATCTTAAAGTGCTGCTCACGCCGTATGTATCAACTTGACTATTCAGCTCATCTGATGGGGGCAAACTCTCAATGACACTTGTTTACCTTGAGACTCTACGAGAGGCGCATTTTCGCATTTGCTGTCACAACAATTTGGAACACCCTGCCTGTCACTCTCAGAAGTAGCCAGTAACTTGAATCTTTCAAAACTGATTTAAAGACATATCGATCTTGCAAACACCTGATGGAGTGATGTTGTCTAACTCTAAATTATCTTGTAGATGTGTATTGGTCTGTGTTGTTTATGGTTACAAGATATGAAAGACATAGAATGGGTATTCTCGTATATAGTTTTTGTAATTTTGCATTTTGTATTTCAATGCGGTACATTATAGATTGTTTCATTTGTTTTTTAATATATTAGACTATGTACCGCGCCTTTTTAAAAAAAGTTTATTATTATTATAATTATTAAGATTAACAATGTTCTCTTTACATTGGATGTTTGTGTGGTGAAGACTAATAAGGTTATTTTTACAATTAATATCGCCTGGTTGCCTATTGCCGTATTTGCCAGAGTGTCAGAAAACACCCCAAGTTTACAGCTGAATTAAGGATCATTTTCCGAGCAGGTGATACAATCATACGAGATGTATCCCTAGACACAAGCAGGTCATACAATCATACGAGATGTAGCTCTAGACACAAGCAGGTCATACAATCATACGAGATGTAGCTCTAGACACAAGCATGTCATACATTCATACGAGAGTTATCTCTAGACACAAACAAATAATAAAATCAAACAAGGGCTATCCCTAGAGACGAGAAGGTTATACACGTATAAAAGTATTATCCACATATACCTACCAATGAAAGTCATCTCACAACATAACATATGTTTAACCCGTTATGACAACAAAACCTATGCTTACCACGTTATGCCAACAAAACATATAATTACCACGTTTTTCAAAGATGAAACAATTTACATAGACTCTTGAAGTACAGCGTAAGACTTCTGGTAGAGATTTGGAATGTTAAAATAAAACACGGTGTAGAATCGTATACAATTTTTGGAAACTTTTAAGAATTTTTAAAAAATAACTTTAATTAATATTCAAAAACATTTTAGGAAAATCATAGAATTATAGACACAGAAGATATTAAGAAATGTCGCTTTGATGTAGTAATGATTTCAATAATACAACTTTCAAAACAAAGTGCCCAACTCTAGACGTTTGCATTAAAGCAATGTCAGGGTTGGCCTGGGTGGGTCGGGATAATTTATGGGGTGGGCCCAGTTTGGGGTGGGCCAAAATAGGGGTGGTCCCAGGTAGGGATTCTTTATAAAAAAGTGATTTTTTTAAAAAATGTCACAAGATTTAGACTCAATATAATTATTTAGGTAAATAGTAAAGTTTAAAAAAAAAAAATACAAGTTTTCAATCAAGAGGGATTGAACATGTAAGAGATAAAGATTAGTGTATTTGAGAAGCCCTCTAGTTTATAAATATATAATATCCTGTGTATTTTAAAAAAAAAATATGGTCTAGATATTGCCATTTATTGTATTTTTTCTAAAAAATGGTATACAAAACAAAACAAACAATGCAGACTTGTCGAACCGTTGAATCTGTTTTGTTGCAATTATCCGCTCATAGCAAAGAGTGTCTACTTGTCTGGCCAAGTCTCTCACTTGATCCCATGAACGGTATAGCTAACATCAACGGTTAATAATACAACCAATGTTAACAGTTTCATAGCTAGATAATAGTTTATTTAACACTACTCCATTAACTATGGTTGATTTATAATTTCAGAATTGATGATCAAATTACTCCAACCAAACACTACTCAATTTGGAAATCCAAACAGTTCATCCATTATATCCCCCATAAATCTTCCATCACAACCTCGACCAAAACTAACGCGTCATATCCCTTTACATAATTACGTCACAACAATCTCACCCCACGATACAGCTACACATAAAATCTCTAACTAAACATCTTTTCCCTATCAAACATGAAAACAATGATTTACACATAACCACAGTGATTCTCATACCCTTGATAAGACTCACATCATTTGATGGGAAATTTAAAAGGGAAATTCAAACCCCATCGTGCATGTTTTTGTGGATAATCAAGTGATATAACCCTTGATACACACCACTGAAGGTAATGCACCTTTCTTCATGATAAGACTCACATCATTTGATGGGAAATTTAAAAGGGAAATTCAAACCCCATCGTGCATGTTTTTGTGGATAATCAAGTGATATAACCCTTGATACACACCACTGAAGGTAATGCACCTTTCTTCCAAGTAGTTTCAAAGTGCACCTATATGATCTAGGCTTTAACCCTTGATACACACCACTGAAGGTAATGCACCTTTCTTCAAAGTAGTTTCAAAGTGCACCATTATGGTCTAGGCTTACTCAAAATGTGGTCTCAAAAATTAACTTTACTTGAACGTTCCTCGAGATCACTTAAAATTAACCCGTCTCTTTATGTAACGGACAAAGTTTTCACATGAAAACAGAGAGGTAGCATGAGTGAACAGTGAATTGTGTTGACCATGTATTTTGAGAGGACAATGAGAACTCCACGTTTTTGGAGAGTAAAATTATGTTTTTTTCAGAGCGGTTGTTTTCCACGCTTTGCTGGTAATAAAGTATGAGTTGACTGAGATAGTGAGAGCGGAGCGCAGAGCAGTAGAAAACAGTAGCGTGAGAGCTGTGTGATTAGACAGTTGAGCTGAGTTGTAGAAGTGTGAGGACGTGTCTTTCTTAATGATGGAATACTATAGATATATATGTGAAATTACATTCATGCAAGGATTATTTATTAATATTATCAGTATAAAGTGTGTTCAATAAAGTACTGTAAGTTTAACCAGGATTCAGTATTCTTATTTGCGTGCCCGGATAATAAGTGGAAGAATGAAGAAGTCTTAGTCGGCATCCTGAAATATCAGCATAACATAAGTAACCATACTACTGACATAACCCACAGCATAAGAAATAAGCTCCCACGCCATGTCAGTAGTGTAGTAGGGTCAAAATGATTAGTATTTTGGCGGGTCAACCCGCCAGACCCGCCAAGGGGCATAACCCGATAATTACTGTCTTATAAAAGTGCCCTCCCTTTGTTGTCCGAGCGTAATTATTTTTGTATTGTGTAATTATACTTGTACTGTTGTACAATGGTATATTAATGACGACATCAAATACGACATCAAAGAGATAACAAAAGAGGAATTGTTTTTATATACCTTTTATTCATATTTTATGACAAGCGTATGAGTCAAGGTATACAATTTGTATAATTTTTAATTATACAATATTTTAATTATACAAGTGTCAGATTCGACAGAATCACAATATTCAATTTGCATAATTTTTAATTATACAATGGCATGATTCGACAGAATTTTTATTACACAATATTGCACAAGTGTCAGAGTCGACAGAATCACAATTTTTATTACACAAGTTTTCAATGATTCGACAGAATCACAATAGTGCGTAACAATCAAACACGCTTGATTAACTCAACAGAGTCACACTTTTGTATATACATATTTTTATCACAGTCAGCGTCCAGTCAAAGTCCCCCTGGTCTTGTGTGTGTGTGTGTGTGTCTTAGAGACGACCAAAACGACCTAAATATCTAAAGGGGATGTTGTAACATTGTCTGCCGCTACCTTCCGTTTTATATAGAAATAGGAGAGTGATTTTCTATGTTGGGTGTATGTATAAATTGTGGATCCCTGTGTTTTAAAACCCATATTTGTCCCACCCCCTGGTTGTTGTGTTGTAAGAACCTTCATAAACTCTTGTTTACCTACATTGTTGTGTTGTTTTGTTAGTCCTTTTGTACTTGTTTTATTATAATCACCGAAACAGTGGTATGTCTTACTACATAAGGAGACCATACCCAACCCCTCATACTCTAACTTAAAAAGCCCCGGAGTTCTCTTGTCGTATAATTTCCTATTCCTACAATCTTTACAATCTAAGTCTAAAGTGCCGTTGCCGTTAATAAAGTTAGCTCTATGTAAATCACACACCTCAGAGGGAAACCACTCGTGGTAAACGCTAAAAAATTTCTGCTTCAGGTGGGGCCTAACTACCTCAGTCAAGTCACTTTTACTAAGTGCTAAGTATAAACTATCTGTATCCATTTCACAGAGTTGAAAGTCCGTTCTGTCTATATATTTGTCTAAAAAGTCATAATAAAACTCTAACATCCTAAGTTTTGCATATTGATAAACAAAAAACCCTATCTGGAGGGGGAGATCCCAAGCTACTGTCTTTTGTAACATTTCAACTTCAAACAGGTCTTCCCCTAACAAGGTCATTTTTTTAAATCTCGGGTTATTTACAAAAGGGTCAGTCTCCTTACCACTACAATAGGATACTTCTGAGTGTTTTGCCTTATTGGTCAATGTCTTGCCGTACGCGGCATTCCCCAACAACTTCATGGTCTCGCTCGTTATGGTATAACGGTCACTCACATCCCCTAACCTCCTAGCATTTGATACGGAATTTCCAAACTTTTTAAAACAGGCTACGGGCTGGTATTCTACAACTTGATAAATTTTAGTTACCACCAACCCATGGGTCAAATACCATTTGAGTAAAGGGGTCGCTAACA
>CAXITT010000779.1:304104-309104 GCA_964033795.1 Lymnaea stagnalis
GTTATGTTTTGTGCGCATGACAGATGTTTTAAGTTTCTTCTTGTCAATTTTGAGGACCGAGTAGGGTCCTAATTAGAGTTATTGTAGTGTGTTGTTTACATTTTTAGTCTAGGGGGTTATATTTTTTAATTATCAATGACTTACAAGGCATACCATCACCCCACCTGCGCTCACAAGTCACGCTACACCGCGCATTGTAACCAAAGGTCACAGCTCGTCCATTGTTCACATTTCCCCGCTACGCTTGTTAAAAAAGGGGCTGACGTGCTCTGTGAGTGGCGGGGCGCTCTGGTTAGACCATAAATAACAATGGCGCCCGGGGAGCTAGCTACAAGAAATTTTAAAAGTAGGGTTGTGTATTTTATACGGACAGGGCTCCCTCTTGGTTCTACCAGATATTCCGACAGACTTCATAACAAGCACTAGGCATTCCACTGAGAATAAAACGTAAGAAATGTACGGATTAACCCTGTTTCCCATGTCATTTCCCACCATTCATGAATCGGCCGACTATGGGAACAATTGCACGTGAGGCAAATCTAACAGGTGTTTTAGTACAAGGGATCTCATCTATTGGATTGGGGGAATGAGGGGTGTTACTATAGCAGGAGTCTGTGTATTAACGGGTTAGTGTATTTGTAAGATTTAGACCCCTTTGTTTAGATGAAATTTTTCGATGGTCTGAGGGTAGACACAACCATTAAAAGTGCCCATAGGGGTGGGGGATTGTAAGCGATACGTGGGTAAATGACTTTTAGTGACAATGGTTCTAAAAAATTGTAAAGTTGTAATGTTTATTAGTAAAGTATATACATCAACAACAGATAGAAAATAACAGGAGTCATACATTTTAATCGTTTTTTTTNGTCATCTACCCACTCAACATCGGTCCATCCAACATTACCAATCAAAACTTTACGAGGGGCATCTACCATATCATATACCACGTTAGTGTTTTGTCTTCTCTGACCACAGACATCTGTTTTCGTCTCATCTAACAGCTCATCCTACCTCCATCTTTTTTCTGATCATCTCAACTCTTTCAACATCTTTCATGCTACCACAGTCAAGTCCACATTCAAACATTATTATGTCTTACACGAGTCTCATAACACCTCTTTACCATAATGTTTTTAACTTTGCATCGACCCACAGAACCAAAGTTCATAGCAACTATTGTAGCTACACTTTTCCAACGCAACTAGCGGAGTGTCCTCAAAAACATAATTTCCATTTTGCGAGATGAGCGACTACCCAACCACTTGTATTCCACGGTTATGAACCAGTTACATGACTAGAGATTACACTATGCCCTCCATTCATCTCAGGTACCCAGGGCGTTTATCCCATGTAATCTACACACTTACGATGCAATCTCCAAAACACACAACTCCTAACATACATCTTACAACTAAAAACTCGCCAAACAAGCTCCAAAACTCACATTTCACATCTCGCATGGCAAAGCTCACACTTCACACATCACAACTAACATCTGACAAATCACCACTACCAAGTTTTGACCACAGGGAAAAAAATAACAACAACAGCGTAAAATAAAACTTAAAGTGTAAAAAATGATAAAAATATTTCCTCCTCCTCCTCCTACTCGGATACTGACGAAGCTGAATTTAGTGTCCTCTCACAACCAACCTACTTTGCTCTGAACATTTCTTTCTCCCCCCACCTCCGAAAATTTCCTCTTCGCTTAACCTCCCTTGATCTGAGCCTTTCCGCCTCCTCTTCCACCTTCGATTCCAAGGAAACTGAGTTTAATCTCCTCTCACCTACACCCTTCTTTGGTCTAAGTATTTATTCTTCATCAGCCTTCTCTGAAATAATCCGCTATCCCTAATCTTTTTTGGTCTTATCCTTTCCTCCTACTCATTAGAGCCTAACGAAACTGAGTTTACTCTTCTCTCAACCCCCAACCTCCTGTGTTCTGAATCTTTCTTCTTCCTAATCCTACTCAAGAAAAAGACCTCCTCCACCTCTTAACCACCAACCTCCTGTCTTCTGAAGCTTTCTTCTTCCTACTCCTCCTCAAGAAAAAGACCAACTCCTCCTACGAAATATTTTTATCATTTTTTACACTTTAAGTTTTATTTTACGCTGTTGTTGTTATTTTTTTCCCTGTGGTCAAAACTTGGTAGTGGTGATTTGTCAGATGTTAGTTGTGATTTGTGAAGTGTGAGCTTTGCCATGCGAGATGTGAAATGTGAGTTTTGGAGCTTGTTTGGCGAGTTTTTAGTTGTAAGATGTATGTTAGGAGTTGTGTGTTTTGGAGATTGCATCGTAAGTGTGTAGATTACATGGGATAAACGCCCTGGGTACCTGAGATGAATGGAGGGCATAGTGTAATCTCTAGTCATGTAACTGGTTCATAACCGTGGAATACAAGTGGTTGGGTAGTCGCTCATCTCGCAAAATGGAAATTATGTTTTTGAGGACACTCCGCTAGTTGCGTTGGAAAAGTGTAGCTACAATAGTTGCTATGAACTTTGGTTCTGTGGGTCGATGCAAAGTTAAAAACATTATGGTAAAGAGGTGTTATGAGACTCGTGTAAGACATAATAATGTTTGAATGTGGACTTGACTGTGGTAGCATGAAAGATGTTGAAAGAGTTGAGATGATCAGAAAAAAGATGGAGGTAGGATGAGCTGTTAGATGAGACGAAAACAGATGTCTGTGGTCAGAGAAGACAAAACACTAACGTGGTATATGATATGGTAGATGCCCCTCGTAAAGTTTTGATTGGTAATGTTGGATGGACCGATGTTGAGTGGGTAGATGACATGAACTTTGTGCCTGGTAACGAATAAAACACTGCATGGTAACTATAAAAACACTGCGGGGTAAAGATTAAAAGTTGCCTTTGAGAACTTTAAAAAGTGCATGGTCAAAATTAAAACACTGCATGGTAACAATTAAAAGTTGCATGATAACTATTAAAACACTGCGTAGTAAAGATTAAAACATTGCATGGTAACACTTAAAACACTGCATGGTAACAATTAAAAGTTGCATGGTCAAAATTAAAACACTGCATGGTAACAATTAAAAGTTGCATGATAACACTTAAAACACTGCGTGGTAACAATTAAATCATTGCGTGGTAAAGATTAAAAGTTGCACTTGAGAACTTTAAAAACTGCATGGTAACAATTAAAACACTGTCTTTGAAAAAATCCAGATGTATCCGCCATTGGTAAGTTTGACAGAAAGTTAGTTGAAAGACAAAACACAAACGGGGTGTTATGATGTGGTAGCTGAGCATGCTGTAAAGTTTGAAGGGAGGCACATTTGTTAGTTGTGACGGGGACAACAAACCTAGTAACGGGGTGTTATGCTGTGGTAGATGGGTCTGTTGTAAAGTTTGCAAAGGGTGAACAAATTTTAGATGTGGTGGGGACAAAAAATTTAAGCGTCGACGTGAGACGAACAAGAGTGTTAAGTTTTTTAATGTTATGGTAGTTGGCCCTCGTAAAGTTGGGTCGGGAAAGGGAGGGTACTTTGTTGATCGGTGGGTTGGAAAAAGATTAGAGTCGAGCTGAGGGGGGAGAGATGGGAAGAAATAATGTCAATAACCTATTAAAATGTATGACTTAAAATAACTATGTTTGTATAGGACAATTTTAAAAAAAAACGATTAAAATGTATGACTCCTGTTATTTTCTATCTGTTGTTGATGTATATACTTTACTAATAAACATTACAACTTTACAATTTTTTAGAACCATTGTCACTAAAAGTCATTTACCCACGTATCGCTTACAATCCCCCACCCCTATGGGCACTTTTAATGGTTGTGTCTACCCTCAGACCATCGAAAAATTTCATCTAAACAAAGGGGTCTAAATCTTACAAATACACTAACCCGTTAATACACAGACTCCTGCTATAGTAACACCCCTCATTCCCCCAATCCAATAGATGAGATCCCTTGTACTAAAACACCTGTTAGATTTGCCTCACGTGCAATTGTTCCCATAGTCGGCCGATTCATGAATGGTGGGAAATGACATGGGAAACAGGGTTAATCCGTACATTTCTTACGTTTTATTCTCAGTGGAATGCCTAGTGCTTGTTATGAAGTCTGTCGGAATATCTGGTAGAACCAAGAGGGAGCCCTGTCCGTATAAAATACACAACCCTACTTTTAAAATTTCTTGTAGCTAGCTCCCCGGGCGCCATTGTTATTTATGGTCTAACCAGAGCGCCCCGCCACTCACAGAGCACGTCAGCCCCTTTTTTAACAAGCGTAGCGGGGAAATGTGAACAATGGACGAGCTGTGACCTTTGGTTACAATGCGCGGTGTAGCGTGACTTGTGAGCGCAGGTGGGGTGATGGTATGCCTTGTAAGTCATTGATAATTAAAAAATATAACCCCCTAGACTAAAAATGTAAACAACACACTACAATAACTCTAATTAGGACCCTACTCGGTCCTCAAAATTGACAAGAAGAAACTTAAAACATCTGTCATGCGCACAAAACATAACTCACTAAGCCTAAAAAATTTAAACAATACACTACAATAACGCTAATTAGGACCCTACTCGGTCCTCAAACTTGCCAAGAAGAAGCTTAAAACCACCTGTCCTACCTACCAAACAATATACAATAGACAATAAAACTAATTAAAATACAAGAAAATATACAATCAAAACACTTTGAGAACCCCCTGAAAATGAGAAATATTTGATTACCCATCAATAAAATTCAATAAAGTTATCGTGTTACAACAGAATTATTCCATAACAAGAAGAAAACGACCCTGCTTGGTCCTCAAAATTGACAAGAAGAAGCTAAAAAATCACCTGTCCTGCCTACCAAACCATATACAATAGACAAGAAAACTAATTAAAATACAAGGAAATATACTAATAAAACACTTTGAGAACCCCTATAAAGTTTTACTGTTACAACAGAATTATTCCATAACGAGAAGAAAACTTGCTATGATTCACAACTAATGAGAACCACTTATTAGAAAAT
>CAXITT010000779.1:314104-322400 GCA_964033795.1 Lymnaea stagnalis
TTCTTTACTTTGCCATCTTTACTTTAGCGTAAACAGTGCTGCAAAGTTACAAAGTGGGTTGTGGCACAACGATCGTTTTACTTTAATACATTTTAATTAGTTAAATATCATATGAAAAAAAAAATTAACATTGTACCGTTTTAATTATATTTATCATGTATTTTATATATTAATAAGAATTTCTTCGCGTTTTGTTATTGAGTAAATCAGTTTATGCATTTGTATCATGTCATTTGATCTATTGATTAAATTGTTATTGCGTTTTGTCTTTAAGAATATTTGTTTTCACCAAGACTCATTTTAGTGTCATCCACCAATATGTGTCATTTCTTCTTCTTCTTCTATATCTTAAGGGCCCACGATAAATTTATTGATCATTTTGGCTCCTATGCATGTAGATGGGATTTAACTACAGAGTCATTCATTTATATATGTCAATTAACTACAAAGACATCAACCAATATATGTCATTTAATTACACAGCCATCCACTAATATATGTTATTGAAATACAAAGCCATCCACCAATATATGCAATTTAACTACAAAGTCATCTACCAATATATCATTCAACTAAAGAGCAATCAACCAATATGTGTCATTTAACTACAAAGTCGTCCAACGATAACTGTCATTTAACTATAGAGCCATCCACCAATATATGTCATTTAACTACAGAGCCATCATCCAATATATGTCATTTAACTATATAGTCATTCACCAATATATGTCATTTAACTATAGAGTCATCCACCAATATATATCATTTAACTACAGATTTATCCACCAATATATGTCGTGTAACTTCAGAGTCATCCACCATTATATGTCATTTAACTACAGAGTCATACACCAATATAGGTCATTTAACTATAGAGTCATCCACCAATATATTTCATTTAACTACAGAGTCATCAACCAATATATGTTAGTTAACTACAGAGTCATCCACCAATATATGTCATTTAACTACAGAGCCATCCACCAATATATGTCGTTTAACTATATAGTCATTCACTATTATGTGTCAATTCACTACATAGTCATTCACTTATATATGTCGTTTAACTACAAAGTCATCCATTAATATGTCATTTAACTACAGAGCTATCAACCAATACGTATCATTTAACTACAAATTCCTCCATTGAATTATGTTATTTAACTACACACGATCCACCTATATATGTCATTTGACTACAGAGCCATCCACCAATACAAGGCATTTAAATACAGAGCCATCCCACACTTTATGTCATTTAACTACAGATTCATTCAATTATATATAGCATTTAACTACAATGCCATCCACCAATAGATGTCAATTAACTACATAGCCATCCACAAATATAAGGCATTTAGATACAGAGCCATCCCACACTGTAAGTCATTTAGCTACAGAGTCATTCACTTATATATATCATTTAACTACAAATCAAACCACCAATAGATGCCATTTAACTTCACAGCCATCCACCAATACATGTCATTGAAATACACAGGCATCCATCAATATATGAAATTTAACTACAAAGTCATTCACCAATTTGTCCTTTAACTACAGAGCTATCAACCAATATGTGTCATTTAACTACAAAGTCATCCACCAATATATGTCATTTAACTACAAAGCCATCCACTAATACATGTCATTTAACTACAGAGCCATCAACAAATATATGGAATTTAACTACGGAGCCATCCACCAATATATGTCATTTAACTATAGAGTCATCCACCAATATATGTCATTTAACTATAGAGTCATCCGACAATATATGTCATTTAACTATAGAGTCATTCACCAATATATGTTATTTAACTAAAATTCATCCAACATATATGCCATTTAACTACAGAGTCATCCACCAATATATGTCATTTAACTACAAAGTCATCCACCAATATATGTCATTTAACTACAGAGTCTTCCACCAATATATGTCATGTAACTACAGAGTAATTCACCAATATATGTCATTTAACTACGGAGTCATCCACCAATATATGTCATTTAACTAAAGAGTCATCCACCAATATATGTAATTTAACTACAGAGTCATCCACCAATATATGTCATTTAAGTACAGAGTCATCCACCAATATATGTCATGTAACTACAGAATCGTCCACCAATATATGTCATTTTACTACATAGTCATCCAACAATATATGTCATTTAACTACAGATTCAGCCACCAATATATGTCATTTAACTACAGAGTCATCCACCAATATATGTCATTTAACTACAGAGTCATCCACCAATATATGTCATGTAACTACATAGTCATCCACCAATAAATGTCATTTAACTACAGAGTCATCCATCAAAATATGTCATTTAACTACAGAGTCATCCACCAATATATGTCATTTATACAGAGTCATCCACCAATATATGTCATTTAACTACAGAGCCATCCACCAATATATGTCGTTTAACTATATAGTCCTTCACTATTATGTGTCATTTAACTACAGAGTCATCCACCGATATATGTCATTTAACTACAGAGTCATCCAACAATATATGTCATTTAACTACAGAGTCATCCAACCAATATATGTCATTTAACTACAGAGCCATCCACTAATATATGTCGTTTAACTATATAGTCCTTCACTATTATGTGTCATTTAACTACAGAGTCATCCACCGATATATGTCATTTAACTACAGAGTCATCCACCAATATATGTCATTTAACTCCAGAGTCATCCACCAATATATGTCATTTAACTACAGAGTCATCCACCAATATATGTCATTTAACTACAGAGTCATCCACCAATATATGCCATTTAACTACAGAGTCATCCACCAATATATGTCATTTTACTACAGAGTCATCAACCAATATATGTCATTAAACTTCAGAGTCATCCACCAATATATGCCTTTTAACTACAGAGTCATCAACCAATATATGTCATTTAACTACAGAGTCATCCACCAATATATGTCATTTAACTACAGAGTCATCCACCAATATATGTCATTTAACTACAGAGTCATCCACCAATATATGTCATTTAACTACAGAGTCATCCACCAATATATGTCATTTAACTATAGAGTCATAATGCGCTGTAAGGAAACCCCAGCTGAATGAACTTGTAAAAGATTTGCACCAAGGACAATTTAAACAGAGAATTATAATATACACACATAAGATAATAAACAAGTCTTACAATTCAAACTTGCATACAGGTAAAGCTCTTCATAAGAATATATTTTATTATTCAGACTTGTATTTAAAAATTTGAAGAGGAAAAGCGTTTGAAAAAAAAAAAAAATTACTTCCAAAAGTTCTACCTATCGTGGTAAATGAGGAAGGCAGTGACTGTCGATTCTCTGTGGCTATTATCTATCATGTGGATGGAATTATATGAATGTAAGTAGGCATGCATTGTCTTTGACACACATTAGAACGCCTTAATGATTGAGTTTATCGTAGCGTGAAGGAATAATTTAATTACATTCTATGGGAACCGTTACAAATGGGAGAAGTCATCGAAATAACTTAAAAGAGGAATGAGTGTCACCAAATGAAGTTACTTTACTGACCACCAACTGCAGTCCTTCTTCCCTGTGTGTTAAGTCTTGGACCCAGACACAGCTTGTACCAGTTTTTTTTTCCACAGTAAACCATGGTGTTATACTAAGTTATATTTGGAAGAGTAAGTTAAGTAGCTAGGTTGAGCGCTGCATACATCACATAGTGTATATGATTACTTGGTATATTTCAACAATATTGAGCATTTATTTAAGGCTAGTTGAGATAAATCATTGCAAGAGGTTGGTCGTGTTGACAGTGAGCAGATGCCAACTCAGAGCGAAGGCGAGACAAATGAAAGATCCAGATAAAAATTATTGTCGATAGAAAATGCCCTTAAGTAGAAGACTTGCGACTTGTTCAAGATTCCACTATACAGATGTGTAGTGTCTTGCTTGAAGCATTAGTTAGAATGGCCTGCATTGTGTCTTACTTGAGTTAAGCATATGTTCAATGAATATTTATGTTTTAGGGCACAGAAATCTATATTGTATAGCATATCGTTTAGGATGTTTTATTTCATGTTTCATAAGAAATTCATCAATTATTTATTAAAAAAAAAAAAAAAGTATTACATTAGATAGTACATTAAATAAATAATTTAGGTGTATTTACTTTAAGTTAAATTCAGGATTTATTTTGTTTATTGAATTGTTGTTGTGCTTCCTGTAGTAAATTAAAACAAGATGAAGGTAAAGGTATGATATTGTTGTTGTGTCTCATTCGGCACATTAAAACAAGGTGGTGTCAGAGGTATTGTAGAAATTTGAGAAACTATCTCTTAACACAAAGGGGCTCCCGACCCTATAGACTACTCAACGATTAGAGTCATTGAACATAAGGGAGCTCCAGACACTTTAGACTACCCAACCATTAGAGTCATTGAACATAAGGGAGCTCCCGACACTATAGTCTACCAAACCATTAGAGTCATTGAACATAAGGAAGCTCCCGACACTATAGACTACCTAACCATTTGAGTCATTGAACATAAGGGAGCTCCCGACACTATAGTCTACCCAACCATTAGAGTCATTGAACATAAGGGAGCTCCCGACACTATAGTCTACCAAACCATTAGAGTCATTGAACATAAGGGAGCTCCCGACACTATAGACTACCCAACCATTAGAGTCATTGAACATAAGGAAGCTCCCGACACTATAGACTACCCAACCATTTGAGCCATTGAGTTTAGATTGGCAACTAATATATAAAGGAGGCAGGTAGTCATGCGCTGTGTCTACAAGTTAAAAGGCCAGGAGTTTATTGCCATTTAGGTAGAAGATTCATAACATAACAGGACAATCTGAATAATATTATTTTGAAATTTTAATATTTCTTTTTTTTTCCACTTCTGTAATCTTATTTTTGCAAAATCCAACTTCCGAAATTTTCAATGGAGATTACTTAAGTGTTTTACTCGTTCTTTATTATTCTGTCCTATTTTCATTTGTCCTGTCAGCTGCGTAAGGATCCTAGCCAAAATATTATTGTCTTATTATCCTTTTTCATTATTCAACCATTCACAGACCTTGTTCTTTTATTTTCACTTATAATTTTTTTTTTAATTGTTTGAGGCTAATAAATATTTTATAAAGGAAATATGGCTTTATTTCACCACATGTTTTAGTCGATATCATTCAGGATTTTCGTAGCAAAATTGATTTTCCCCTGTGCACGGCAAATATATTTTATGCTTTTTAAAACAATTATTTTGCAATAAGTTCACAAAATTGTTATTTAAATTTACTTGTTTTATGTACATTTTATTTAAATAAAAACTTTAATTTTGCATCTTTAAGAACAGTTAATAGAACATTAAATATGCTTGACCTGTGTTAAGTGCGTGATAACCTGATGTTTACAAGTGGACTATTATGTCTTTAATGAAGCTGTAGTCTACTTGACCTCGATCCCTGCATCTGTGGAAACAATACATATAATAGTCAGTATAATGCAATTGATATTTTCAGAAATTCTTTACAAAACTAGAATTTTTAATGTATATATTAAATGGAGAATTATGCTTTATATTTTGAGGAAAAAGTGAAATAAATCTCCCCTGACCCTCTCATTTATGTTCTCCCATCGATCTCTTTGCCCTTCAGGTCCCATCTCTTTCGTCATTCACCAAAAAGGACAACAGCCCAAACTCCCCTCCCTTTTATTACTTGCTTAATAGCAACGACGTAGCTAGGGTTGCTGACACCCATGTGTTTAACTCATGGTATACCTTTCCCGCCCCCTTTCCGACTTCTATGATGGATATTTTTGTTGTTAAAATAATTACCAGTATAACAATTCAAAGAAGAAAAAAAATAACTAAGTAATTAAAGGTCAAGAGATACATGATTTCAAGATATATATCAACGCTTTGTTATTGTTACATTAATAGTGCATTAACTTAACTTAAAGTTTGCTTTTCTGTTCTTCAAAACTGCAAACATCGTAATAACTTTATCAAAATCAATAGCATTGACCCTCATTCATTTTAATTGATAGGCCTGCCAGATCAGAAAGCTTTGACTGTCCCATAGGGTATCACAAACAATACTTGATAAGTCTTCATTTTGACAGATTCAGCTCACATGAATCCGCAGACACACAGATCGTAAGAAACATTTGAAGGCAAGCCATAGTTTTCGAAGAGATTCTAAAAAATCTCAGTCAGCTATACATAAATATGACAATCCAGGCCTGTTCGAAACCCGTTGTCCTATTCAACTATGAAATTCAAAACATTAAATACTATCCAAGTGACTCTCTCAAGTAAATAACCTCCTAAGCAAAGACATCATCAAATTGACATTATGCCGAATGTCAATCATGCTCAAATGTGGAGACGCGATCAGAGGCGCAGTGAGCGTGTTTGGAGTACGGTTACAATACTAGCGCCTGGGAACAAGATCCATTTTTAAGCGCCCCTTCTTCTCTTTTTACACTCTCAAACCCATTATTTCATCAATGAAATTATATTAAAGCACATTTAGGCGCCTCTAACTAGCTGGTGCCCGGTGACATCTGTCCCCACCTGCCCACGTCCGCTACGCCTTTGGACGCGATGCTAGTTGGGAAGTGAGTCTGGTAAAATATTAGTGTCTAAAAATTTCTGGGTCTCAATATATTTGGTTTCAATGTCCTTCTTTAATTTGCTTTGTGAAGTCATCGTTGTCAGTGAAGAGTAGTTTGCGAATTAGTAGTATCTCTATTTACCTTGAACTTTGCATGAAGGTGGGCGATATTGAACAGGCTACTATCGGAAAGTGTACAGATGTACACTCCGTCTACACCGACCATGAAGGGAAATTAAATAAGAATCAAGAAGAAAATGGAAGAGACCATTGTGATATTTTTATATAAAGTATCTCATTTAGCAGATATCGGGAATTTTTTAAAAATGTTTCCGTTAAATAAAGAAAATAACTATTTTTCGAGAAGGGGAAGGGGTGTTTAAGGTTGGCCAACAAAATTTAATAAAACTTGTGTCATGGGCCTTAAGTATCAATGCCAAGTTTCAGATACGAATTATAATTGGTAGTGGGTCAAATAGCCGTCCAAAGATTGTGCCAGCCAAACCACGAACAAAAGCGAATGTAATATAACAAATAAAAAACATATAAAAGTACCTTAAAGTGTAATGCCATTTAACAGAAACATACAAAGTCTTTAAAAAATTACAACATAAATGAATGTGCATCACAATTATTGAATTACCAATAGAATAATTTCATTTTTATAGCTGAAAAATCCAAATGTTGGGTATTTTAATTTGATGGACTATTATATACATCCTACACTACTCAATTACGTTATATCCCTTAACGTAGGGATCAAATTCAAGTGAATAACATCTTGAGAGTAGGCAGTATCATTCTTTTTTTTTTTTTTTTTTTTTTTTTTTTTTTTTTATTTTTTTTTCTGAAAAATTTTTTTTTTTTTTTTTTTTTTTTTTTTTTTTTTTTTTTTTTAAATTTAGTTCACGAAAAAAGTTTACTTTTTTTAAATACTAAAAAAATGTGGTCATGGTTTTCGTTAACTATTCATAGTTTTACGTAGCATCCTTACAAGTAGGAGCGAATTCCGGGAAAATCCCGTTTTATAATTTTTTTTTAATTTTTTTTTTTTTTTCATTTTTTTTTTCATTTTTTTTTTAAAATAATTTAATATTCTTCTCTTTTTACACTCTCAAACCCATTATTTCATCAATGAAATAATATTAAAGCACATTTTGGCGCCCCTAACTAGCTGGTGCCCGGTGACATCTGTCCCCACCTGCCCACGTCCGCTACGCCTTTGGACGCGATGCTAGTTGGGAAGTGAGTCTGGTAAAATATTAGTGTCTAAGAATTTCTGGGTCTCAATATATTTGGTTTCAATGTCCTTCTTTAATTTGCTTTGTGAAGTCATCGTTGTCAGTGAAGAGTAGTTTGCGAATTAGTAGTATCTCTATTTACCTTGAACTTTGCATGAAGGTGGGCGATATTGAACAGGCTACTATCGGAAAGTGTACAGATGTACACTCCGTCTACACCGACCATGAAGGGAAATTAAATAAGAATCAAGAAGAAAATGGAAGAGACCATTGTGATATTTTTATATAAAGTATCTCATTTAGCAGATATCGGGAATTTTTTAAAAATGTTTCCGTTAAATAAAGAAAATAACTATTTTTCGAGAAGGGGAAGGGGTGTTTAAGGTTGGCCAACAAAATTTAATAAAACTTGTGTCATGGGC
>CAXITT010000780.1:8367-35078 GCA_964033795.1 Lymnaea stagnalis
CAGACACCCTAAAACATGACGCAGCCATGCTGGGCCACGGGACTCCAGACACCCTAAAACTTGACGTAGACATGCTGGGCCACGGGACTCCAGACACCCTAAAACTTGTCTTAGACATGCTGGGCCACGGGACTCTAGACACCCTAAAACATGACGCAGCCATGCTGGGCCACGGGACTCCAGACACCCTAAAACTTGACGTAGACATGCTGGGCCACTGGACACAGACACCCTAAAACATGACGCAGCCATGCTGGGCCACGGGACTCCAGACACCCTAAAACTTGACGTAGACATGCTGTGCCACGGGACTGAGACACCCTAAAACTTGACGTAGACATGCTGGGCTACTGGACACAGACACCCAAAAATTGGACACAGCCACCCTAAACATCAGAGGCGTCGAAGGAGTTGTCGGAATCTTTTATTTTGTCCGCCTACGCGACCCGCTGATCTCCCGATTTGAAGTCAGAGTTTCCTTCTCTTAGATCCACCCTGGGTGCTGGTAATGCTTGACTGGGCTTTGGTGGGGACTCATCCACGAACTTGGAATTGACTCAGTTTAGACCACTCGGCCACCCAGCACCCACATATGTATACCCCATGTATATCAAATATCAAATATATTAAACAATATAAAATATATGAAATTATATCAAATTATATCAAATCATATCAAATATATCAAAAACAATAAATATATAACTTCCAACTTCAATGGATTCCAAGCAAAAAAAGTATAAGTTTCAATGGTGTGTATGAAGACAACTGTAAATAAATTCTTTGTCTGAATCAGTAAAGTTAGCTGGAGTACTGGAATCAAATCAATGCTGGAGTGCTGGAATCAAATCAATGCTGAATTACTGGAATCAAATCAATGCTGGAGTACTGGAATAAAATCCATGCTGGAGTACTGGAATCAAATCAATGCTGGAGTACTGGAATCAAATCAATGCTGAATTACTGGAATCAAATCAATGCTGGAGTACTGGAATAAAATCCATGCTGGAGTACTGGAATAAAATCCATGCTGGAGTACTGGAATAAAATCCATGCTGGAGTACTGGAATCAAATCAATGCTGGAGTACTGGAATCAAATCAATGCTGGAGTACTGGAATCAAATCCATGCTGGAGTACTGGAATCAAATCAATGCTGATGGAGTACTGGAATAAAATCCATGCTGGAGTACTGGAATCAAATCAATGCTGGAGTACTGGAATCAAATCAATGCTGGAGTACTGGAATCAAATCCATGCTGGAGTACTGGAATCAAATCAATGCTGAAGTACTGGAATCAAATCAATGCTGGAGTACTGGAATCAAAGCAATGCTGGAGTACTGGAATCAAATCCATGCTGGAGTACTGGAATCAAATCAATGCTGGAGTACTGGAATCAAATCAATGCTGAAGTACTGGAATCAAATCAATGCTGGAGTACTGGAATCAAATCCATGCTGGAGTACTGGAATCAAATCAATGCTGAATTACTGGAATCAAATCCATGCTGGAGTACTGGAATCAAATCAATGCTGAATTACTGGAATCAAATCCATGCTGAAGTACTGGAATCAAATCCATGCTGAAGTACTGGAATCAAATCCATGCTGAAGTACTGGAATCAAATCCATGCTGGAGTACTGGAATCAAATCAATGCTGAAGCACTGGTATCAAATCAATGCTGAATTACTGGAATCAAATCCATGTCAATGTAATGATATTATCCCCTGACTTCGTCCACCTTTTTTAATTAGTGCCAACTAGTAACACTTTATATGAGGTCAGTCTGTCATGAGTTACTGGTCTACCCCAGGTCCGTCTGTCATTGAGTTACTGGTCTACCCCAGGTCCGTCTGTCATGAGTTACAGGTCTACCCCTTGTAAGTCTGTCATGAGTTACTGGTCTACCCCAGGTTAGTATGTCATGAGTAACTGTTCTATCCCAGGTCCGTCCGTCAACCCCAGCTCCGTCTGTTATGTGGTACTGGTCTATCCCACTTCCGCTAGATGTCGCATTCCATCCCATACGATTTAAGTGGAAATAAAATAATGTAAAATAAGTTATTGGTTTAACATAAGGACATGTCAATGCCACACCTCATTTCAATATCTACCTGGTCATGCGTCATCCTCTTGCCCATTAGCCCCCCACCCCTCTTGTAGGTAACAAGGCTGGCTCACAACCTTGGACGACCTGATGACCCGATGACCTATGAGCAAACCCAGAGGTTTGGCAGAGCTATTCTTTCCGTGGGTTACGTTATCCTATACAGTCGACACGGTCAAGGCCGTAGGTATGACCTCTGAACTAGGAGAAGAGTTCCGCTTTACCCTCACTTTGTCTCTACCAAAGCCCCCCCCCCAACGACACCCCCCCCCGCCACCCTTTTCTTCGTAAGCCCCTGGAGATCCATGCACGTGATGTAGGAGACAAGAATGCATTCCAATTCCTTGACATCATACAGACAAAGGTACAGACATACAGACAAGGCTTGCTGGGTTTTATCATAACAGCAACAATGGCACCTGGCAGGCGTAGACCGTGTGTAAACACACAGACGGACACATAAGTAAACAAACAAGACTCGGCCTTGTTGTCTTGTCCACCTGGCCGCCTCGGTTGATTGACGTCACAGTGGAGACAAACAAAACTAAAGTACAAACTGTGTCTCAGATGGTCAACTTCTAATTGTGTCTCAGATGGTCAACTTCTAATTGTGTCTCAGACGGTCAACTTCTAATTATGTCTCAGATGGTCAACTTCTAATTGTCTCTCAGACGGTCAACTTCTAATTGTGTCTCAGACGGTCAACTTCCAATTGTGTCTCAGATGGTCAACTGCTAATTGTGTCTCACATGGTCAACTTCTTATTGTGTCTCAGTTGGTCAACTTCTAATTGTGTCTCAGACGGTCCTTCTAATTGTGTCTCAGACGGTCAACTTCTAATTGTGTCTCAGATGGTAAACTTCTAATTGTGTCTCACATGGTCAACTTCTTATTGTGTCCCAGATGGCCAACTTCTAATTGTCTCTCAAATGGTCAACTTCTAATTGTATCTCAGATGGTCAACTTCTAATTGTGTCTCAGATGGCTAACTTCTTATTGTGTCTCTGATGGTCAACTTCTAATTGTTTCTCAGATGGCCAACTTCTAATTGTCTCTCAGATGGTCAACTTCTAATTATGTCTCAGATGGTCAACTTCTAATTGTGTCTCAGACAGTCAACTTCTAAATGTTTCTCAGATGGTTAACTTCCAATTGTGTCTCAGATGGTCAACTGCTAATTGTGTCTCACATGGTCAACTTCTTATTGTGTCTCAGATGGTCAACTTCTAATTATGTCTCAGATGGCTAACTTCTAATTGTGTCTCAGACGGCCAACTTCTAATTGTTTCTCAGGTGGTCAACTTCTAATTGTGTCTCAGATGGTCAACTTCTAATTTGTGTCTCTGATGGTCAACTTCTAATTGTTTCTCAGACGGTCAACTTCTAATTGTGTCTCAGATGGTCAACTCTAATTGCGTCTCAGATGGTCAACCTCTAATTGTGTCTCAGACAGCCAACTTCTAATTGTCTCTCAGATGGCCAACTTCTAATTGTGTCTCAGATGTCAACCTCTAATTGTGTCTCAGACGGCCAATTTCTAATTGTCTCTCAGACGGTCAACTTCTAATTTTCTATCAGACGGTCAATTTCCAATTATTTCTCAGATGGCCAACTTCTAATTGTCTCTCAAATGGTCAACTTCTAATTGTATCTCAGATGGTCAACTTCTAATTGTGTCTCAGATGGCTAACTTCCTATTGTGTCTCTGATGGTCAACTTCTAATTATTTCTCAGATGGCCAACTTCTAATTGTCTCTCAGATGGTCAACTTCTAATTGTATCTCAGATGGTCAACTTCTAATTGTGTCTCAGATGGCTAATTTCTTATTGTGTCTCAGATGGCCAACTTCTAATTGTGTCTTAGATGGCCAACTTCTAATTGTGTCTCAGACGGTCAACTTCTAATTGTCTCTCAGCTGGTCAACTTCTAATTGTTTCTCAGATGACCAACTTCTTATTGTCTCTCAGATGGTCAGCTTCTTATTTTCTCTCAGACGGTCAACATCTACCTAGGTATATGTGGGCGTAGATAGATTTGGGCCTAGATAGTTGTGGGCCTAGATAGATGTGGGCATAGATAGATATGGGCCTAAGTAGATATGGGCCTAAGTAGATATGGGCCTAGGTATGTATGGGCCTAAGTAGATATGGGCCTAAGTAGATATGGGCCTAGGTAGATGTGAGCGTTAGTAGATGTGGGCCTAGGTAGATGTGGGCCTAGTTAGATGTGGGCCCAGGTAGATATGGGCTTAGGTAAATATGGGCTCAGGTAGAAGTTGGCCTAGGTACATGTGGGATTAAATAGATGTTGGGGTAGTTAGATGTGGGCTTAGGTAGAGGTGGGCTCAAGCAGATATCAATTTGTGTAGATTCAGCTATGTAGTCTTAACCAGTTGATGCAACACTCATTGTCGTAATCTCAAAGCAAACACTGTTTGCCCAAATAAGCTTCGGATGATCAGCTCATTACAAGACGAACACACACCCACACACAAATGGAGTTTAACAAAAACACGTGCATTTATTTCAGTAATTTTATTGAACACAATTTGAAGGAAAACTCCAGCTAAAAAAAAAAATGACGTCAGTATGGAGTAAACAGAAAAGCAGATCAAATAAGCGATTTGTAAATGTAAACAATTGGATGATATGAACGGACAATTAGATATTCCGGTACGGCAGAATCTTTGCAATGGATCTCATTCCTTCTCTCGACAACACACGTCACTGCCCCAGAGCTTGAATATTCTAGGTGCATTGACCAATTGATGGATACAAATCTGGATGTTCCCTTGCAACCCCCCACCCCCCACCTCTCACTCTTAACAAAGGATTTCATTATTCATTGGCATTTATTAAAAGCACGCGTGGCCAACTAAGGGTGAGGCTATCTAAGGCGTGGCTATCTAAGGCGTGGCTATCTAAGGCGTGGCTATCTGAGGCGTGGCTATCTGAGGCGTGGCTATCTAAGGCGCGGCTATCTTAGACGTTGCTAACTAAAGTGTGGCTACCTAAGATCGTGGCTATCTAAGGCGTGGCTAACTAAGGGCGTGGCTACATACCCATGATCATTTATCTGAGAGTCGCGACTGACGACTGACCAATGGTCAGTTTAATTTCATGCCACAGCCAGGATCGTTAGACCGTACGCTATCTTTTGTGCATTCTCCGTGACTCCCTTTTTATTTCATTCTCCTGCCGACCCCCCCCCCTTTTCATTCTCTCGCTCCTCTGATCACATTACTACCACATAATCACATGACCACATCACCACAATACGATCACAAGTCGATGAATTCCTGAGATTGTTAGAGAGAGAGAGAGAGTGAGAGGGAAAGCTTTGTCTCCTTCTCTCCCTCCCTTTGAATATATACAATCGGCTACATTCAATCCGCTGCCATGACGTCACCCAGATGACCAGCCAATGGACATAATTAAATTGACATGAATGGACATAATGTAGGTGATATTAATGGATATAAAAAAAGATGATATTAATGGATATAATGAAGGTGATATTAATGGACATGTATTAATGGCAAAATCAAACCCAAATTGCACCTGAAATAATGAGCACATCAGAATATCTGAAAGAGTGTGTGCCACAGTTCACTTCTGTTCATACGAGTAAATCATGTATGGGCTGTAAAAAGGGGGCCATAAGTAAAATGTGTAAAATTGAATACAACAGTAATGCACCGTGTCCGTAGTCGTCCCGTTAATGCACATTGTCCGTATAAGTCTCCACGTAAATGCACAGTCTATAGTCGCATCGTTAATGCACATTGTCCGTAGTCGTCCCCGTTAATGCACATTGTCCATAGTCGCATCGCTAATGCACATTGTCCGTAGTCGTCCCGTTAATGCACATTGTCCGTAGTCGTCCCCGTTAATGCACATTGTCCATAGTCGCCCCATTAATGCACTTTGTCTATAATCGCCCCACTGTTCAGTTAGGTTAATGTTACTGCCACTTCTAACAGCAACGCCAAAGCCAATGTCAGTAGTCTCAATATGTGTATCTATTTAATGTCAGTAGTCTCAATATATGTATCTATTTAATGTCAGCAATCTCAATATATGTATCTATTTAATGTCATCAGTCTCAATATATGTATCTATTTAATGTCAGCAGTCTCAATATATGTATCTATTTAATGTCAGTAGTCTCAATATATGTATCTATTTGATGTCAGTAGTCTCAATATCTGTATCTATTTAATGTCAGCAGTCTCAATATATGTATCTATTTGATGTTAGTAGTCTCAATATCTGTATCTATTTAATGTCAGCAGTCTCAATATATGTATCTATTTGATGTCAGTAGTCTCAATATCTGTATCTATTTACTGTCAGCAGTCTCAATATCTGTATCTATTTGATGTTAGTAGTCTCAATATCTGTATCTATTTGATGTCAGTAGTCTCAATATCTGTATCTATTTGATGTCAGTAGTCTCAATATCTGTATCTATTTAATGTCAGCAGTCTCAATATATGTATCTATTTGATGTCAGTAGTCTCAATATATGTATCTATTTAATGTCAGCAGTCTCAATATCTGTATCTATTTGATGTCAGCAGTCTCAATATCTGTATCTATTTGATGTTAGTAGTCTCAATATCTGTATCTATTTGATGTCAGTAGTCTCAATATCTGTATCTATTTGATGTCAGTAGTCTCAATATATGTATCTATTTAATGTCAGCAGTCTCAATATATGTATCTATTTGATGTCAGTAGTCTCAATATATGTATCTATTTAATGTCAGCAGTCTCAATATATGTATCTATTTGATGTCAGTAGTCTCAATATATGTATCTATTTAATGTCAGCAGTCTCAATATATGTATCTATTTGATGTCAGTAGTCTCAATATATGTATCTATTTAATGTCAGCAGTCTCAATATATGTATCTATTTAATGTCAGCAGTCTCAATATATGTATCTATTTAATGTCAGTAGTCTCAAGATCTGTATTTATTTGATGTCAGTAGTCTCAATATATGTATCTATTTGATGTCAGCAGTCTCAATATATGTATCTATTTGATGTCAGTAGTCTCAATATATGTATCTATTTAATGTCAGCAGTCTCAATATATGTATCTATTTGATGTCAGTAGTCTCAATATATGTATCTATTTGATGTCAGTAGTCTCAATATCTGTATCTATTTGATGTCAGTAGTCTCGAACCCTTAAAGTTGGGTTTGTTACGTTCGATAAAATCAGTAATCGATTACTTGGTATCGTGTGGCTATTTTCTTTTAGAGCAGCTCTTTCATGGAAAACTGTTGCCCAAAGAACGTACATACAAATTGATAATACATACTTTGAAAGTACACAAAACTTGTAATACCTGCTATGAAAGTACACAAAAATTAATAATACATATTTTGAAAGCACAAAAATTGATAATACATACTTTGAAAGTGCAAAAAATTGATAATACATACTTTGAAAGTGCAAAAAATTGATAATACATACTTTGAGACTAAATCCGTAAAGTTATTTGCATGAAATGTGTGGGGCGAAAGAAGAAAATAAAAAAAAAACAAATAAGTTATTTGACATTGACACGCCTGTCTAAGTATTGAAATAATAATTGACCTCCGAAAATGAGGCTTAATATAGTTGTATCCATGGTTACTGAGGTCACCCCGATCAGTGTTACACAGATGTGCATGGTTTTCAGTTGAAATGTACAATGTTGAACAGCAAGTGCGCCTCAAATGCTTGAATACCAGTAACCTTTTAGACTTTGGACTTTCAAAAAATAAAACTTCAATTCATTTCGATCGACATGACAAAATTTTGGGCTTGCATAATTGACACAATGAATTCCATTGGAGCATATCGGTTAATCAAAAGTTCGTTTTATCGGAATGTTAGTTCCCCTCCCAACCACCGATTTTTTTTTAATTTTAACATGCAGAGTTCAACCAGCACCACCGAGAATCACTGATTAAGTTTTCACAGTTCAGAGGTTCTCAATTCGAGATACATAGTTTAAAAGTTGTGTTGCCCTGACACCTACATTCAGGTCTTCTTCGTCAGATTTTTATGTATGTGACTTTAGAATATTTACAAATTAACATATGCACAAAAAAATATTAAGAATGGCTTTATATGATTAAATGCTATGTGTTTGGATTATATGTGATTAAATGATACGGTATGTGACTGGATTATATGTTATAGTATGATATGCGATTGAATGATATGTGATTAGATGATATGTGATTGAATGATATATGATTGGATGATATGTAATTGGATAATATGTTATTGGATGATATGTGATTGGATGATATGTGACCGGCTGATATCTGACTGGATTATATTTAGTTGTATAATATGTTATTGGAAGATATGTGATTGTATATTTGATTGGATGATATGTAATTGAATGATATGTGATTCAATGATAAGTGATTGGATTATATGTGATTCAATGATAAGTGATTGGATGATATGTGATTGGATGATAAGTGAGTGGATGATATGTGAGTGGATGATATGTGATTGGATTATATATTATCTGTGGTGGGGTGATATGTGACTGGATTATATGTGGTTGGATGATATGTGATTTAATGATATGTGGTTGGGTGATAAGTGATTGGATGATATGTGGTTGGATGATATATTATCTGTGGTGGGGTGATATGTGATTGGATTATATGTGGTTGGATGATATGTGGTTGGATGATATGTGTGTGGTTGCGTTGTTTGATGTGGTGAGGCTAGTAATTGGGATGAAGATGGGTTGAAAGGTATTTGATTCGGAGCAATTTAAGTGAATGTGACCTTGATAGCAACAAGATCGTGTGACTTTTGGTAGCCATCAGGCCATGTGATCTATGGTAGCCATTATGTCATGTCTAATCGTTAAAGTAGCACATTGGCTACCCCAGAGCTAGTGCTGAAAGAAACACGATTTCAAACCAAGACAGACATCTTTAACAAGTGCACAAATGTGTGATTGGAGTTTAGAGATAAGCTCCACAGATTGCTTTTTAAGCTAACCTCCATAATTGAAGTTAAGGATAAGCTCCATAATTGAAGTTAAAGATTAGCTCCATTGCTTGAAGTGAAAAGGGATGATGAAAATATATAAAGACCATCAATGGTTGATAAAGTCTAAGCATAGAGTGCGCGTGGCAAGCTAGAAAGAAATCACATCACGTGATATGTCACAGAAAGACTCCCGTCGTATAGTTAAACAAAATGTGCAACAATAGTTGGCTGACGTCTGCAGCTGAGAACTGCGCAAATAAATGAGATGCAACAATAGCATACCCCACCCCCCTCAAGTCCCGACCTCCTCCTCCTCCTCCTCGTATGCTTGTACAAAAGGAATGAGCGTCATGGTATTTGTTCACTGATATGTCTAGAACACCTGTCTTGAAAACTTGCTAGAATGTTCGCCCCCACGTGAAATTAGTCCTGGCGTGGCACACGTTCAATGTTGGGTAAGCTTTGTGTTCAGTCACGTGTTCTGAAATGTCACGTGTCCTGAAATGTCCCGTGCTCTCAAATGTCACGTGTCCTGAAATGTCACATGATGTTTGGAAAAAACAAACAAACAACGTCTCTGTGCATTTATCCGTGCTGAGTTCAGAAGCCCCCTTTCTTAGAGTCGCCAATCGTGGGCCGCCTGGTCATTTGGATTTCCTGGTCATTTTTGGTTACCCGGTCACTTTGGGCCGCCAGGTCATTCTGGGCCACCAGGTCATTTTGGGCCACCTGGTCATTTGGGGCATTCTCACAGACGGCTCAGCAAGTAGCACAGCTCAGCGGCGGCGCCCACCAATCGTACAACGTGCTGGAAAGTCAAGGTCATGGCAAGATCGTAGCCAAATTGTCTTTTAAAATTCCAAAAAGCCATTTGAGCTTGGGGCTGTGAATGAGAATAATTAAATAGATCAGTAGTTTGTACAGACATTAAATTATTTTTAGATTGCATGTTTTGTCTTCATTGGAGGTCAGGAAATGTGTGTGAATTTAGTCTGCTTAATTGAATCTAGTGCATCCCAGTAGACCCCTATCCCTGCCAACCCCCATCCCTTCCGACCCCCATCCCCCCCCCCCCCCCTCCCCCCCCCCCCCCCCCCCCCCCCCCCCCCCCCCCCCCCCCCCCCCCCCCCCCCCCCCCCCCACCCCCCCCACCCCCCAATCCCTGCCAACCCCCATCCCTTCCGACCCCTATCCCTGCCAACCCCCATCCCTGCCGACCCCAATCCCTTCCGACCCCCATCCCTTCCGACCCCCATCCCTGCAACCCTCATCCATGTCGCACTGACAACCCCCATCTCTGATGACCCCCTGTTAAGACCCTAACACAAATGACCAATAAGATTAATTAGTTTGCAATCAGTAATTGCCTGCTTACATAATTCTAACGTTTAATGAACTCTAAATGAACTCTAAATGAACTCTAAATGAACTCTAAATGAACTATAAATGAACTATAAATGAACTATAAATGAACTATAAATGAGCTATAAATGAACTATAAATGAACTAGACCTCGCATTAACTTACCTCCTTCTCACTGCTCATGCGCATATCCAGATCGTCTCCTATTTTCCTGAGCTCGTGCACTATGCTCGTCACCGTCGTACTGTCCACTGCAACTGTCGCCGGGTTCTCGGAGTCAGCACTGACGCCACCTGGCCTTTCTCTGGCAGCGTCGCATCTCCGCGTCACGTAACCCATACGGTCTTCTATATGTTCAGCCGGACTTAACGCATGGGGTCGAAGTTCCAATCCGGCAGACGTTACTAGTGGCGCCAGCAGGGGGTCCAGCTGACCACACATGCTCCACAGCCTGGAGCCGAAGTGTTTTATAAAATGGCGTGACAACTGACACCAGTGTAAGTGGCTGTTGATTGATCCCGGGTAGCTGCTGCCTCGGTGGTGGCGGAAGTGGATTGGGTGCTGGGATGGATGGCCACGCCTACCGTTGACCGGGCGTCTTCTGGTGACCCCTGGTGACGTTAGTAGGTCTGGCTCTGATGGTACGGGTTTGGCCCTGTGCCTAGGTAGATCTGAAAAGATAAAGATATAGATCTAGATATAGATATAGATCTCTAGGTACTCTTCCTGGTTTAAATGGTTTATTTTCAGTGGTCAATTTAGTGGTTTAACTAGTACAACTTTATGATTTATGTTATGTAATTTAACGAGCGCATATGTTTGACTTATATTAAGTGGCTTAACTAGCACATATGTTTAGCTTACGTTTAGTTAACATATCCAGAACTTCATTAGTTTTCTAATATGTTTCATTTACTCCACACACATATTTTTGTTAACAAAACCATTTTTATTTTATATGCAATTAATTATTTATTACAGTCAGGTACCACATACACACTAGACCTATTTTTACAATCAGTTACCACAGATAAACTAGACCTATTTTCAAATCAGGTACCACATATACATTACCCTAGTCCTATTTTACCATCAGGTACCACATTAACTAGATGTATTTTTTACAATCAGGTACCACATATACATTACCCTAGTCCTATTTTACCATCAGGTACCACATTAACTAGATGTATTTTTTACAATCAGGTACCACATATACATTACACTAGTCCTATTTTACCATCAGGTACCACATTAACTAGATGTATGTTTTACAATCAGGTACCACATATACATTACCCTAGTCCTATTTTACCATCAGGTACCACATTAACTAGATGTATTTTTTACAATCAGGTACCACATATACATTACCCTAGTCCTATTTTACCATCAGGTACCACATTAACTAGATGTATGTTTTACAATCAGGTACCACATATACATTACCCTAGTCCTATTTTACCATCAGGTACCACATATAAAATATAACTATTTTTTACCATCAAGTACAATACGAACACTGAAAAGCTATGTCACATGAACGTGAAGGTAAAGAATGATATTTAATAAGCAGTTCATGCAAATTAATATATATACATATATATATATATAAAAATAACGTGTATGTTCAAAATTGAACTGACATCAGATGTCATGCATTAAAATTAAATTGAAAAACAGTTATTTGCATTTAAATTTAAATTAAATTGTAAACTGACTAAACAGAAAAAGAAAACATAACTCACATAGAGTTCAAATTAATTATCCAAATCCATTACAAGAATTTTGAATGAATAATCCGATGATAAATGTACAAGCATAAACCACAGATCACTAAGAACCTAATCAATTGTGACAGCCTTTCTGTTGGAGAGTTCCTTCGTGTTGTGACCGTGGTGTGTGACACACCAGTATTTATAGCCTCGAATCTCTGGCCTACTTAAGTGCGTGTTTGGGGAAGCCATGACTGTGTTATTACTGCTGATATCACTTCTGCATAAGGTTAGCATTACGTAAAACTAAGAAAATTACTTATTATAATTTTTTTTTAAATTATTTGCCATTTCCCGTAATATGTATATACAAACAATGCCGTAGAACTTGTCCCCGCGAGTAATACACTCAATGCGGGCCATCTTTGTTTACCATTTGTTCAACTAAAAAAAAATTATATAAAGATGTGACGTAATTTTTGTTTAAAGGATTATTTTCAGGTAACATCTGGAGACCTTCGACAATGGAGATTAAAAACCAAACCAAATGGAAATGAGGGAAATTTTTAGTTCATGGAAATATTTTAGTTAATTACACTATCACATTAATTCAATGGCTTGTTGAATTGTTGCATACAATAATTATTGGGACAATGGCTATAAATTGTTGTATACAATAATTATTTGGGAGGCGCCAAAACTGCATTGCAAGATGGACAATTTTTTGTAAAAACTAGGCAAGTTATCAATTTATTTGATGAAATGGAAAATTCCTATATTTAGAAAACGTTTCTTTGAACACTTTTAATGTATCATTTTTATTTTCATCTATTTTTATCTATTTTTTTTTCCTTTGTGTGATAGGTAGGCCGAAGGGAAATACCCTTGGACGGTAATAATCAGTAGATGGCCAGATCCAGTACAAAGTAGGCCTGGATTGTAGACGTGTGTGGGGTGGGGGGTGGGGGGCAGAAAACACCATTTGGATTCTAGTTAGAAACTTTAACAGAAATAAGAAGGATAAATGCAAATGTTTAAGTGTATCTTTTCTTTCTGTCATAAAATAATATGAGATTAATATGTGTTGGGTTCAAAGGGCATTCACCCATTGCCAGAATCGCGTTAGCACGAGTTGCTTTTCCTTGAGGGCAACCCGTGATGTGGTCGTGTGGTACGGCCAACCCTTGAGACTGGTTGAGACTTTAGGACACGCTTCATGGACGGCGAGAAACTGAGCGCCCTGGTTCTGCTTGAGTGAATCCGACGGTGTAACGCTCGGCAAATAAAGGTGTCAACTATCAATGATATTATCATTGATTAGATATCCAGAGTGATACGCAGATTGATAAGAAGATAGTTTTAAGGCGATTGGAGATAGTAGGGCAAATGTTGTTGTTTGTTTTGGGGGTTTTTTTTGGAGGAGGTGGGGGGAGAGGGGTCGAGTCTTCACTGATGTAATGTGTTTTAAGGAGGACAGTATTAATATCTATTGTGTCACTACAGCGTAAGAGGAGGGCGGGGCGGGGGGCGATAGATGAGAACATGGTGACAGGGGGGGGGGGAACAAGTGAAAATGTCCCATTGGGGGGGGGGGGTTGTTAGGAACTAGGCCATCGCTAATCGCCTGGGCGGGTGTGGAGGGGGGGGAAGTGTGTTGGGAGAGAGGAGGGGATACATTTACAATTCTAAGCTTAAGCACGCAGTAGTGATGATTGACAAACAGTATCCCCTCCTCTCTCCAAACACACTTCACCCCCCTCCACACCCGCCCAGGCCATCGCTAATCGCCTGGGCGGGTGTGGAGGGGGGTGAAGTGTGTTTGGAGAGAGGAGGGGATACATTTACAATTCTAAGCTTAAGCACGCAGTAGTGATGATTGACAAACACTCAAACAAACAAACATGCAAACGAAAATCGTATTAATAGCCATCGCCTAAGACAAACATTGTTTTTTCTTCTTTTATTAGATCGTACATGCGCGGCGGGCCATTGCCTGATTTCTAACTACGGCGACCGCGTAACTGGGTACACTTCATACCCTGGGACGTTAGTTAGTCACCAGGAAGTCATGATGTTACCGTCAAGATGTATAATCCTTGTCTCAGGAGTTGGTGCACACGGGGAACGACTTCAACTCAGTTTTGGGTATAACCTCACGCACTATTTCGAGAATCACTGTCCTCAGACAATAATAACAGGTGCCACGTGACGATCAGTTACTGGCCTAGAACAGTGCCAGTGAACACACTTTCTCTTGGCGGCATGGGGATTTCCCGTTACGTCTAAGGCGTAAAAAAAACGGATTTTCCCGGACACAACGTCGTGATGTTTCTTAAGGAGAAAAAAATGATGTCATTACCCCCCCCCCCCCCCCCCCCCCCACACACACACACACACACACACGTCTCTCCAGGAAATTGATTTCATGATTCGATATTTTAAGGTCAGTTTACAATACTTTAAAAGATTCTTTAGATTTACATTGTATAGGAAGATCTGACTTGTTCTCTAAGAGACGGTGACAATGTTACACTTTTACAATTCATTGTTTCACTAATTCACCACTATTTTTAACCAAATGTAACATTGTTGGCTCTACCCACCAGGCAGTGTCGCTTGGAAGGCCATTTAAGTTTTGTAACTACATTATATTTCTTTGTTTAGCGTAATGCCCTTGAAATTCCCTACACATGACCGGAAAATATTCTAGATTCCAACAAAGTCTAATGTTGACCTCTTCATTTAGACTTTTCTTAATCTGGCATCAACAGTGTCCTTTAATTAGATCACAGGTTATCACATTGTAGACGAGTTATCCAACACGGAATAAGATAAATCACATTATCGTAAGCCCATTTATGACGTCATCAAAAGGGTTATCAGGGGCCTTAACTCTTGTATCAAGGGCTATAACTCACCTTTTGATGACGTCATAAATGGGCTTACGATAATGTGATTTATCTTATTCCGTGTTGGATAACTCGTCTACAATGTGATAACCTGTGATCTAATTAAAGGACACTGTTGATGCCAGATTAAGAAAAGTCTAAATGAAGAGGTCAACATTAGACTTTGTTGGAATCTAGAATATTTTCCGGTCATGTGTAGGGAATTTCAAGGGCATNCTCTTTTGGGGGGGGGGGGGGGCACCTGATGTATATTAAAGTAAATAACACTGGAACCAAGGGAGAGCAGCGAGTCATTCAATGATTTTATTATTACAAGAACAAAGAGAAGACAGAAAGTCTGCAAGGGTTCTCAGTGTATTCTATGTTGGAGAGCCCACAATTAAATATTGAGGATGTAAAGATGTCCATGGAATGCTGTGAAGCCAACAATACTGATAATACAGAAATGATTGATGTGATACAAACTGGGGCCACGGCCATCTGAACCTAGTGCGTAGCATGATTTTAAAACCAGTCATGATACCAAAGATTTCACCATTTTCAAAACGCCGCCAGCCAGATAGATAAGCTTTGTAATGATCCGTCCTTGACATTGGCAAGTGTTGACTTAAAAAATTGAAAAACAATTTTGCTTATTAATTCATGCCATGTCATTTACGTGTTCCATTCATCGCCCCTCCACTGAAACCTCCCCCATTCCACTCAGCCCCTCCCCCCACTCAGACCTTCCCCCCCCCCACAACCTCAAATGAGACCACAGATAGACACGACCTGTTCGAAGTCTAAGTTGTTGCTTTTCGACTTTGACCGTGGGGTTGTAATATTTCAGCCACGTGGTTGTATATTTATATCTATAATAAAATTCTTTTGAAATTGTTACATTAAATTTTACCCAACGCACGAATGTAAGTATCTGTCCAGGCGAACGTAAGTATCTGTCCAGGCGAACGTAAGTATCTGTCCAGGCGAATGTAAGTATCTGTCCAGGCGAACGTAAGTGTCAGTCCAGAGCCGCTTTACACTTGGAACGTTTTAAGCCAAACTAACCCTAACCTGAGATAATAATTGGCTTACAAATACTTGAGCGTAGACAAATGGATGGCGGGATTAATCTTATTTCGCATTTGGGTATAGACTTAAACTTTATGTGGCAGTTAGGTGACCAAGGACTATGTGGCCAATGACTGGGTGACCAATGACTGAGCGACAAATGACTGGGTGACAAATGACTGAGTGACAAATGACTGATTGACCAATGGCTGAGTGACAAATGACTGAGTGACCAATGACTGAGTGATCAATGACTGGGTGACCAATGACTGAGTGACAAATGACTGATTGACCAATGGCTGGGTCACTGTCAACATTTTAAGTAAGTAAAGTGACCCCAGAACACCGATATAAAAAAGAAAAAAATAATTTATGGTATTGGAATGTTAGGATCTTTGAAATGAGAATGTTAGGATGATTGAAGTAGGAATGTATGGACGTTTGAGACATGCATCCTTTCAGATATTGTACTTTTTCTTCTGCTTTTACAATACACTAAGAACAAATGAAGCTTTAGTCCTCAAGACATCGCCACTGTAGTGACCAGGACACTAACTGTAGTGACCATGCCACTAACTGTAGTGACCAAGCCACTAACTGTAGTGACCAGGCCACTAACTGTAGTGACCAGGCCACTAACTGCTAACTCTAGTGACCAATCCACTAACTGTAGTGACCAGGCCACTAACTATAGTGACCAGGCCACTAACTGTAGTGACCAGGCCACTAACTGTAGTGACCAAGCCACTAACTGTAGTGACCAGGCCACTAACTGTAGTGACCAAGCCACTAACTGTAGTGACCAGGCCACTAACTGTAGTGACCAGGCCACTAACTGTAGTGACCAAGCCACTAACTGTAGTGACCAAGCCACTAACTGTAGTGACCAAGCCACTAACTGTAGTGACAAGGCCACTAACTGTAGTGACCAAGCCACTCACTGCAGTGACCAGGCCACTAACAACTAACTGTAGTGACCAAGCTAC
Source organism: Lymnaea stagnalis (assembly GCA_964033795.1). Lineage (NCBI taxonomy): Eukaryota > Metazoa > Mollusca > Gastropoda > Lymnaeidae > Lymnaea > Lymnaea stagnalis. The sequence continues at coordinate 25,522 of CAXITT010000780.1, forward strand.
TAACTGTAGTGACCAAGCCACTAACTGTAGTGACCAAGCCACTAACTGTAGTGACCAGGCCAATAACTGTAGTGACCAGGCCACTAACTGTAGTGACCAAGCCACTAACTGTAGTGACCAAGCCACTAACTGTAGTGACCAGGCCACTAACTGTAGTGACCAGGCCACTAACTGTAGTGACCATGTCACTAACTGTATTGACCAGGCCACTAACTGTAGTGACCAAGCCACTAACTGTAGTGACCAAGCCACTAACTGTAGTGACCAGGCCACTAACTGTAGTGAGCAAGCCACTGACTGTAGTGACCAGGCCACTAACTGTAGTGACCAGGCCACTAACTGTAGTGACCAGGCCACTAACTGTAGTGACAAGGCCACTAACTATAGTGACCAAGCCACTAAATGTAGTGACCATGTCACTAGCTGTAGTGACAAGGCCACTAACTACCCACTAGGCAAGGATACATAGCCTATAATAAATTAATGTCACTAAAATTTCTAGTTATAAATAGTCTTATGATTGTCTCATGATGATCTTATGAAAGTCGTATGAAAGTCTTATGAGAGTCCTATAATAGTCCTAACTAATGATCGTCTTACAATGGCCTTATCATGCCTTATGATAGTCTTAGTCTTATGATAGTCTTAGTCTTATGATAGTCTTAGTTTTATGATAGTTTTAGTCTTATGATAGTCTTAGTCTTATGATAGTCTTAGTCTTATGATTGTCTTATCGTAGTCTCACTTTGTGTCGAGGCGATGCTGATCTCAACCAGACTTTTATTTCCATCGATTGATGTTGTCACCCAGGGGTCCCCGCCCAGCGATCCCCACCCAGGCGTTCCTCCCCCCCCCTCCCCACCACGCCAGCCACCTGGTCTTACCTGTAGCAAATCAACACAAGAGGGTTTGCTGGTCTGGGGAATCCCCCTGGTATCCCTCCCCCCCCCCGGTCCGTCATGCAACACGTGACCTCACACCCTGATAACGGACAAGCTTGGCTGAACGTGACTCCTTGTCTTCCACCTCTCCCCTCCCCCAACCGCTACGCCTCCCTGTTTAGCGTACGGTGGCGCGTGGCTAACGGGAGCCTGGCAGAATAAAGACAAATCGACCATGTTCAATTTCTGCAATCGCTTTACAAGTGAGGAGGTAACATGTCATGCTCTAACAACTTCTATCTAAAATTATGAGAACTAGCTGACCAGGTTCTGTAATAATCCGACTAAAGATGAACACTCGGGGGGGAGGGGGGGGGGATAATTATAATCTTAGGGATTAATCACCTTCAAAATTAGATAATAACTCTAAAGGATTCTAAATTTATCATCACGTGGTACCAGGCCAATTTTCAGCGGGCTATTTTTAGAATCATTATTTATTTTTGGTCGGATTTGTTCTGTACTATCTGACGTCAGGACTCAAGGACAAAGAGAGTGATTGGCTGCGACCTCAACTTATTGCGACACGACACCAGGTGATGTAAGATTCATTTAATTGGTGTGTGTGTGGGGGGGGGTGTAAGATTGAGAAGTGGTAAGAATAGAGAGATCTTTTCTTTCCTCATTCTGGTCATCAGTTCTGGAGGATTCCTTTTCGTGTGCCACCTTCTAGTGTGCCGCCTGCTCGTGTGCCGCCTGCTCGTGTGCCGCCTAGTTACAACACGTTTCATAACTTGAACCAATTTTTTGCAAATGATCGATTCCTCGCGCCTCTCTGTCTATCCATTTCCCTCTCTCTCTCTCTCTCTCTCTCTCTCTCTCTCTCTCTCTCTCTCTCTCTCCTTTTCCCTCTCTCTCTCTCTCTCTCTCTCTCTCTCTCTCTCTCTCCCTCTCTCTCTCTCTCTCTCTCTCCCTCTCTCTCTCTCCCTTTCTCTCTCTCTCCCTCTCTCTCTCTCTTTCTCTTAATAAACGTGTTTTCTTTTCTGTTCTTTTCAACAGGGATATCAAGCAGATTGTTTTGGGCGGAACACCGCTCAGGAAAAAAAAAAAAAAATTGCCATCTTCACCCCAGCTCCGCTTGGAGCGCCGGCCAACTTAAAAAGGGAGGAAGTAGGACGAGCGTTTGAAAAGATGTGTTTATTGTTGTCACTCACCCATTATAAACACACACACACACACTCACATATACTCACTCGGAAGCGAACACCTATAGTCAAGCACTACTCATGTGTGTTGTGCTGGTGTCATGCACTATACATGTGTGTTGTGCTGGTGTCAAGCACTATACATGAGTGTTGTGCTGGTGTCATGCACTATACATGAGTGTTGTGCTGGTGTCAAGCCCTATACATGAGTGTTGTGCTGGTGTCAAGCACTATACATGAGTGTTGTGCTGGTGTCAAGCCCTATACATGTGTGCTGTTCTCTTGTCAAGCACTACTCATGTGTGTTGTTCTCTTGTCAAGCACTACTCATGTGTGTTGTTAGCGTGTCAATAACCTTGAGCAGCCCACGATGCTACACAATGACGTCATTGCCATTATTGTCATCTCCGTGTCACTTTTTATTTCGCCGTGTTATTTGTCATCTCTACGCGACCAGCGTGCTATAAAAACACATTATCCATTTGACGTCATTCCCTTAACTTAATGAACCGGACTTCAGACTAAAATCAAAACACTAGGATTTTTTTTCATGCATTTTTTGTTTGTGAGTTTTGTGTTGTTCTTTTTAAAAAAAAATGATTTCATTTGTTGATTTTTTTTTTCCTTTCAATTTTTTCCCGTCAATAAATGATAGTCACGATGGGTGGGTATTTTAATTGGCATATGTAACCAGGGGCGTGGTATAGGTAACCATGGCCAATACATAGGTAATCAGGACCAATACATAGGTAATCAGGGCCAATACATAGGTAATCAGGGCCAATACATAGGTAATCAAGGCCAATACATAGGTAATCAGGGCCATTACATAGGTAATCAGGGCCAATACATAGGTAATCAGAGCCAATACATAATTAATCAGGGCCAGTACATAGGTAATCAGGGCCAATACATAGGTAACCATGGCCAATACATAGGTAATCAGGGCCAATACATAGGTAATCAGGGCCAATACATAGGTAATCAGGGCCAATACATAGGTAATCAGGGCCAATACATAGGTAATCAGGGCCGTGGTATAGGTAACCAGGGCCAATACATAGGCAATGAGGGCCAATACTTAGGTAATCAGGGCCGAGGTATAGGTAACCAGGGCCAATACATAGGTAATCAGGATCGTGGTATATGTAACCAGGGCCAAAACATAGGTAATCAGATCGTGGTATAGGTAACCAGTGAGATCATAAAAAATAATAATTCATCTCAAACTTAATAATCTGTTTAAAAAGACCCCCCCCCTGACAAAACATCAATAAAATTAAAACAAGATTCTACCTTGTAAAAGATCGGGCAAGGGTTTCACCGCACAGCCCTCGGTTGCCTGGTAGGACACCTGTGCACCGAACATTGAGTGCTGGAGTCGCGCGACCAGCTGTTTGAACAGCCGGACAACCTGTTCCACGCTGTCGCAGACGAGGATGAAGAACTGGCAGCAGTCGACTCGACCGATCGTCACCACTGACACGACGTCACACATTCGAATTCGGGCCCGGTGACGAGTTCTTTGACCAGCCCTACGGTTCGCAAGTTCGTCGGTCACTGCGCCGCGAATGACGGTCAGTGAAACCTGCATACTATGATAATGACCCTATTTCTGTCTTAATTTGGACGGCCACCTTTACTGTTTACGTGGTGACGTCACGTCACGGAAAAAAATTAATCACAATTATATCACAACGTCTTTGATAAAAAAAAAAAAAATTATCTCCAGGAATAGTTTATTTAAAATGGTATAAAAATAACATCTTCACTGTACATATCAAATTGTTTAAATTTGTAATTTTAGGCGAAGCAAATATAATCGTGGGATTGAAGGTTTAAATCTCACAGATTACTTGAAGTAAGACGTAAATCTCACAGACTACTTAAAGTAAGAGGTGGCGAATGCTCATTGAAACAAGCGTATTTTGTTGTCACGATCTAAAACTATAAAAACTAGTGGCGCGAATACAAGCACAGACTGAACTGGCGCTGCACGTGTGAGGTTTGTTTTGATATCGTAGTCCGTAGTACTAGCCCGGAATGATGACATAGTTTCCTCCCCTTTGCTGCCGTAATGTTTACCACGGTAACCCGGCGCCGGCCAATCAGAAGCCCACATCGACCGTGAGAGAAAACGCGAGGCCAATCGGCGCCGGTGTAAGAGCTTAGCCATATTAAACGATGACGAATAAGTAGCCAATGGATGCTGGTATGACTCGGGTTTTTTGGGGTCGCTACTTGTTCCTAATTTGAACAGTCTTTACTCATGACGACAGTCATTCCCCCCCCCGGCCCCACCCCGCCATGGCAGCCAACGCGCGCGCACTTTACATAAGTCTTTTCACTTGTTACATAACTATTAGCTCCCCAGGTCGTTTGGTATCGGAACGATGACGAATAAGTAGCCAATGGATGCTGGTATGACTCGGGTTTTTTGGGGTCGCTACTGGTTCCTAATTTGACCAGTCTTTACTCATGACGACAGTCATTCCCCCCCCCGGCCCCACCCCGCCATGGCAGCCAACGCGCGTGCACTTTAAATAAGTCTTTTCACTTGTTACATAACTATCAGCTCCCCAGGTCGTTTGGTAGCGGAGTAGAGCACAAGAGACGGGGCCTACCTGTGACAATCTGACCTGTAAGAAATGTTTACAAACTTTTAGGCCTGCGTCGCCGCCAGTGTACTTTGAATATTTAAATGATTTTATCGAACGGAAGTCGAAGATGACATCACCTCTTTGGACCTGAAACAAGATTAGCTCCTTGCTACTTTATACGTTTCCACAACTTACCTTTTTTTTTTGTAAAATGCATTGAACAATGTTCACCTAGGACTACGTCAGTAAATGAAAATCTTGTGTTTTGTTTTCGTTGTTTCCCTTAAAATTGTGGGTGGGTATTTTTATTGGCATATGTAACTAGGGATGGGGTATAGGTAACCAGGGCCGTGACATAGGTAACCAGGGCAGTGACATAGGTAACCAGGGCCGTGACATAGGTAACCAGGGCAGGGACATGGGTAACCAGGGCAGTGACATAGATAACCCGGGCAGTGACATAGGTAACCAGGGCAGTGGCATAGGTAACTTATTGGAGAGTTACACGTGAGATAAATGAATAATGATATTGCTTAATAACTTTAAAAATGTGTTTCTAAACATAGCCATATAATCACGCTCTAGGCAATATTATCACATCCTATGTTATATTCTCACGCCTTTGCCCATATTATCACACCCTAGACCATATTATCCCGCCATAGGCCATATTATCACGCCCTGGACTATATTATCCCACCCTAGGCCATATTATCACACCCTAGACCATATTATTCCGCCGTAGGACAAATGTTCCCTTTAAGCTGCGCGGCAGCGCGGCCGCGCAGCTATCTCACAGACGCCGCGCAGCATTTATGAGTACTGCGCAGCAAATTTCCATGTAAGTGGGTGTTTGTGTTTGTTGGCTGTATAATTTTGCTTACAAAAAAATTGTTGCTGTAAAACTTTGCACAGAACGGTATAATTTTGCACACGAACCAACAAACCTTAGAGGGAACGTTTCCTAGGACATATTACCACAACCTAGACCTGGCCTGCACAACATACCGCTGGCCGGCCGCATGTGGCCCACCAGCACCCACTTTGTGGCCCGCGAGGTAACGAAAAACTCTTAATTCTTATTATTTTCTTAAACGCTTTCCCCCTGACCTATATTTTTTTTGGCCCGCACAAGTTTTCTATAATGTATTACGGCCCGCCTTACATTCTGAGTTGTGCAGGCTTGCCCTAGACCATAGTATCCTGCCCTAGACCATAGTATCCTGCCCTAGACCATAGTATCCTGCCCTAGACCATAGTATCCTGCCCTAGACCATAGTATCCTGCCCTAGACCATAGTATCCTGCCCTAGGACTACGCCAGTAAATTACAAGATTGTGGTTCCTGTGGATGACAGGAATTCGAGGCCAGGGCAAACGAAACTGCTCATGCCCACAAGCATGAATTTAGGCGCCCAACTTAATACAAATATTATGAACTGAAAATGGTGACCGTGGTGGTTCACCCCTCCACCACCACCCTTTTTTTTTGCTATTACTGCAGGAAGGTCATTATGTAATCAACTGTTACATCGTAACCTACATTAGCATCCTATCTGTTGGTTGGTTTGTGTGTGGGGGGGGGCGAGTGTGTGTGGGCGTGTGCGTGTGTGTGTGTGTGTGTGAGCGTAGGGGGGGGGGCATGTGTGTGTGCGTGCGCAGTATTTATGTTTTAATAAATAAGACAATTTACCTCTCCATTAAACCTAGCACCTAACACCTGGCACCTAGCACCTGGCACCTAGCACCTGGCACATAGCACCTGGCACCTGGCACATAGCACCTAGCACCTGGCACATAGCACCTAGCACCTAGCACCTGGGACCTAGCACCACCTGTATCCTACTCAATGTATGTATGTATGCACATTTTTATAAAGCTCCACCGTCTTGATGTTGCTAATAGTCCTTGTGTATGGATACCTTTTGAAACCAGCAGTATGTGACTGAGTGTGCGTATCACTGCACACCACACAGACGCACCATCTGTTGATCAGCACTCAATACCTTCCCTGTCAAAACCCACCAGTCCAATCTGTCTATCTCAAACTAGGTGTTGAAATGAAACTCTTTGCTAACAGATTGGAAGCGACTCGTCATCACAAGGGTCTCAAATATTTCGTTTTTTAATGAACACATTCTGAACAGTTTTTTCTGTGTTTTGCGGTGACCTTGTCTCGCCGGGGTCCATTTAGGTCATTCGGGGGTCATTAGGGGTTTAATGGGGTCAGTTTTCGGGGTTGGGGGGGGGGTCAAATAATTGTAGATGGGGATCCAAAACATTCAGATGGTGGTATTACTGTTATGTTGTCTAGGAGTGTGTAAACTTTGGTCAACGGGCCCACATGTTTGTATGTTAAAATGTTTGTGTTTTTAAATAATGATTGGCTACAGCTTTCAGCTCTTTTTATTCCCTGTCACTATAGACATCGCCCACCATCTTATTTGTGGCAACCTGGCATCCTATTTGAGGCAATCCGCACCTTATTTAAGGCAACCCCAACACTATTTGAATTTGAGGCAACCAGGCATCTTATTTGAGGCAACCCCCCCTTCTTATGAAACCATTAAAGTTGGTCCGCCCTTACACGCCGTGCTGATGTAATGAGTTGACCTATATAACCGTCAGCTTCAGGAGCACGCTCACCGACTTAATGCTCACTTCGCCTGGACACCCTGACATTCCTGTCAGGTACCGATCTCAACCCCCTCCCCCCGACTCCCATTTTCATCACCTATTTATTTTCTCTGTTTACCCACCCCACCCCATTCATTTCTTATCTCTATAATCTACCTCAGCTGAGAAAGTAAACAACGCAGGGAAGGGGGGAGGGATAGAGAGAACAAACGACAGAGAAGAGGGGGGGGGAGACGGACACACACACTTACACACACACACACACGCTCTCATGGAGAGCTAGACAAAAAACGTACACAGAGATTGATGGAGAGGGAGAGAACAGGCGAGCGAGTTCAACCCCCCCCCCACCACCACCCCACGCATACACTCTCTCTCACACACACACAGACATACAGACGCACAAAGTCGCACACTAACCACCAATGTTGAATATATCCAAGTGTAACAGTGTGACAGTGTGGCATTGTAACAGTGTGACAGTGTGACATTGTGACAGTGTGACATTGTAGAAGTGTGACCGTGTGACAGTGTGACATTGTGACAGTGTGATAGTGTGACATTGTGATAGTGTGAATTGTGAAAGTGTAACATTGTTATAGTGTGACAGAGTGGCAGTGTGACATTGTGATAGTGTGACATTGTGATAGTGTGACATTGTGATAGTGTGACATTGTGATAGTGTGACATTGTGATAGTGTGACAATGTGAAATTGTGACAGTGTGATAGTGTGGCAGTGGGACATTGTAACAGTGTGACATTTGACAGTGTGACATTGTGACAGTGTGATAGTGTGGCAGTTGGACATTGTAACAGTGTGACATTGTGACAGGGTGACATTGTGACATTGTGATAGTATGTCATTGTGACAGTGTGGCATTGTGACAGTGTGAAAGTATAACATTGTGACAGTGTGGCAGTATGACAGTGTGACATTTTGATAGTTTGACATTGTGACAGTGTGACATTGTGACAGTGTGACATTGTGCTATTATGATAGTGTGACATTGTGATAGTGTGACATTGTGAAAGTGTGACAGTGTGACATTGTGATAGTGGGACATTGTGATAGTGTGACAGTGTGACAGTGTGACATTGTGATAATGTGACATTATGATAGTGTGACAGTGTGATAGTGTGACACGTATGGCAGTGTGACATTTTGATAGTGTGACATTGTGATAGTTTGACAGTGTGACATTGTGACAGTGTGACATTGTGATAGTATGTCATTGTGACAGTGTGACATTGTGACAGTGTGACAGTATGTCAGTGTGACATTGTGATAGTGTGACATTGTGACAGTGTGACATTGTTATAGTGTGACATTGTGATTGTGTGACATTGTGATAGTGTGAGATTGTGATATTGTGACATTGTGACAGTGTGACATTGTGATAGTTTGACATTGTGATAGTGTTACATTGTGATAGTGTGACATTGTGATAGTGTGACAGTGTGACATTGTGATCGTTTGAAAGTTTGACAGTGTGACATTGTGACATTGTGATATGTGACATTGTGATAGTGTGACAGTGTGATAGTGTGACACGTATGACAGTGGGACATTTTGATAGTGTGATGGTGTGACATTGTGATAGTTTGACAGTGTGACATTGTGACAGTGTGACATTGTGATAGTTTGACATTGTGATATTATGACAGTGTGACATTGTGATAGTGTGACAGTATGACAGTGTGATAGTATGACAGTGTGACAGTGTGACAGTGTGAAAATTTGATAGTGTGATAGTGTGAAAGTGTGAAATTTTGATATTGTGACAGGTGTGACAGTATGACGGTGTGACATTGTGATAGTGTGACAGTGTGAAATTGTGATAGGTGTCACAGGTGTGACAGTATGATAGTGTGACAAGTGTGATAGTGTGACAGGTGTAACAGTATGATAGTTTAACATTGTGATAGTTTTACAGGTGTGACAGTATGATAGTGTGACAGGTGTGATAGTGTGAGAGGTGTGACAGTATGATATTGTGACAGGTTTGACAGTATGACAGTGTAACATTGTGATAGTGTGATAGGTGTGACAGTATGATAGTGTGACAGGTGTGATAGCGTGACAGGTGTGACAGTATGATAGTGTGACAGTGTAATAGGTGTCATAGTGTGACTGTGCAAAGACAAAGTATTTCAGAAAATACCAATTTATTTACCCTGCATCTTTCAAGTTAATATTTTCAATATTATCTGGAACCCCCCCCCCCCCCCCCCCC
>CAXITT010000780.1:43492-58492 GCA_964033795.1 Lymnaea stagnalis
ATATCACCATATGGAATCAATCAAATACTCTCCAACTAGTGGGCACCATATCACCTTATGGAATCAATCAAATACTTTCCAACTAGTGGGCACAATATCACCTTATGGAATCAATCAAATACTCTCCAACTAGTGGGCACCATATCACCATATGAATCAATCCAATACTCTCCAACTAGTGGTCACCATATCACCATATGGAATCAATCAAATACTCTCCAACTAGTGGGCACCATATCACCATATGAATCAATCAAATACTCTCCAACTAGTGGGCAGCATATCACCATATGGAATCAATCAAACTCTCTCCAACTAGTGGGCACCATATCACCATATGGAATCAATCAAATACTCTCCAACTAGTGGGCACCATATCACCATATGAATCAATCAAATACTCTCCAACTAGTGGGCACCATATCACCTTATGGAATCAATCAAATACTTTCCAACTAGTGGGCACAATATCACCTTATGGAATCAATCAAATACTCTCCAACTAGTGGGCACAATATCACCATATGGAATCAATCAAACTCTCTCCAACTAGTGGGCACCATATCACCATATGGAATCAATCAAATACTCTCCAACTAGTGGGCACCATATCATTATATGAATCAATCAAATACTCTCCAACTAGTGGGCACCATATCACCATATGGAATCAATCAAATACTCTCCAACTAGTGGGCACCATATCACCATATGGAATCAATCAAATACTCTCCAACTAGTAGGCACCATATCACCACATGGAATCAATCAAATACTCTCCAACTAGTGGGCACCATATCACCATATGGAATCAATCAAATACTCTCCAACTAGTAGGCACCATATCACCATATGGAATCAATCAAATACTCTCCAACTAGTGAGCACCATATCACCATATGGAATCAATCAAATACTCTCCAACTAGTGAGCACCTTATCACCATATGGAATCAATCAAATACTCTCCAACTAGTGAGCACCATATCACCATATGGAATCAATCAAATACTCTCCAAATGGTCCTCGTTTTCCCCCATACTTCGATCTTCACTGTGCCTAATGTTAAACTCTAAATAAATCATGATTCAATTCTTTGACCTACACGGTGTAAGCCCACTGGGTTATGCCGGACCCGCGTCTTGACTTGAACAACTTAACTTTCGCATCAGACGTGGAGAGTTTTCGTTTCTGAACAGAAATCTTCAAACACATACGTTTATAAATTATAGTTATGTGTTGTTTTTGTTTTTCTGTTGTGTGCTGAAGAGGGCGTTTTGCCGAAACATTTTTCGAAATGTCCTGCCTTTTTATTTCAAACAGACCTTCTCATATGATATCGTCTTCCACTAGTTACTTAAGTGACCTAATTTGAAGGCAGTTGTTCATTTCTTATTATATCGTGTTCAAATAGTTATTTACTTGACAATATTTGTACTTCGTGTATAATCATTATCCTTTCGAAATGAGACAGTGTAAAACATAGTTTTTGAAACGAAACGAAATAAGTCAACTTCTGGGACTAGTTCTTCCTTGCTTTTAACTTGTATAATGATAATCAAGAGAAATTCAACACCAGTGACAACGCTAAGCCTCGTCGTCGTGGTATCATGGCATAGGGTTATTTATACATAAACAATTATTTTTATAATTTTCCTTTAGAAAACCTTAATCATAAAACATAAATATGTTAAACGAATATAATGCAGGTGAATACATTTTTAATTATGTAGGTGTGTATACATACCGTTGTGTGTAATGACAGGTGGGGATGAGTAGCTACAGTGCCCAATGACAGGTCAAGATGAACGACTACACACGTAACAAAGTCCCCGACTGGAAGATCCCCCCGGTTGATGTCTTGTGTCATAGACAGACCAGCTCAACACATAGAGTTCAAAGGTTAGAGTGTCCTTCCTCAGCAAAGGGTTTGATCAATACGTTCAAGGGGTCAGATAAGTTTCACATACATTCCTTATCATTGATGCTTGTCCTTACTCTCACTTTCAGTTTCGTTTAAAGATAGTGTACAAAGCTTTAGATTAAGTAGTATATGTAAATTGGAAATGACTTCGTTGCTAGTCGTCAGCTCACGTGTTCTATCCCTTTGGTACCATCTCCAGGCGCTCAACGAGTGAATCATTAAAGGCTGAAAGAGAAAGGCTAGAGCCATTCCATCCCCCCTACACTCATGCTGATGGCTTCACTGGAGATTGCTGCGCTGACGTGCTGGTACAGCAGGTACAACAGCTGCAGCTTGACGGCGGCACGTGCGGTACAGCGGAAGCCATCAAGGCAGAACGCCGGCGAGGGAAACGGAAAAAAATAGAACGATCACCAAGTGACGTCATTGAAAAGAAATATTCCGGTGATATCCGGTACTACTTACGTCATGCGCTGAGGCCGTCAACGTCACCAAATAGTAGGGTTCAGAGGTCAAAAACAAACACTCTACTTCGAAGACAGACCAACTCGTCAAGTTCAAGGCCACGTCTGCGGGAACAGCTTGGGGAAGATCATTCCGAGACGTTCACCTTTTCCCAGTCACAAGACACTCCGTCATACCCCCAGGTGACCCCACGTGATTTGGACGCCCCATTACACCTACAGGCGCCCCCTCGTGATGTGGAGACGCCATCGGTCCGTTCAATAAAAGTCACTGAAACATTTCCCGAACAATCTTTGAGGAGTTCATCTGAGTTTCCCAAAAGATCTCATTTAGTTGAAGTTGAAGTTCCTTCCGATCGCCCGTCCCACGATGTAAACAAACCTTCAGCTAGTCCGACGCGTCACGTGTCCGCGGCGTTGGACTGCTCAATGATTAGCTCCACAACGCCCCCAGGGCGTCCAAAAACATGTCCAGTTTCGGTCGGGATGTATTTTACTCCAGGGGAACAAGATAACATGTCACCGCCCCCCGACCAAGGTCAAGGTCGGTTAGTGACGTCACAAAGCTCAGAAGCTACCGATGATGATTATGACACTGACTGTGAGCCTGCAGGTAAGTAAGGGGTCATGCACGCAGTACGTACGCAAAAAGGCGGTATTTTTCTACCCCCCTTGCCTCTCCCAGGCGCATGCGTACAATGAGCTTATGATCCCCCCCCCTAAAAACGAATAAGGTAGTTATGACGTCACAGTTTTTAAAAATGTGTCACGTGTTTACACCGCTGTTTGGCGAGCCCAGCGGTTCTCAAATTATGCATTGGCGCCACCCAGGGGTGACTCACTGCCCTCGGGGAAGACCATAAGCATGACGCAATAGGGTTGGGGTACTCGTCTCCGGCGTCACAGATAGGAATTTAATGGGGATTGAAACTATGAAATCCCACAAAATCAAGGGGCGCCAAAAATCGCATTTTTACTGGTCCGCCACGGGCGGCACTTTTTCCTAAGTATTGAGGGACGCCATATTCAGGATTTGCCCCATTCGCCGCTTTTCCTCTGCCCGGTCCTGTCCTGAGTTCCGGTTGATTCCTCACAGGTCACCGCGAAGTATGACACGTGACAACAGTGCCTCACTTAAGTACCAATAACTATTTGCAGTTGGTGCTTTGTGACGGACTTAGAGGTTTTATTTATTTTTACCCAAACCATGTCACTTATTATTTTGTAAATGTATTCACTGTTTCAAAGTGTTTTTTTTAAAAAGAATTTAACAAAGGGCGCCTAATACAAATCTAAATTTGGCTAGGGTGGCGGGAAAATGAGAAATTCCAGGAGCCACTGGCGCAGCCGAACAAAATACGTCCCAAGAACACAGGATATACGCTGGGTTAAATGAGCAGACCTCAGCCTCCTACTCCTAGAGCGACCAAATGCTATATGTGACGCGTTCACTTTGGAAAACACTCAAATAGTTGGGCAAATAACTCTGCGGTGTAAAATGTGCGGTTGCGAGGGGGAGAGGTGGCGCTCATTTGGATTCTTATAATAAAGTGCGTTACTTGTGTGTACACTTTTCAGCCCCCCCCCCTTTTTTTTTTCCCATTGTTCGGTATTGCATTTCATAAAGGATTTATAATAAAGACTATGTTTCGAAGGGTTGTTAAATTCAGTCGCGTAGCTAGGGTAGGTGTCACCTAGTGCGGTAAAGCCCCGATTAACACGGTGTATTTTTTGTGAACATATCTCAAGCCACAGTATAACAATGGCAAGATCACAAACAAATTAATTGAATGTCAGGAGGAAAATGTATTTTAGAACTGTAACATGTACTTAGAATCGTCCGGCCACATCTTAGTTGGTATCAATGGCAAGCGATATTTCTCAGGATTTGGATACATTTCGCTGCCTGTCACTTACGAAAGCTACCGACCACTTCAATCGGCGCTGAATCATGGTCAACATGTTGTTTTTATGACCTAATGAAAGGGTCACATCTTTTCTGACCATCAGCCTTGAACTTTTAATAAAGCACGCATTCGGATTGGATACATGCGTGGACACTTGACTTGTGGTCCGGTCATCCTTTTATGAAATTCGGTCAGGTCGAGCAGTGTGTATGTACTCTGGAAATATGATTTTTTTTTTTTTAAATTTGGTGTCACCCGGTGCGGTCCGCAACCCCAACCCCCTAGTTACGCCACTGGTTAAATGTAATCCTTTTTATCTACTTCAATTTTGTTCGTGGCTGACTGACATCAATCTTCGGACGGCTAATTGGCCAACTTGCCGACAACCTATCGAGCTGAAACTTGGTACATACACTCGACAACATTTTATAAAGAATTTATACGAAGAACTTTGTTTCTAGGGAGCGGTTCGATTCATTCCCTAGTTTGTCATCCCCACTCGTCCCATCACATGTCAAACTGTTGCTCGGTATTGTAAACTAACTTTTTGTGTAGATAGTTATGAAACTCGCAGTCAATCAATTTTTGCTTGCAGTAACTCCAGAATTTCGCGGAGACGAGTTCCGAGCTAACCAGGTGCAACAGGAGGTGGACATTGGTCATCTCGCCTACGAGAGGGTGTGTCGGGATCTTAAGCTGAGGCCCAGAAGGTTGGTCCTCAAACAACTTTGGGAAACGCATCTGGATTTAAGACATGGCGGATTATCAACCTTGGAGGTCAAGGCCATCAGCTCAGCGTTATATGTAAGTTATTTAATTGTTTGGTATCAGAACGGTGGTGGTGGTGATGAGGAGGACATTTGTGGTGATTGTAGTGATGACATGTGTGGTGGTGCTGTTTGTGGTTGAGCTGCTTTACTAATGATTGCTTGGACAAGTCATAGTACTGGCGCCAGCTTCTAAATTTGAATTGATTCACACATAATTTAAAGGTTCAATTTAAAAAAACAAAACAAAGAAGTATGTATTTAGTAATACAAATAGCTTAGCTGTACTATGAAACAAATAGTCTAGCTGTATTATGAAACAAATAAACTAGCTGTATTATGAAACAAATAGTCTAGCTGTATTATGAAACAAATAGTCTAGCTGTATTATGAAACAAATAGTCTAGCTGTATTATGAAACAAATAGTCTAGCTGTATTAGTATTAAGAAACAAATAGTCTAGCTGTATCATAAAACATATTGTCTAGCTGTATTATGAAACACATAGTCAGCTGTTTTTTAAACACATAGTCTAGATGTATTATGAAGCACATAGTCTGTTATTCGTCCGTCAAAATCGACTAGGACCATCCAGTCATCCGGTTGGGGGGGGGCAGGGTGAGCTCGTAGGTGGCTCTCCTAAGAGCAGATGTGGATTCCGTAGAGATGGTCAGTGGACGATAATGGNGGGGGGGGGGGGGGGGGGGGGGGGGGTTGGTGAGCTCGTAGGTGGCTTGCTAGACCGATCCTTGCTCGGAAAAACCTCTGGCACCGCGGGCAGGGGATAGTTGCTGCAGACGATGATCTACTATTGCGCTTTCGGGTGAGCTTGCGTGTCTCAGCTGTGGTTATCCTACTGGCTTCATGAGATTTAGCCCCTTTCTTGACAGCTGCTCTCCAACTGGCTCTGTCCTGGGCTGTCTGCACCCATTGAGTATGGTTGATGCTGAGGCCTTAAAAGCCGCTTTCAGTGAGTCTTTGTAACGCTTTTTTTTTTACCTCCTTGGGAGAGCTTATCTATCGTGGGTTCTCCGAAGAAAATCTGTTTTGGGAGCCGGTGGTCTTCCATACGGGCTACGTGTCCCATCCAACGAAGTTGAGACTGGATCAGGGTGGTGAAGATACTAGGTAGGTTCGCTCTAGCAATGACCTCTGTGTCAGGAACTTTGTCTTGCCACCTGATGCCGAGGAGTTTCCTGAGGCATGTTGTGTGAAAATGGTTCAGCTACTTGACGTGACGCTGGTAGCCTGTCCATATTTCACAACCGTAGAGCAATGTCAAGAGGACTGCTGCGCTATACACCTTGATCTTCGTTTCTCGTCTGATACGTCTCCTGTCCCAAACAGTGGAGCCTGCCAAATACGGCACTAGCTTTTGCGAGTCTGGCGTTCATTTCATCATCCATGACGATAGAAATGGAGAAAGTGCTGCCCAAGTAAGTAAATGTATCCACCGCGTTAAGACGCTGTCCGATGATGATGATGTTGGGTTCAACGTAGGGCTCACTGGGAGCTGGCTGATACATCATATCAGTCTTCTTTGTGTTGATTGTGAGGCCAAAGTTGTTGCAGGCCTCAGAGAAGACATCAACGCTGTGTTGCATGATGGCTTCTGAGGCAGCGTTGAGGACAAAATTCTCCGCAAACAGAAGCTCGTTGATTGTGTTATGTTTGACCTTGGTTTTAGGTTGAAGCCTCCTAAAGTTGAAGACTGATCCATCGGTGCGAAACTGGATTGGCAAGCCCGTGGTGGAGCCCTTGAACGCATCAGACAGCATTGCAGAATACATAATACTGAAGAGTGTGGGAGCCAGGACACAGCCCTGCTTCACACCGTTTGTGACAGGGAATGCTTGAGATGACTGACCGTTGTCCTGCACTCGGGCCATCATGTCATCATGCAGCTGACGGATGATGTTGGTGAACTTGTCTGTGCATTCGTACTTTTTCATGATTTTCCGCAGGCCACCTCTATTGACCCAGTCAAAAGCTTTATTCAGGTCGATAAATGTGGAACATAGGTATATCGATAGTTCCGCGATTTTTTTTGCAGAAACCGCATTGACTTAAGGGTAGGAAACCGAGCTCCAGATGTGCATTCAGGCTGTTCAGAAGGGCTCGGGTCAAGATCTTGCCTGCAATGGACAGTAGTGAAATTCCGCGGTGATGGTCGCAGGCCCGACGGTTTCCTTTTTGTTTGTACAGGTGGATTATTGAGGCCTCTTTGAGTTCTTGTGGTATAGTTTCCGTCTGCCAGATTATCTGTAATAGACACAAAAGCTTATCCGTCAGCGCTGGTCCACCCTCTTTGTAGATTTCGACAGGAATCATGTCGGAGCCAGATACTTTGCATAGGACATACATAGGACATATTTGGCGGATTGCTGTCTGCATCTCGACCAAAGTTGGGACAGCGTCCAGTGATTTGTTCGTTGGGAAATGGAGCAGTCTTTCAACGGCCTCATCATTAATGATGGAAGGCATATTGAGCACACTATCAAAGTGTTCCACCAATCTTTCCAAGATTTTCTCCTTGTCTGTGATGAGTGTAGAACCGTCTGCACTAAGGAGAGTGGAAGAGCCTGAGGCTGTAACTGCATAGTCTAGATGTATGTTGAATCTTCTTGTTGTTTCAGCTCAACAACCGCGTTGAAATCCTTGACTTGTCCCACAGTCAACTTGACGGCCAATCTCTGGTTTACATCTTTGACGTCTTGTGTCGAAATATCAACATTACCAAACTGGTAAGCTGCCACATTTAATCTATTAACATCAATGCAATCATTATACCTTTTTTGTGTGTATACTATGTTAACTATTAATATTATAAATATTTCTATTATATTTATTAGAACTATTACATTTATTTCTATTAAAGATATTATAACTATAACTATTACTATCAATTTATTGTACTGGAAACTGTGCCCAACTTTTTTTCTTTTCCGTACCCCTTAATTAGAATTTGTATTTATCAATAGCCCCCAACTCATGTTGGAATATTGCCTCTTGTCAATGAACGGATACAGGTGTACCTTAGTTTGGGATCCACCGTGCTAGGTGACAGCTGCGGCACATATCAAATATATTTAAATTAAAATGGGAAAAAAAATGATTTGAAAACCAATGTGTTTCGTTAAATTTTAGAGTTAACAGTTGAAATAATCGTAAAATGTAGTCACACAACTACCAACTTGGCCAGATTTTTTTAACATTTTAGTTTGACGCCTACCTACCGTGGCTTACGACTGACATGGATTATTTCAGTTCACTATAATGGATCAATGGTTTAGATGAAATCATTTATTGACCATATAAATAGGATCAGTAATTGCAGCAAAGATTTTAAAGCACAGATTTAGAAGAAACAAAACAGTTATCAGATATTAATCATAGATCATACATGCTGTAACATCCATTTCTTATAATCTGTTAGGACGTGTCTGGGAGTGTCATGGATACGACAGCGTCCATATCCTGCTGTCAAATGTTGTCTTGTAACCGCTGGCTGCTCTCCCTTAATTTATCAGGTAATTTTATTAGAAATTAAATAAACAAATGTGTGTGTGTGTGTCTTTTTCTGTATGTGTGTGTGTGCGTCTTTCTTAGTGTGTGTGAGTGTGTGTGTGTTTAAAAATTGAGGGAAAAGGGGTAGAGAGTCTGAAACATAGTGTACTCTTCATAGTAAAATTGAGTATGACAAATAAATTTCAATCTATTAATAACATCTTTTTGTTAAAGAAGGAGATGACTGACCAAAATAGGAGCCAGAATGGTCAATAAATTGATCGTAGGCCCTCAAAATTTAGAAGGAGAAGCAGATCTCGCAAACGAGAGTTGAATAGCTCATCAAACCAGTCAAGGGTTGTGTCAGTAAACATTTTATAATGACTATTGTTTCCTTTCCTGAAGAATTGAACATAACCGACGTGTTATGGAATTCTTTGTTTTATCTCCATTAGAATGCTGCATCAGTGACAGTGACATCGCCACAATTTCTCAAGGCATCAAGGTAAACCGGAATCCAGCAATGACAATTCACTTTCATATTGGATCACACATCAGTTCTTCTTTACTTTCGTTTTATTTAAAATTTTAGTTTTTCCCATCTTGTTAAGATGAACGTGAAGTCAATTTATTGACCATTTCTTCTGTTACTAGTAACATTTATTTCTTGTGCCTTGGATTCAATAAGTATTTTAAGAATAGTGATCTCACCATTGAATGTTCTATCATGAAGTGTTCTATCATGGAATGATCTATCAGTGAATGTTCTATCATTGAATATTCTATAATCTATTATTTCAAATTCTGACCATATATACTCTGTCTCGTTACGTCCAGGAAAACCATGGCCTCCAGAAATTAAATTTGAGCAGAAACCAAATTGGACTGTCGGGAGGAATGCTGTTAGGTCGAGCCTTAGGTATACATAGAGCTACAATAGACGTCGAGCCAACTTTGGATTTACAGTACAGTTACAACAGTTGATCTTGCCTTCCTTGTGCTATAGATGTACTGATCTTGTCTTGTGCTATAGATGTACTGATCTTGTCTTGTGCTTTAGATGTACTGATCTTGTCTGGTGCTATAGATTTACTGATCTTGTCTTCTTTGCACTATAGATGTACTGATCTTGTCTTCTTTGCACTATAGATGTACTGATCTTGTCTTCTTTGTACTATATATGTACATAACTTGTCTTGCGCTATAGATGTACTGACCTGCCTTACTTGCGCTATAGATGTACTGATCTTGTCTTGCGCTATAGATAAACTGATATTGCCTTCCTTGGCATTTAGATGTAGTTTGGTGAAGCATATGGACATCAAAATTGAAGATAGGTTGATTGTAAAAAAAGACCAAGATGTTTTAAAATTAAATCTTCCATTCATCCTAACTCACCCACCTCGTTGTAGGCCTAGCCTAAAAATATCTATGGACCCCCATAGCCATGATAACCCCAAAACTAAAAATCCCTAAGTATTAAAGAAAGAACTAAAATATCTGTAGTTTATTCTCCTGGATTTATTTTAAAATCTGCAACTTAAGGATTGAAAAAAAAGTTGGTATATACTGGTAAAGATTGTAGAAATCCCTTTGTTACAATAAGTTAACTACAATAGTGTCTAGTAAAGCCAGCAAGATTTGGGGTGTTAAAGGCCAGCCAGATATGGAGAATTGAACGTCAGCCAGACGTGTTGAGCTGAAAGCCAGTCAGGTGTGTAGAGTTGAACGTCAGCCAGGCGTATTGAGCTGAAAGCCAGCAAGATGTGGAGAGTTGAACGCCATACAGATGTGGAGAGTTGAAAGCCAGGCAGATGTGGAGAGTTGAAAGCCAGCCAGATGTGGAGAGTTGAAAGCCAGCCAGATGTGGAGAATTGAAAGACATGCAGATGTGGAGAGTTTAAAGTCAGGCAGACGTGGAGAGTTGAAACCCAGGAAAATGTGGAGAGTTGAAAGCCAACCAGAAGTAGAGAGTTTAAAGCCATGCAGATGTGGAGAGTTGAAAGCCAACCAGAAGTAGAGAGTTTAAAGCCACGCAGATGAGGAGAGTTGAAAACCAGGCAGACGTGGAGAGTTGAAAGCCAACCAGAAGTAGAGAGTTTAAAGCCAAGCCAGATGAGGAGAGTTGAAAACCAGGCAGACGTGGAGAGTTGAAAGCCAACCAGAAGTTGAGAGTTGAAAGCCAAGCCAGATGTGGAGAGTTGAAAGTCAGGCAGACGTGGAGAGTTGAAAGCTAGGCAGATGTAGAGAGTTGAAAGCCAGCCAGACGTGGAGAGTTGAAAGCCAACAAGACGTGTAGAGTTTAAAGCCAGCTAGGTGTGGATAGTTGAAAGACAGCCAGGTGTGGATAGTTGAAAGCCAACCAGGCATGGAGAATTGAAAGCCAGCCATGTGTGGACAGTTGAGAGCCAGCCCCGTGTGGACATTTGAAAGCCAGCCAGACGTTGATAGTTGAAAGCCAGCCAGGTATGGACAGTTGAGAGCCAGCCAGGTGTGGACAGTTGAAAGCCAGCCAGACGTTGATAGTTGAAAGCCAACCAGACGTTGATAGTTGAAAGAAAGCCAGACGTGAAAATTTAAAGCTAGCCAGAAGTGGGGAGTTGAAAGCCAGCCATGTGTGGTCAGTTGAAATCCAGCCAGGTGTGGACAGTTGAGAGCCAACCAGATGTGAAGATGTGAAAGTCAGTCAGGCGTGGAGAGTTTAAAGCCAGCCATAATCGAAGAGTAGCCATTGATTAGATTTTTTAGATGAGCAATAACTCTAAAGTCTAAAGTAATCAACTCTCTTATGTGACATGGGTTTATTTTTCTTGTTTGAAATCTAGGAGAAAACAGCACTCTGAAAATTGTCAATCTAAGTTGGAACCATATTCGTGGTGGTGGTGCAGTTGGTGTGTGCAACAGCTTACAGGTAAAATGTCACCCTTTTTGTGTGCAACAGCTTGCAGGTAAAATGTCACCCTTTTTGTGTGCAACAGCTTGCAGGTAAAATGTCACCCTTTTTGTGTGCAACAGCTTGCAGGTAAAATGTCACCCTTTTTGTGTGCAACAGCTTGCAGGTAAAATGTCACCCTTTTTGTGTGCAACAGCTTGCAGGTAAAATGTCACCCTTTTTGTGTGCAACAGCTTGCAGGTAAAATGTCACCCTTTTTGTGTGCAACAGCTTGCAGCTAAAATGTCCCCTTTTTCGAGCTAAAGTTTTTTGTTTTTTTTAAATTGCCTTGTAATTCTTACATTTTAAAATGAATTTTTCGTGCTTGAATTCTAAATAGACTAAATGGTGAGCTTTTTATATATATAAATAGGCAAACCTTGTTTGTGTTGATTTCTGAAACAAAAACTTTTATTTATAACACATCATATTTCTGCTTGCTAGTTTCAAAAGGAGACAAATTAAATAAAAGAACTATTACAATGCTGGCAGTAAGGAATTTGCTTTGTTCATTTGGAATAATAATATGATAACAATTCTCAACAAATGAAAATGTCATAATCAATATAGACTTAGAAGGCTTTAGAACAGGGGGTCTCAAACTCAAATTATCCGGGGGCCGCAGGAGGTAAAGTCTGAGTGAGACTGGGACGCATCAAGTAGTCCACACAAAAAGCGATAACAATAAATTCATCAAAGTACAACCGTTACAATGTGTTCAACCTTTTTTAATAACACATAAAAACATTAAGGGTTGTAAGGGTTGTCAAGAACCAGGCTTCACTTTCATCCTCCTACTCCTGGTTGCCACAGACGTCGCAGCTCTTCTAGATACACAGCTGAGCAACATTTGGCATGCGTGAGGACGCCACTGAGACTCTCAGTATACCTTGAAGATGCTCAGCAGTAAGTTTGGCCCTGAACTTTGACTTGTTAGGTCACACATAGGTAGACCTACTCTCAAAAAAGGGGCATTAACCAGGAAATCTCAGGGAAGGTGGAGGGCAATCCTGTCACAAATTTTGCATGCTTGTCTGTGTTTCTAGTCACGTCTCTGAACTTGCACTGAAGTTCAATCATCTCCATTTGAAGCGAAAAAAAAAGTTGGGGGGGGGGGCAGGGGGGGGGGCTAGGGTTTTGCAATCTTCCACAATAAAGGAGAAAGGGTCAGCAAAAAGTTGAAATGAGGATGCGTGTGTTTTGAAGACTGAAAATCTGGGGTCAAATTTGAAGCGAAAAAAAAAGTTGGGGGTGGGGGGGCAGGGGGGGGGGCTAGGGTTTTGCAATCTTCCACAATAAAGGAGAAAGGGTCAGCAAAAAGTTGAAATGAGGATGCGTGTGTTTTGAAGACTGAAAATCTGTGGTCAAATTCTTCCTGTAGTTTTTTGCAATGGCAACAGAATACTTATACTGAATGGTGTGCTTGAGTCCATAAGAACTTTGCATGTTGGGAAATGGTTCTCTGAGAACAATAACACACGTTTTATGCAGAATGCCCTGACACTGTCATAGACAACATTGACAATCTACCCCTGGTCCTGTAACTTCTTGTTAAGTACATTCATCTCCTGTATAACATCACCACGAAAAAGCCCTGCCCATGAGCCATTTAGGATCTCTTATTACAGGAACAACGACCCCATCCTTCTCCATGAAGGCTTTAAATGCTAAAACGTGTTCAAACAGCAAGCCGGTGCAGACAAAATGCATGTATTATTTATACGAAGGAAGATGCTCTTGAAGGGAGGATGAAGTTTGATTTTCTTTTATCGGATAGAGGGCCTTTTTGACGAAACCTATTTTGAAAGTGACCAAGCTAACATGCTTGGCATTTCACTCACTCGTAAACACTAGGCGGCAATTTTAAGAGGATTCTTTGATACTGTGTCAGGTTGCTACGATTTAACACATTGTAGTTGTGCATTAACCACCAACTGATTTTTTAATCTCTTCTCGAAACCGCGCTTTAGCCACGTTTGTCTCATAACGTGCTATAAAATAAAAACGCGTAGTTCGATTCTAAAACGGTTTTTATTATCATAATCAACGTCCAAATCTATACAAACACAATAAAAATCAGATTTAGACTAGTCGGTGAGATTCGACTGAAACCGTCGCGGAGTATCACATTATAGAGATTGGGGAAAACGCGCGGGCCACATTAACGCTAAACTTTGCTGTCAGTTAGCAGGTCGTAAAATATCGTCGTGCGGGCCGCAAATGGCCCGCGGGCCACGAGTTTGAGACCCCTGCTTTAGAACATTTTTTTAAAATAAGGTATCATAAATAAGTCACAAAAATAAGATGAGTTTTAAATTTAAATCATTCCACTTTCAGAAAAATACGTCCATAGCAGACCTTGACCTTTCATGGAATGGCATTGCATTTGAAGGCAGTTTGGCATTGGGGGAGTCACTGAGATCTAACAAGTCACTCCGGAGGCTTAACTTGGAAAATAACAGAATTAACTGGGATTGTGCCCCTTACTTGAGCAAATCGCTGAGTGTCAACACAAGTTTAGAGATCTTAGAGGTACTCACTCCAATTATGAACACAAGTTTAGAGATCTTAGAGGTACTCACTCCTATTATGAACACAAGTTTAGAGATCTTAGAGGTACTCACTCCAATTATGAACACAAGTTTAGAGATCTTAGAGGTACTCACCCCAATTATGAACACAAGTTTAGAGATCTTAGAGGTACTCACTCCAATTATGAAAACAAGTTTAGAGATCTTAGAGGTACTCACTCCAATTATGAACAAAAGCTTAGAGATATTAGAGGTACTCACTCCAATTATGAACACAAGTTTAGAGATCTTAGAGGTACTCACTCCAATTATGAACACAAGTTTAGAGATCTTAGAGGTACTCACTCCAATTATGAACACAAGTTTAGAGATCTTAGAGGTACTCACTCCAATTATAAAAACAAATTTAGAAATCTTAGAGGTACTCACTCCAATTATGAACACAAGTTTAGAGATCTTAGAGGTACTCACTCCAATTATGAACACAAGTTTACTGTTCTTAGAGGTACTCACTCCAATTATAAAAACAAGTTTAGAAATCTTAGAGATACTCACCCCAATTATGAACACAAGTTTAGAGATCTTAGAGGTACTCACTCCAATTATGAACACAAGTTTAGAGATCTTAGAGGTACTCACTCCAATTATGAACACAAGTTTACTGATCTTAGAGTTACTCACTCCAATTATAAACACAAGTTTAGTAGATATCTTAGAGGTACACACTCCAATTATAAACACAAGTTTAGAGATCTTAGAGGCACTCACTCCAAATTATAAACACAAGTTTAGTAGATATCTTAGAGGTGCACACTCCAATATTACAAACACAAGTTTAGAGATCTTCTTCTTCTTCTCCTATATCTTTAGGGCCCACGATCAATTTATTGATCATTTTGGCTCCTATGCATGTAGATGGGATTTGCAATGTTTCTGTTCCTGGTGTTGATGAGGATATTTCACTGATTT
>CAXITT010000780.1:63492-108244 GCA_964033795.1 Lymnaea stagnalis
CTGTCACCCCATTGTCGCAACTCTGCTTACAGTACGGCGTGAAGACCCGTTTTCCCTCCTGATTCGCTACCTCACCACAATGGGAATCAGGGTGATGGACCTCTTTCGAATGTTTGACAAAGACAACAACCTCAGTGTCACTAGGCAAAAGTTCATACAAGGACTAAAGGTACCAGTCACTGCTTCCTGGAAAAGAGCCTAATGCCAGTGTTCGTTAATAAATAGAGACCCACCACTTAGGCATAGTGGGTTGTCATCCAAACACAGTGGGTTGTCCTCCACAGACCTAGTGGGTTGTCATCATAGGCACAGTGGGTAGTCATCGACATTGCTTAATTAACATAAAACTTATTCTATCAGTATCAGCGGGTTTACTCTCAAAGGAATCTTTGAATATTTATTTTTGAATTTAAACAAATATTCTTAATTGTGCTGCCAAGTTTCAACTAGCAATGACACATTTTGAATTATTTAAAAATAACTTTAACTAATATTTGTTGAAAGGAACACTTTAAAAAAAATGTTTTACAAAATATCAATGTTGAGCCAAGTGTTTCAAAGTGTCCAATAGTTAAACGATTTAAAAAAAATTAATCTAAAGGTGTGTCCCAAAAAATTAGAATCTGTTAGTAACAGATTCTAATTTACAAACTGTGTTAAGTCTGAGTAATGTATTTGTTAGACTTAATAAACTGGAAATAATTTCAAATCATCACGCCACTGAATGATTTACAGAATGGGGCGGGATGACACCATCCTGTTTCCCTATTTCTAAAGCTTTATTTCTTAATATCGGTAAAGCTGGGGCCTGCTATAAATATACCAGAGGTTAAATCAATTTATTTACATTACTAATGTCAAAGCAAAATTTACAATAATTTTAAGGTCGCCTTGTTTGATTTCAACAAATTCAGTGTGTGTGTGTGTGTGACTCACAGTTTATGCTTATATCAGCAGATTTACATAATGTCTCACAGAGTTCCGCTATTTTTGTTTGTTTTTATGGAAAAAAAACGATTTGAATTTTTTTTTTTTTTTGGCTTGTAATAAAAAATTAATTATTCAAATATTTGGAGAAAAAAAAGTTTTAAAAATGTATTGAAATTCGGATACCAAAAATGTTCAAATAAAATGTTGTACATTGACCTCAATCTTCCAGAGTTCAAGATTATTAACACTAACACATGATTTTTTACTTAATCAGCGAGTTCGGGTACCATTGGACGACGACGATATTCTAGAAGTGGCGAAACGATTCCAGTTAAACAAGCATGGGAACATCAGTTACCAGTAAGTGCATATTCACAGCTCTTAGTCTATCGGTTGATTTGTAAGTCTATATCAATTTATGTGTCAGTTTATGTGTCAATAACAAAAATCAGATCACTATCAAATTGAAAATAAATATGAAAATTATTTTTTACAATCGCAGAAAATTATTAATAGCTTACAAACCAATTCTCCAGTAGCATGAATGAGTTTAGAAAATCCCTGTGACTTACTTTCATATTTTAATGAAAATGTACACATTTTTAGTATCACTTTTCATCAGGGAGCTGGCAACGACTGTTCGAAATCGCATTCGTGAGGAGAGAAAGGAAGACAGGAGGCAAGAGTTTATACAGAAGAAGAAACGCGAGGAGAGGAGAAGGATATTACAGTCGGATAATCCACTTAACACACCGTCGTATTACAACTACATGCCGAGCTTGTACAGTATGTATGGGGCAAGGGACCGCAGCAGTCAGAGAAGCTTATATTCCCCCATCCCCGGCAGCTTCAGCAGGCGTGGCTCAATCTTCACACCACTGCCTTCAATCAAAAGAAATAGGAATTATAGCAGCGTGGATGCACTGGCGTTGGGAAGAAATACACCTCTGACTCTTGTGCGTCAGAGTGCTCTACCTTACATCAACAAGATGATATCATCCGGCAGCAGTTTAAAGACGGATGACCCCAATGAAATTATCAACTCAACTGATAAAAAGTTTGGATCTTCTTATGTCAGCCAGATCAAGTGGCAGCAGACAGCACAAGAACTTACTAAAAGAAGGCAACATTTACTGTAAGATAAACTTCTAAACAAATCAACGCAAGAATTGATCACAACAAGAACATTTATTTACAAGCATGTTGTTGATACAACATTAATGCCAGCACAACGATGTACCATAAATGAGCAATAATTTACAAGTAACACATTTTCTCATATGCCAAAGTGATGACATACCAGTATTTAAAGACAGAATTAAGTATTGCAACGAAATTGTTAGTTACACACACTGGTATTATTTTTTATATTGTACACAAAATGGCCCTTTTTGAAGAGACAGGTGTAATCTACATACTCAGCTGCTGACAGAATTTGTTATAAAAAAAACAAGTGTGTTACATTGACAGAATTTGTTATCAAACATAAGTGTGTTACATTATGAATAATTTGACCCTCACATTATTTACAAGGCAATCCTATTTTTAGCTAGGTTTTTATATCTATAATGTCAAAAAAAAATTGGACATGAGTCTGTCAGTTAGTCTATATTTATGAGGTGCGGAAAGCTGCTAAAGATTTAAAGTAATCAACTCTTTTAACGCCTTTAATATACAGTGAAGCAACTACTGTATTAGCAGGTGTATAGGAGGCACGCTTTTCACTTTCACCTCAACATTCGCCTAAAATACAGGGTGCGTCTTAGAAATTTTGTTTCCTCATACATGAGTCCTATATGCTGGCCCATATGGTAAATAGCTAAATAAACAGATTTTCTGCATTATATGAAAATGGTTGTGATAAAAATCTTCAAAACCAATGCAGATGACCTGCAGATCACAGAAATTAAAATACATTGTCAACCTGAACATTATAACCTTCCCCAGTAAAGAATATAGATAAAGGTTTCCAATAATGCTTTTAGGAATGGACGTCTAATTATTCTTTGGCGTCTCCGATGCCATCAGGGTTAATGGCAAACATGGCTTCTGCTTCCGGTAAGCAGGGTGAGTCATAAATTTTACAGATGCGAGTTTCACCGCGACCTTTCCTCAGAGATAACCTGTAAATAATACAGTCAATAGCGTTCTTTTCATTGCTTTGTATACATTTTTTATGGCAAATTTACAATTTAGCATTTGATTTTATATTATCTAACATTTTTTTGGGGTATAAAATAAAGAAAATTTTGTTCTTGGAATTATGCTTGAAATCTGGCATGATAAAAAAATAGTGTGGGAAGGATTATCATAGAAATCTTAAGTGTTTGTAATAATTCATTACCGTTAATTCAGATTATATGATTTTGAACTTAGAATTTGATCCTAGTTATTTTGGAATGAAAAAGTTCTATAAGTTTTATAAAAGTAAAAGAAAATAATATTTCCATTTTCTTGACCCATCTTTATAAGTTTGAAATATTTGTGAGAGTTCAATGAATCAATTTCCGAGTGCAAAATGCTTTTGGCTGTTAATAATTTAACCCTGTAATCGGCAAGTGGATATTTCTGTAGCTTTTTCTGATATGAATGTTGATAGTGACCTTGACCTTTATAAAGTGAGTAAAATGTTAATGCCCAACTTCTGAATTCAATCCAACCTAATCCTCCATAAATTGTTCAAACTATCATAAAATTACGTTTTTGAGATACTAGAAGCAATATTCTTTCAGAAAATGTTAAGTTATAGGTAATTATATTGAAAATTGTAAAATTGTTGAATTTTTTTTCATTCCCTACGTTCAAATTTCTGTCATACAAAATACAAGGGGGAAAGCACAAAATTAGTTCAAAAATTCATTTTCAATTGTAGTTATTAAATACATTATTTTATTAATTAATACTCCAGAATATACAGAAACGTAAATTTCTTTGAATCTCTTTAGGGTAGGTCTTTGGGATCTAATTTTTGTCTTTTCTGTTTGATTTCCACCCTTTTCCAAACAAATTTTTCTGTCACAATATGATTAAGTTTAGGGCATAATTTGTCCATTTCTGACTCTTATGTCCCCATCAAGCCTAGAGCTAATACTGTCATTACTATCATGTGGATTATCTCTTAAATCATTACTTTGATTTTATCCATTCGAAATAATTCCAATAAAGAAAGTCTGTTTTCAGTTTGAAATCTGGAGCGGGAACCCTCTCCAGCATTAGATATAATGGCAGTAAAAAAAATGAGTAAATTTTACACCTGATTAATCACAAACAAATCACTGAGAAAATCATGTTAACACACAGATAGATATGTAAATAAGAAGTAAACTCATTTATGTAGAATTACTTCCCCTTAACCAATATACATTAGGCATACGCATTTTAATTACAATTTTGCTAGCTGCCAATTATATTGGCAATACAACGACAGAAAGGGGGTTCACAGCTGATCATCTGTCGTTTTGGCAGTTATAGGGTTAAATCAACCCAAAAAAAAAAAAAGCTTCAGGGTAAGTCAAGACAATGACATCTAAACAAATGTTATATTTAATGTTATATTTATCTTCACAATTACCTGGTTGTGGAGGCATGAGCTATGATGTTTCCACCAATAGGCTTCTTGGGATCAGCTGCAAACATGGCTGCACCGTCAACTTGTGCCACAACTTGATTGGTTATTACAACAGCAACACCAAACTGTTGGGTGACAACATTGTTGGAACTTCTTGAAAGCATTTCAACACAATTTAGAAAAAACTTTGGTCTTATTATTGTAAGAGTACATAAGCACTGAATTAATTTTAAAATAATAATATTAATGGAATTATTGAAAACTAGTTAGACCTAAGGACAAAAAGCAGAAAAACAACCATATTCTGAGAGTTATTTATGTCAAAAGGTAAACCCACCTCATCAGCTAATCGTAACAACATTCTGAGAAATCTGGCAAGGTGCATCTGTCTTGCTGACAGCTCCCCTCTGCCAGAGTAGTCTGTTCTGTACAATGCTGTGGCACTGTCTACAATCAGCAATGCATAACTGAAATAAAATTACAAGTTAGCACATTCTTATTTTAATAGCTGTTATTTTAAGTGACCTAAATTAGTGTCCAAATTTATGTTTTATGTACAGATATTTGTCCAAAAAACAACAAAAAATGAATGAGACATTGATCTAGTTTCATATTTTAACGCTACATAAAATCAGGGGTAAAAAAAAAATATTTTGATAGTACATTAATATTTCGCTTTTTTTAGATTTCTTTGTTTTAACGCTTCAAGATGTTTTTAATTTTGAAATTTATTATTATTTTTAATAAAAGTGCCAAAGTACCAAGAACAGGATGATTATTCACAGAAAATTTTTATTACAATGTCGAAAAAATATATATTAATGATATAGTATTGGTAGTAATGCAATACAATGTGTAAGGTAGTAATGCTGTAAAAATTCCAATCCACAAGAAAATGATTCATTTTGAATTAGTTTGTTTCTAGTTATAATAATAATAATAATAAGTGGTCTTATATAGCGCGGTACCCCAGCCTAGGGCTGGGCTCACCGCGCTGTACATAAATATAGCAAAGAGGCATAATCATAATATTAAAATAAAATACATAAATGAAATAAAAACAACATATAAGCAAAACAACACCATAGGTATATTCATCCACCCACACCAGACATTTTTACAAGGAAACCCATGTACGTTTATCGGTTTATAGGAGGAGAATCAGTCAGAGTAGTATAGTTTAAATAGATGTGTTTTGAGTGCAGTTTTGAAGGCCTGTGTGGTTGTTATATTGCGGATGTGTAGTGGCAAAGAATTCCATTGTTTGGGGGCGCAGAAAGAGAAAGATCGTTCACCATATAATTTAGTGCGTGTCTTGGGAACGGACAGAATACGCGAGTCTGCGGAGGAGCGAAGTTGTCGAAGGGGTGAATAGACAGAAAGAAGTTCAGTTAGATAGGAAGGGCAGGAATCCGAGAAAAAGTTGTGACAGAGAAGAGACAGCTTGTAGTCAATGCGTGCCTGTATAGGGAGCCAATGTAGTGAGTGGAGTAGTGGAGTGACGTGATCACGTTTTTTTGCCTTAAGAACAAGCCTAGCAGCAGAGTTTTGAACTTTCTGCAGTTTTTCTATAAAATGTTTCGGTGAACCTGACAGAAGTGAGTTGCAATAGTCAAGACGAGAGAGAACAAGAGCACAGACTAGAGTTTTTGTTGCGCTAACTGTCAGGTAGTGGCGGATGGAGCTGATCTGACGGATGGCGGTGTATGCCGAACGACAAATGTGAGAGATATGTTTATCGAGAGACATGTTGTTAGAAAGAATATAACCAAGATTCCTAGCAGAGGGTGTAAACTGTATGTCGGAGTTACCTACTTGAAATGAGGTGGGAAGAGTTGAGGTAGAGGATGATTTGTGATTGTAAATGAGGAGTGCTTCTGTTTTGTCATCATTAAGCTTCAACTTGCTGAGTGTCATCCAAGACTTGACATCATCAATGCACCCCCGCAAAGTCTGGACAGCGGAATCGACAAGAGATGGATGGGTATGCATGTATAGCTGTGTATCATCTGCAAATGACTGGTTCTCAACAGCATGCCTCCCGAGCAAGAGGAGTAGTGGTCTGGTATACATTATGAATAGAACCGGACCCAAAACGGACCCCTGTGGCACTCCGTACACCAAATCAGCACTGCCGGAGAGACAGCCATCGACAGAGACCATTTGCGTTCTATCAGAGAGGTAGGACCTAAACCAAGCCAAAACCGAACCAGAAATTCCAAAGTAGTTTTCAAGGGTTTTGAAACAGGTCAAAGGCCGCACTGAGGTCTAAGAGGATCAGAATGGAGACATTACCGCTGTCCATTGCGCGCAAGAGGTCATTACTGACTCTCAAGAGAGCTGTCTCCGTGCTATGGAAATGTCTATAGGCCGACTGATTAGAACTGAGAAGAGAGTGGTCATTTAAGCAAGCAAAAAGTTGTTTTAGGACTAGTTTTTTAATAACTTTAGATAAAAATGATAAGTTAGATACAGGTCTATAGTTTTTTAGATTATTTATAGTTATAACTGACCGAGATTCTGCCATCATGGCGGCTGCTTGTATAAGTAATTGGCTCTGATGATCACTGTTGTAAGCTCTGGCATATGCCACATTGTCCAAAACATCACTTCCAGATAAGCCATAACTATTTCAATGTTTGAGAGAACAATTTAGTTAAACAAAGTGAGATAAAATTTTTTTTGAAAAAATACATATAGATCTAAATCTAAAAATAAAAATGGCTTAAACTGAATTTTTTTTTAAACTGCAATTTTTATTAAAATTTGGGAAGGTTTTGACTTTAAGTTTTATTAATATTTTAGATGCACAATGTGTCCATACCGGTCAGCAACAGCCAGTAACCTCTCAGGACGGAATGTTCCTTCGGTATCAATGTACATGGCTTTTCCTTCACCTCCCCCCATATCAATGGGCAACTGGTGACAAGACACGATGAATCATTGTTAAAGAAGTTCATTATAACTTATAATTCAGGCAATGACTATATACTAATGGCCAACTGATAAATTATAAACAGAATAGTTAAAATAAAGTCCTGAAATTGTTTCTTGAAAAGAAGTTTTTTTTTCAATAGCTAAGTATTTACTAAGCATGTGTGTGGTGAAATATTCTTTAATAAACTAAACCTGAGATTATGTCGCATTAATAATATCTTGCATTAAACTAAAAGTGACCTTAAATGATTACCTGGCAAGTAACAGCTAGTGTATGGCACAGTTGTGTCTTTCCTGTACGAAACTCTCCAAATATTTCTGTAATAGACCCTGTTTCTATGCCTCCTGTAAAAATACCATTCAAAACCACAGTGTAAAGGGAATAATATGATAATGTTCAAATTTAGATTAAACAGAAAAACATATACACCTAGTTGAAATAAGAAACTAAATGAACAATGCATCCAGCTGAACAAAAATTGTTTCTGTAGAAATTTGCTTAATTGTGTGTTACTACCAAAGTCTGAAATTTGCCAAAGCCTGAAATAGCGTCCATCCACTTTTGGAAAATGGCTAATCTTGCTGTATATTCCCTGGCCAGTATCTAATCTTTTTTATTTTGGAATTTGCCCTGCCAGTTTGAGATTTAACATGGGGCAATCAGCCAAAGGCATAAGAAAAAGTCTTGAGCAGGTTTTGGTAGGTCCATTTAATTCCACACTTTATTATTGATTATTAATTATAAGTTATTAAATTCACTTTTATAAATCACAGTAAAATATCAATCCATATCATCACTTGTTACATCAGCACATTGAGTTTTGGAGTAGCATGTACACTACTCAAGTACATCACCTCTCAGTTCTGGTCGTAACATTTATATGTAAATTTAAGCTTTCAAACTTTACTCAATTATATAGATACATTTATGTTGTACCGGTATTCTGTTTAAGGTTAACACATTCCAAAAATTTACCCTGCAATAATTTGTCAAGTTCTTTAGATCCAGTTGTCACTTGAATAATCTCTGATCTTTTCTGATGAAACTCTGTTGCAGTTGTGAAACCCATAGGGACGAGCTTTGCCGCTTCTGCCTGTTGGGAAAAACAATTAAAATTAAAAAATGAGAAAAGAAATGACCAAAGTACAAGTTACATTGTGATATAGTCTCAATATATTCAAAGTACTACCAAGCTGATACAAAAATAGCATATTGTTTCTTAATATCTCTACAATCTCATACATGGCAACATAAAAATTTTACAAAACTGTATACAGTACAGACTTTAAAAAGAAAGAAAAAAAGAAAAGAAAAACAGTTCATCCAAATATTGGGTAAGATTTAATTACGCTACCTTAAGATAAAATACGTACCACAATTTTGTCGGCTTTGACCTCACTGATTCCTTTAATGGATAGCAACATCTTTTTAGGTGCAAATGCTACAGATTCTACCGTGAAAAAGCCTGCTTCCTCCAGTTTCTTAATATCTGCTGCGTTTATGCCATTTCCCTAATAATGATGGAAAACAATACATTTGATGAGTTACATAAAATTCAATGATTGTGCCCTAGAAAAGCTTGTAGAAAACATTGCTATATCTATTTTTTTAAGAATATCTGAGCCCATATCATTAACCATATTAGACAGCATCCACACATCCATTGACAACATGTTTAAATTATCATGACTCTAGTTAACATTCCTTTCACATCAGATAAATTATCAAAATGTTCCGTTTAGTTTACGATGCAATTCAAATTTAATTGGTAATTCAACTACTACAAATGGCATATGTAACTGAAAATAAATGAACCATTAGCAGACAGTTCTTTCAGCATTTTATTTTTTTACAAAGAATTTATTTTGCAGCCAAACAAAACATGTAGGTATTTACAGACTAACTTCAATTTTAGCCAGTGGCATAGGTCCAAAAGTTTCCTCTTCAGCACTATGTGCTGTCTCTTCTTCTCGTGACTTTTGTTTCGCTGTTGCCATTGCTGTTGCCATTGCTGTTGCGAGTTAGCTCACAGAGACTAAGAACAAAAATATAATGTTAGATGTATGTATACAAAAATAAACTTCTAAAATATTTTTTTTTAAAGATTTCAACCTCTGTGTTCGCTGAGGACTTCACCAAATAAAAGTAAGACTGCAGTATAGTCACAGCTGATGGGATGGGTAGGCCTTTACTCAGTATAACAACACTAATCTAAATAAAAAGGTACACAGTATCTCAGTAACAGTATGTGATGCCCAAATTAATTTGTTTTGTAGCAGTCGTGTGAGTGTGACAATGATCAGCATAATGACAATAATCATAATAATGTCTATAGAGATATTGTTACAGTATTATTTTTGTATAATATATTATATGTAGTAATATTAAGCAATAGGGCAAAGTGGGGAGAGAACACATAACAGTCGTTGAATACACTAAACTAAGGCCATTGACTGGATGAATTGAATATATTAGGACTAGGAACATTTTGACAAGTGTTTGAATGGACCATTTTGACATGCGGTTGAATACACTAGGACCATTGTGCCATATGTTTTTGCTACTGTTAGGGTGGGAGAGAACACTGGTTATGTATGATGGAGGAAGCATTACATATTGAATTATACTTCAAATTCTTTATCCATCTTGTAATATGCTTATGGGGCATCTCGCCCAGGGGGGGGGGGGGAATTATTTCACCCCATTATTAAAATTATATTTATTTTATATTTATGTATGAATTTTACTTCAAATTCTTTATCCATCTTGTAATATGCTTATGGGGCATCCCGCCCAGGGGGGGGGGGGGAATTATTTCACACCATTATTAAAATTATACTTATTTTATACTTATGGTAAGTCATAGTCATAAGTTTCTAGGTCAAGGCACTTCCCCCTACGCCTACACTACTGTTTTACAAGAACTCACTGAGTGTAGACTACAGCTATATTCATATTGGTGCTAGTAAACAGTAGTATAATTAATAAGTATAGTATAGTATACTCTTATTCTTATTCTTCGAATCTAATCTAGGCCTATCCTATGCCTATGCATCTTCTTTAGATTTTAGCTAAATAAATAAGTTAGGGGCCGGGCGCTTACTTAATGATTACAATAATTTATTAAATAAATAAAATTATAATTATAGTATAATCAATAATCTAAGTATTATAGTAAATAGTTTACAGTTTTATATTATATTTAATAAATTAATAGGGGAATAGGAATAGGCATAGGGCAATACATTATTAATACTCATAGTCATATGCTTGGTGTCGATGTGAACGCCTGGATTCCCAAATGAAACCAAAGTGACAGTGGTCACCCACTAACACACTAATCACCACTAATAGTACTACTTACATAAACAACAAAAAATCGATTGCGAAAAAATGAGTAAATGTATTTATCAGAAATTGACCAAATGAATCGAAGAACCCCGCCGTTGTAATTACTTCCGGTTCAGATCAACCAAACCGAAGAGAAGATATAAGATTTTAATTTCGCAATATTTCTCAAACTGTAGTAGCTGTCTATTATTTTCTATAAAATCTTCTTTAAAAACAAAAAGGAAGAGGGGGGGGGGTCGTATTAATATAATCAAAATAATATCTTACAATTCTTTGTGTCAATTATTTAAACTTTTTAAAAAAAATACGGGTTTTATGTGATAAATAACTACCGGTACATAACAAATATGGAAAAGACTAATCAATGACTATTGAATTTTTGTATCTTAAATTAATCTTAAATTTAAATTAGTTATTTTAAACTGCAATTTTGCAGCGCCGCACCCCATCTCAATTTCAAAACATAATAGGCCTCTATATCCCGCACCTCCACGATTAAAAAAAAATAATGTTTCCTTGTTATTTGTAGGTAGTGCCAGTGCATTCGAACTTTCCAGATCCTCGTTTTAAATTGTAGCTTTACGTTTCAACTTTTTTTTTTTTTTTTTTACAACGCAGAAGAAGGATTCAATGCCTTCTTTTCAGTTTCATTTCAGATTCAAGCGTAAACTCGAGTCAAGTAAATGTAACCCGCATTTTTATTTTTTTTTTTTTTCTTTTTTTTTTTTTTTTTTTTTTTTTTTTTTTTTTTTTTACAACGCAGAAGAAGGATTCAATGCCTTCTTTTCAGTCTCATTTCAGATTCAAGCGTAAACTCGAGTCAAGTAAATGTAACCCGCATTTTTTCCCTCTTATCTCTTCCATACCAGAACATACAATACGTCTATCTATTATCCCCTTCTAAACGTATTATATATATATATATGCCTACTTAGACTTTTTCAAACATTTTTTGTTGTCGCGGCCCCCTTAAACTACACGTGACACATCGACACATGTCTCATAATTTGCCTTTAGGTTAATTCGCCACTGCATGATATTAATAAGTCAAGTATGCCTAAGTCAAGTATGCCTAAGTCAAGTATGCCTAAGTCAAGTATGCCTAAGTCAAGCCATGTCGTTGTCACAATCCCCCCCCCCACACACACACAAACTCTTTTTTTTTTTCAATTTTGTATCAGTCGCTGGTCTAATTTTGTTTGACATATCCTTGAATTTGATTACCGGGTAATGTATTGGTGTTTTTTCCCCTACAGACCAACTCAATACGCTACTAAAAATAGAATCGTCAGAAGTTAACAGAAGCATTCAAATTCAAGTCACAAGTCAAATCAAGATCCTCAGAGACCGCCGCGGGCGTAACAAATATAGCCATAAGATAAAATAAGATAAGATAAGATTCGTTTATTAATCCAAACAAATGGAAATGTTTTATGATTGCATTATACATTTTCTGCACATAAATAAAACAATTTGAACACAAGCAGAGGCGTAGCGAGGGGAGGGCAGGGGGGGACAGATTCCCCGGGCGCAAGGTAGTTAGGGGCGCCAAAATGTGCTTTGATATTATATTATTGATGAAAATAATGGGTTTAAGAGTTGAAAAAAAAAAGAAAAAGCGGCGATTTACAATGGATCTTGTCCCCGGGCGCGAATTTTGTCCCCGGGCGCCAAACACCCTCGCTACGCCTCTGAACACAAGACATTTATAATAAATTGTTTCAAACAGGCATTCAGTGAGTTCTCTTAGCAAAATCGGGGACTTAGTAGTTCTCATTAAGATGTGTGACTTCAGAGGGAACACGCTGGTAAAGTCGTACAGATTGGGGAACAAAATAATTTTTATATCGGTCAGTCCTCGCCCTGATGGAAAGAATTCGTCCCGAACGGCCCGATCCTAAGTATTTGTGATGAAGAGGGTGGGATGTATCATCCAAAATGTGTTTAGTTTTACAAAAACATCTTTCTTCAAATAGTTCTTCAAGTGAATGATGTTTAGTTTGTGTTATGACTTATGTTCCTAGCTTTCTTGATTAGTCGGTTTGTGCGGTGTTTAATATCAGACGTTGAATTCCCACACCAGCAGGTAATACTGAAATTAAGTAGGCTTCCAATTGTTGCTTGTTAACTCCGAAATTGTACCGTTTTTTTTGAGGTAGAACAGTCTTTGGTTGAATTTCTTATACAGGATTTAGCCGTGCTCATGCCATGTTAGCTTATTATTAATGGTGACACATAGACATAAGTACGGTACTTATAAGCCTCCACTTTCTCTACACTTTGATTTTTTATGTTGAGATTTGTAATCTGGTGTTACCCCCTCCTGAAATCAACAACCATTTTCTTTGTTTTTGTGCCTCAGCCACATCTTAAATTTATTTTTATAGCGATTTAAAGTCGGAAAGTTATCGTCCCCGTCTCCCAGACTAAAAACCGACTTCTTTACTCTCGATTGAGAAAATATGACGTCATACTAAAGCTCAGAAAGCGGATGTTTACATCAAATGCTGGTATGTTTTTATTATATTTTTTTTTAAGGAAGACAAAGGCTGTTTCAGTGTTTAGTGTCTTAATTTTTGTTTGTGTGGTAAGCAGTACCAAAAAGTGCATTACTAAGTGTAAAGATTTAGATGTTGGGTTTATTAAATTTAATAATACGGATCTGGGTCTCTTTAGACTATTTATTAATTAATAATTAAATTAATGAATTAATGGTGGAAAGTTACTAAATAAAATAGTAGTCGTAGTAGTAATAGTTAGTATACGTTACGACTAAGCAAGGCTCATCATTGCTAAGCCTTACCTACGCGTAAAGTAAAAATTGAAGGCTGAAAGCATTGATTTTGATTGAATGACTGATTGATCATTGAAGGTTAGACTGCCTAAGCCTAAACTAATGTCAGTAATGTTGACACTGACAGTAACAGTAACAGTATCAGTAACGATAATTGAAATTGGCATTATAGTTTATAGTATAATAGGCATTCATATAGTAATATAGGATAGATAGGTAATGTATTAAATTAATTTAAAGTAAATGTAATTCTTCTTCTAGGTAATGTATTAAATTAATTTAAAGTAAATGTAATTCTTCTTCGACTTAAGTCATACGTAAAGACTAGTCCTTACTAGTTAGTAGTCGTAGTTGTAGGTAGAAGTAAATATTGTTAAATTATAATTTATTAATTATTCATTGTCTTAGTCTTGATTAAAAGATTTTAGTAGCAGCATATTTATTTGGTTTAAGTTTTTTTCTTATGTTTATTTTTGTCCCTCCCCAGAAATGTTTGAATTAAAGTAAGGCTGTAAGGGGAAAAGAAAGGTGGGGAGAAGAGCAGTAAAATAAACAACTTAAGATGAAATCTTTTACTTACTTGGACAGTTATCATCCAAAGGCCAAAGGCCTTTTAGTTTTAGCTATCTCTTTTGATTACAGATGGTATGAAAAACATAAATTACAAACAAGTTTTGTGAAAATTGGAACAGTGACAACAATGATGATTCTGCTCAATCCTTTCTTATTGAAATTTAAAAAAAAAAAATTGTATTTGAAAAATTACAAAAAAAGTTATTGAAAAGCCCTTTTTTAAATGTTTTAAGATGTGGCATGACCATAGGCCTATTAAAATGATAAACAGTGAAGATAAGTGTAGCCTAGTAACCTGTAGTTAATTGATTAGTAGGCAGTAACAAGATAGGGGCCATCAAGTCCAAAGACACTAAATAAAAAGAAAGGGGCCAGGAGGACTTTCAAATTTCAAAGATCGGAAGAATTATGTACAAAGTTCTTCTAAATAATTAATCGGCCTATATTAGGATATAGAAATGACAGTGACTCACAGTCACAGTGTGATGTGTCAACAGCGTAATAAAAGTAAAATCTATTTTTTCATAATAAAGTTCATGCAGCTAACAAATGCCCCATTCTATTGATTGAGTAACTGCCACAGATGTTACTTAAAATCAAATTTGATTTGGCTAGAAAAATACTGCACATTTTAGTTAATAAAAATGTTAATTAGATGTCTTAGATCAATTTTAAATTTCAGCCTAGTTCAAGTTGAAGGCTTGTCTTTTATTTAATGGGCTTTTTGTGTGTGTTCTCCTGGTCAAAGCTAGATGTAGATATAATTGATATACTCTTTCGTTCATAATATTTAAGCTCTTATGAAAGGAGCAAAGGTAATCAATGATTTTATAGTTTGTGTGGGGCTGCAGAGTGAAGCATTAGATCAGGACTTTAAACTTTTTGTGCGGAAAAATAATAGTGTTCCTCTTCATTTAAGGCCATATATTAAAAAAATAGGGCATTTTGTTTTGTTGTTAAAACTTGAAGGATTGCTAACAAATTGTACTTTTGGTGGATATTTTACATTTGGTGGATATATTACTTTTTAGCCAATAAAAACAAAAGTCAGCGGACCAGGATTGTTTTTATTCTTCCACCCACTTTTACTGGGGAGGCATTGTGGGGAGGATTCGTTGTCGATCTGCCCCAAGGTATGAGACTCGCTAAAGGTTCTTGTTGTAGACTTTGAGGATATCATTAATGCAGTCAATCCACCACCAGTGTGGTCTTCATCTGGGTCTGAAACTGGAGTCGGTTTGAAGTGCAGGCTGATTGACAAGCATTCTGACCAGATGGCCAAATTATTTAATTAGCCGTTGAGCCATACATTGACTTAATCGAATTGCACCAACCATTAGTCTTATTATCTGGCCCCTTCTTGTTTTACCAGTTGCCCACCTTTAATCTCTGACCTAAAGTTTTTTTTCTCTGTATATTTATTCAGTACCCAGGTCACTGGTAAAAAGGGTTGGAATAAAGACATTGTGTTGTAGGGTTTGGATGCATCGGCCATCTGCACATAGAATTGTGTTGTGTGGCTTGGATGCATTGGACATCAGCACATAGCGTTGTGTGGCTTGGATGCATTGGACATCTGCACATAGCATTGTGATGTGTAGCTTGGTATTCAGCTTGGCATCCTTTGTTATTGTGTGAGTGTAAATGAGCCAGGATTAAACTTAATTATTTGTGATAATTTCTTAAGCTCTCTGCATTAGTCATTTATCTTAAGAGATACTTTAAACTCAGGTCACTGGTCAAAAATTTAAGTCACCAACAGCCATGCATTAGTCATTCATCTTAAGAGATACTTTAAACTCAGGTCACTGGTAAAAAATTTAAGTCACCAACAGCCATGCATTAGTCATTCATCTTAAGAGATACTTTAAACTCAGGTCACTGGTCAAAAATTTAAGTCACCAGCAGCCATGCCATTATGATTCATCTTAAGAGATACTTTAAACTCAGGTCACTGGCCAAAAATTTAAGTCACCAGCAGCCATACATTAGTACACTAGCCAGCTTGGCAGAATTATTGAAAGTCATGGTATTTCCCGCAAATTGTTTGCAGATGACACAGAACTATACTAGTGTTTCCGCCCTGATCCGTTGGAGTGTGCTTTGAAAGAATGGATGTCATCAAACAGACTAAAATTAAATAACGATAAGTCTGAGGCAATTATTTGTGGTTCGGACGCCAATCTTCTGAAGGTTTCCATCGCATCAATAAAAATTGGTTAATCTGAGATCCCGTTATCCTCCACTGTCAGAGACCGTGCCTTTTTTATTGACAGTAAACTTAGCATGATTCCCCATATCAGCTCTGTCATCAGGGCATGCTTCTGTCATCTGCGCGCCCTGGGTCAGCTGCGTCCTCGGTCAGCTGCGTCCTCAACTCAATAAGAGAACATCCAATGCCATGGCAGTAACTCTCATCCAGTCAAGATTAGATTACTGTAACAGTTGTTTGTGGGGTTTACCTCAAAACCAAATTCAGAGACTCCAAAAGTTGCAGAATACTGCAGCACTTATTGTATCGCGAATAAAGAAATCTGACCACATCACACCAGTTCTTAGAGATCTCCATTGGCTTCCTGCAAGTGAGCGCATTGACTACAAAATTCTGTCCACAGCGTACAGCTGTATAGATGGGTCAGCACCGGAATACCTTAAAGAATTGATTTCTAAACATGTATCCTTAAACAACCTACGGTCTTCAACACAGTCCTTACTGAGAGTTCCCAGTGTAGATGGACACAGAAAAAAGTCTTACGGAGTGCGCTCTTTTGAAGCAATAGCACCAAAATTATGAAACAGTTTGCCCCAATCCTTGAGGGACATTG
This sequence comes from Lymnaea stagnalis, assembly GCA_964033795.1. NCBI lineage: Eukaryota > Metazoa > Mollusca > Gastropoda > Lymnaeidae > Lymnaea > Lymnaea stagnalis. Next base: position 80,472 of record CAXITT010000780.1, read on the forward strand.
ACAATGATAAAAAATCTTTTAAGAAACATTTAAAGACTTTTTTGTTTAAATAGCTTTAAGAACATCAGAGCGCTGTGAGCATGCTATAGTAGCATGGATACAAGCGCTATATAAGTATTCAATTCAACATTAGTCATTCATCTTAAGAGATACTTTAAACTCAGGTCACTGGTCAAAAATGAAAGTCACCAACAGCCAAGCATTAGACATAGATCGTAAAAGATACTTCAAAATTATTTCACTGGCCAAAAAATATGTCACCAACAGCCATATATTAGTCATTCATCGTAAGAGATACTTTAAACTCAGGTCTCTGGCCAAAAATATAAGTCACCAGCAGCTAAGTAAGGCTTTGAGGTCCTTAGCTACTGTTTTCTGCTCAGGGCCAAATGCTTGAACTTTTACCATTCTATGATATCAAAGTGAGATGTGCTTCGATGGCTCTAAAAGTAGATTTTGACTGTTTGCTTACAATCTTATAAAATACATCAATGAGAATTTGCTGTGTGGAGAAGGTGGGAATGCATTGTACAGGCCAATACCCAGTGCAAAACTTGATTCCTCAAACCAATAACCAGTTTGCCAAAACAGCTAATATTAACATCCCTGATTTTAATCTCTCATTTTGGGGCTCTAACATTCCTTTATTCCAAATATGCATTAAAATATTCATTTCAACTACTGGCAGCCTAAAATTTCTCTGAATAAATGATAAATTGTGTATGCATTATGATTTGTTCCCTTGCTTTTTAAGTTCTGTATTTTAAGCTCCACTTGAGTAAAGTAATTACTCAAATAAATGTTATTTATAGTGTAGGAAAATTCCCTAATAATTATTTTCTTAAAAAAAATCCATTACAGATTTAGTATTTTGAATGACAAAGCTGCTAAATATAATGCAGCTACCTCTTGACTTCTTCAGAAATGTATTATTGTTGTACAGCATGTGACCAGTGTCCTATTGGTGGCTTAATTTTTTTATTATAAAATGAGATTTAAGTAAATTCAGGCAGATACTTGATTGTGGATTAATAAATATAATTTTGTTGTTTTGCTTTCAGAAAACAAAATGAATTTACTTAATATTCTGTTATTTGGAGTATTATGCATGCTGAAACTGCCATTTGTGGATGCATATCCAGATATACTACTTGTCCGTCCTAAACAAATCCATATTTCATATGGCTGTGAGTAACTTTTAAAAATTTAAGTATTACAAAATAATTTAAAATATTTGAAGAAAGTCTTTCTTCTGATTCATTATGTTAGATTATGTAGGACTCCTTTAAACTGAAGTCTTTGTTATAATTGTATATAAGATTCATTTATTGCTATTTTGATATTGTTGTAGTTTATTATAGTATTTGGGTTTCTTGTCTACAGCAAGCCCACAACAGATGACGGTTGTGTGGAGTCAGATGAACCAAACAAAAGTGAATGTGGTCCGTTATGGCCTGAATGGGATGTTAAACCAACTGAAGCTGGGCAACAGCACCAAGTTTGTTGATGGTGGCACAGAACACAGAACTCAATTCATCAGCAAAGTTTTACTGAATGACCTTGTCCCAGGGAAAATGTACTGTAAGCAAGTTTTTATATAATAAATATTTTAATGACATTGTTTATTAGAAAACTGACTTTCTTATTTCTTTAAGATCGAGGAGGTGAAGAACGAGCAGGAAAGAGAAGAAAACAACTTAAAACAACTTATCTTCTCTTGACTCTGAATGTGCTTTTAAAACGTCTGTTGGCATTCTGTTGACCACATAAGATTAATGTATGTGTTTGTGTTTCACAGCATATGTTGTAGGGAATGAGTACGAGTTTTCCGAGAAGTTTGAATTTCGGGCTATGCCTGAGGGTCAAGAGTGGAGTCCTCGCCTAGCCATCTATGGCGACATGGGCAATGTTAACGCCAGGTCACTCACCAGACTGGAACTTGAGGCTGATAATGGAATGTATGATGCTATCCTTCATGTCGGTGGGTATGCTGCTTTTAAATCTTTTTTAATTTATAAAAACCTCTGTATTCAGACAATTAACACTAATTTGTATCATTTAGTTGAGATTTTAGAAGTCACATAATAAGTATTCGGTACAATCTACCATAATTTAAAGAAATAATATTCCATTACCTTGCAATGTAAAAAAGATAAATATAAATTTATATTAAAAAGTAAAACTGCATTATGTTTTAAAACATCTAACATTGTTTTCAATTGTTTACTTGAAATATTCACAGGTGACTTTGCTTATGACTTTGATGATGTGAGTTCAGTTTTAATTTTATAAATTTTTTTATTCTCTAAAAACTAAAAATTCACCCCAAAATACTTTTTGTTTTATAATAATTTTAACAAAATGGGGTAATAAGGGGAGAGACTGCAATCAGGTTAGCAAAATAGGAAATGAGTACCTTACTTTATTTTAATCATTTCCGATTTTTAAAAAATTGTTTTAACATAACTGACTGCGTTTTTATATGATACTTTAAATTATTAATAATTATTATCTTATTAGGATTTATTAGTTCTAGTCCAAAATTTAGTGGGAGATTTCTTAAAATTGCATCTCTTAAAAACTGATATTGTTGAGTGAATAGCTGATATTTTTTTTGTTTGCTCCACGCTGCTGTGGTTGTAGTTTTTCTTAAAAAATTAATTATTGTTTGTTAGCTCCAAGGTGCTTTGGGTGATGAGTTTATGGAACAGATCCAACCTTTGGCTACCAGAGTGCCCTATATGACTTGTCCTGGAAATCATGAGGAGGCCTAGTAAGCACATTTAAACCTATATTAGATGATGAGGCTGAATGGAAGTAACTTCATACATTTTAGGTGATGAGGCTGAATGGAAGTAACTTCATACATATTAGATGATGAGGCTGAATGGCAGTAACTTCATACATTAAGATTTTTTTTTTTTTAAAATTAATCATGAATTTATAATAAAGTGACATAAAGATGACTGGATATCCTGCATTTTTAACCTCAGGTGAAATATTCTCAAAATATAGAATTTATTGTGATCAAAAGAAAGAAATTATTTTTGTAATGAAAAGATAGAAGTTATTATTGTAATCGAATGATAGAAGTTATTGTACTCAAACGATAGAAGTTATTATTGTAATCAAAAGATAGAAGTTATTATTGTAATCTAAAGATAGAAGTTATTGTAATTCAAAGATATAACTTATTGTAATCAAAAGATAGAAGTTATTGTAATTCAAAGATATAACTTATTGTAATCAAAAGATAGAAGTTATTACTGTAATCAAAAGATAGAAGTTATTGTAATCAAAAGAAAGAAGTTATTGTTGTAATCAAAAGAAAGAAGTTATTGTAATCAAAAGACATGTTATAAAATATACATGGAAACAATACATCTTTGTTTCTAGACCTACGTTCAGTCTGGAGTCCTAGGTAGAAATTTAAATCATACAATTACTCAGCTGATTTCACAGCCACTCCATAGAATGTCCAAAATAATTGTCTGCAGAAATATTTTTTTGGCTTACATTTGTCTGTTTTGTTTTTCAACTCCTCTCCAGCAATTTCTCCCACTACAGAAACAGATTTGCCATGCCAGGAGATGAAGGTCAGATGTACTATAGGTATGAAGTTTCTGTTGTAACTGGTTAACTACCATGAGCCGGTGGGAGCGGCTTGGCGTTTCTTTCATTATGGCCACGAGCCGCTGGTAGCGCCAATGTTTGTATCATAGTAAATCGAGTCAAATATTTATAATATTCCGTTCCTGTTTTGCTTCGAGATTTTAATTTACCGACATGATGTTTATATTCAAACCGCATGCTATCGGCAGAATGTTTAAAAAAAACGAGATGCTAAATAATTTTGATTTAATTATTTTCAAGCTAGTTACAAAATTGTACACAAAATTGCACTAATTGTTTACCGTGACAACAAGGGATAGTGTTACTAAAGGCATACAAGTGATTGGAAGTGTAAATATTATTCAATTTCTGTGTTCTTTGGTGCATTTTTCTTATTATTGGATATACTATCTTGAACTCACCAAATATTATTAATGGTGAAACCTAAGTACTTATATGCCTCTACTTTTTAAAAATAATATCCAAGCTTGAATATTTAAATTTACACCTAGCGAGGAAAGTTTCTTTATCATAAGGTTTGGTTGGATAGAGTTAAATGCTGATGAGAAGTCTAAGAATAGCAATCTTGACATATTTTTTAGGACTGTAGTTCTATTATTAATTTTTTATGTTGTTGCAAGTTACCTTATTTTTCTTTGGAATTGGTATGATTTCTGAAGTTTTCCAAATTGAAAGCCTACTTAATTTCAGTATTACCTGCTGGTGTGGGAATTCAACGTCTGATATTAAACGCCGCTTAAACCGACTAATCAAGAAAGCTAGGAATATAAACATCCTTCACTTGAAGAACTATTTGAAGAAAGATATTATTGTAAAACTAAACACATTTTAGATGATATATCCCACCCTCTTCGTCACAGATACTTAGGATCAGCCCGTTCGGGATGTATTCTTTCCATCACTGCGAGGACTGAAAGATATAAAAATTATTTTGTTCCCCAATCTGTATGAATTTACCAGCGTGCTCCCCCTGAAGTAACAAATCTTAATGAGAACTAATAAGTCCCTGATATGGCTAAGAGAACTCATTGAATGGCTGAAAAGAATCTTATTTTATCTTATAAAAGGCTTTAAATATTTTGGAAATTTAAAATTTATACGTAAGTTCACATTTATATATTTTTTATTTTTCTGTTGTAAATACTAATTTAACAATTAATAATTTCCCAACAAAGCTTAACTTTACAAATTTTAAGTTAATCTTATAGACAATTTATTTACCTACCAAATGGTTTATTAATTATCAGAATATCTTTATAATTAAGAAAAATGCAGCTGAATTTGTACTTACACCTAACATTAGAAAATGTGACCTAGATTTAATTCGGCCACAGCAGTTTTTTCAATCTGGAAGCTAATCAGTTAATCTCTGTATTAATCTTGAGTTATTTTTAGGGATCACATTATCCCAATCAAATAATTGACCAAAATAAATTGCTCAAATAGAAAATTAAATAATTGACATATATGGCCTTATTAATCAAATGATTATGGATATTTATTTTTCACTTGTAATTTTAAAGCCTTGGGATCACAGCTTCTTTAATTTTATTTCAGATTGCCACATGTGGCAAACGCCGATTTTATATTTCCTTGTAGATATAAAATTAGCCGTCCATTGAATTATGAGAGCTTGTAACATGCATCAGTTTTTCTGCAGCTCATCTTTGAAAGTTGATTTTTATAAAAATGATTATTTCCCCGTTAGTTTCAACATGGGACCGGTTCACTTTGTCTCTGTGTCCACGGAGCTCATTTTCTTTTGGCATTACGGACCTATGCAGGTGTTCTGGCAGTACGAGTGGCTCAAGAGAGATCTAGAGGTGAGATAACATGGATGTCTTGTACGTGGTTCATGCTTATCTTCACGGCCTCTATCTTGATTGGACTGTGTATTTATTTCATCAAGTTGTGAAGAAACTGAGATTATAGTGACAGTGGTTCTTTAATGTTCATTCTCTGTTTATTGAACCACATGTTTTACATTGACGGACTGCCATTGTTTATATTATACTTTGAGCTTACAACCTTTGACAGATCTACATAAATTTTACACTTTAATAGCATTCTATAATGATTCTCTTGTGTAAGCATTAAAAGTAGAATCTCCAAAACTTGTCGTATGGAACAGCAACTAAAGATGAGTTTTACATGAGCTACTGAGTTTTACATCAGTGCCCTGTAGTAAGAGTATATTAGTACTACTGAGTTTTACACCAAGTGCCCTGCAGGAAGAGTATATTAGTACTACTGAGTTTTACACCAAGTGCCCTGCAGGAAGAGTATATTAGTACTACTGAGTTTTACACCAAGTGCCCAGCAGGAAGAGTATATTAGTACTACTGAGTTTTACACCAAGTGCCCTGCAGGAAGAGTATATTAGTAACTCTTAGATTTCCTAAGAAGAAACATGGTTTTGTTTTGTTTATAAAATGATATTTGTTGAACATTTACTTTGTCAATTTATAACTTTAAAATGTTTTATCATTTGACCAATGTCACCGTAGGAAGCCAACAAACCTGAGAATAGGGCCAAGCATCCTTGGGTTGTGGTGTTCGGGCACCGCCCCATGTACTGCTCCAGTGATGACACTGATGACTGTACCAAATTTGAAAGCATTGTAAGCTATCAACCCATTGAAAGCTGATGTGGCTTTTCTTTCTTGATTTTTTTTTTTCATTTTGTTTGCGTTTTTTTTGTGTGCATGATTTGTTTGCTCAATGGCTCGGACCTTTTTGCTAGTGTAGGAAGCCAACAAACCTGAGAATAGGGCCAAGCATCCTTGGGTTGTGGTATTTGGGCACCGTCCCATGTACTGTTCCAGTGACGGTACGGATGACTGCACCATGTCAGAGAGCATTGTAAGCCAACTTTTAACTTTAGGAGAATTAAAATGGTATAATTTATCATTATAAACATAAATTAGAAGGTGGAATATCTATATAGTTTTATAATAAAAATAATTTTAGAAATCTTACTTTATAATATTTTTTGTGATATTTTTATTTAATGAAACTCTTTGCCATAATTTACACAGTTAAAGAAAGAGTGGTGTTGGTCTTACTTATATTAACTTGAGCCACAATTTAGACAGTTGAAGAGTAGTATTGGTCTTATATGAGACACTTGTAATATCAGAAGTCAGAAATATTTAACATTATATTTGCTTTTTAAACATATATATAAATCAAACATTTGTTTTCGCTATTTATCCTCAATGCTTGCTTTTATTTTGGTAGTCATTATACTAAGCCTACATTTTTTTGAACTTCAGCTTTTCCCACTGGCTAAAATAGCCCTATAATTTCAATGTCTTTTCCCACTGGCTAAAATAGCCCAATAATTTCAATGTCTTTTCCCACTGGCTAAAATAGCCCAATAATTTCAATGTCTTTTCCCACTGGCTAAAATAGCCTTATAATTTCAATTTCTTTTCCCACTGGCTAAAATAGCTCAATAATTTCAATGTCTTTTCCCACTGGCTAAAATAGCCCTATAATTTCAATGTCTTTTCCCACTGGCTAAAATAGCCCTATAATTTCAATGTCTTTTCCCACTGGCTAAAATAGCCCTATAATTTCAATGTCTTTTCCCACTGGCTAAAATAGCCCTATAATTGCAATGTCTTTTCCCACTGGCTAAAATAGCCCTATGATTTCAATGTCTTTTCCCACTGGCTAAAATACCCCTATAATTTCAATGTCTTTTCCCACTGGCTAAAATAGCCCCATAATTTCAATGTCTTTTCCCACTGGCTAAAATAGCTCTATAATTTCAATGTCTTTTCCCACTGGCTAAAATAGCCCTATAATTTCAATGTCTTTTCCCACTGGCTAAAATAGCCCCATATTTTCAATGTCTTTTCCCACTGGCTAAAATAGCCCTATAATTTCAATGTCTTTTCCCACTGGCTAAAATAGCCCTAATGCCCTTAAATTTCAATGTTCAGCTTTTTTCAGTTGTTTATTTTGTTCTAAAAGTTGTTAATTAAATTTGTCATTTTGAAGACAAAAAAGAAAGGATCATCCCATTTATTGATTACAAGTTTACAATGATGATAAAAAAAAATAGCTGTATATGTAATTGTTTTCGGTTATATATTTTTTACTTTAACTGCTAATAATAGAGAGATCAGATAAACTTAGTCTAAGGCTTTAATTATAAATATGAAATATAATCGGCTCATGAAATAAAGTGACATAATTCATTTCATAAAATAAATAAAACCCATTTATCCCCCTTTCTTTCAGACCAGGAAAGGTGTACCAGTGCTACACATATTTGGCTTAGAAGATGTCTTCTATGACAATGGCGTTGATTTAGCTATCTGGGCCCACGAACATTCGTATGAGCGTCTGTGGCCCCTGTATGATAGAAAGGTGGGTTTTTTTTGTGTGTGATCTTAATAAAGTGCTTGTTCAAGTTTATAATATTTATGGCAAGGGCTTCTTGTGACAGAGTGTTATAGTGGACTAGACCGTCCTGATAGCCAAGTAGGTCAAACAGCGCGCATGCAGAGAGCGCAGAGACTGTAGTGAAAGTTTATGAATGAACAGTGTGTTCCGGAATCAAGCAGAGAGTCAATACTTTTGAGAACTTGTATTTATGTAGATTTATGTTAATGTTTATTGTTGGAAATAAAAACATAGAAAACATAACACAGATTGACAGTTATGGCAAGGGCTTCTTGTGACAGATTGACAGTTATGGCCAGGGCTTCTTGTGACAGAGTGATAGTTATGGCCAGGGCTTCTTATGACAGAGTGACAGTTATGGCCAGGGCTTCTTGTGACAGAGTGACAGTTATGGCCAGGGCATCTTATGACAGTGACAGTTATGGCAAGGGCTTCTTGTGACAGAGTGACAGTTATGGCAAGGGCTTTTTGGGACAGAGTGACAGTTATGGCAAGGGCTTCTTGTGACAGAGTGACAATTATGGCAAGGGCTTCTTGTGACATAGTGACTGTTATGGCAAGGGCTTCTTGTGACAGAGTGACAATTAAGGCAAGAGTTCTTCTGACAATAAGACTGACAAGTTTGTTTGTCCAGTATTAATGCATTAACTGAACTTAGTGACCCATCTGATTGTCCTCTGTTGCTATCATCCAAACTATCTCAAGTATGTGTGTGCTATTGCTATCATTCAAACTGTCTCAAATATGTGTGTGTTATTGTTAACATTCAAACTGTCTCAAATATATGTGTGTTATTGTTATCATGCAAACTGTCTCAAATATGTGTGTGTTATTGTTATCATTCAACCTGTCTCAAATATATGTGTTATTGCTATCATCCAAAGTGTCTCAAATATGTGTGTTATTGTTATCATTCAAACTGTCTCAAATATGTGTGTGTTATTGTTATCATCCAAAGTGTCTCAAATATGTGTATGTTATTTTTATCATTCAAACTGTCTCAAATATGTGTGTGTCATTATTATCATTCAACTGTCTCAAATATGTGTGTGTTATTGTTATCATTCAACCTGTCTCAAATATATGTGTTATTGCTATCATCCAAACTGTCTCAAATATGTGTGTGTTATTGTTATCATTCAAACTGTCTAAAATATGTGTGTGTTATTTTTATCATTCAACCTGTCTCAATTATGTGTGTGTTACTGTTATCATTCAATCCGTCTCAATTATGTGTGTTATTGTTATCATTCAAACTGTCTCAAATATGTGTGTGTTATTGTTATCATTCAACCTGTCTCAAATATATGTGTTATTGCTATCATCCAAATTGTCACACATATGTGTGTGTTATTGTTATCATTCAAACTGTCTCAAATATGTGAGTGTTATTGTTATCATTCAAAGTGTCTCAATTATGTGTGTGTTATTGTTGTCATTCAAACTGTCTCAAATATGTTTGTGTTATTGTTATCATTCAAACTGTCTCAAATATGTGTTATTGCTATCATCCAAAGTGTCACAAATATGTGTGTGTTATTGTTATCATTCAAACTGTCTCAAATATGTGTGTCTTTTGTTATCAACCAAAGTGACACAAATTTGTGTGTGTTATTTTTATCATTCAAACTGTCTCAAATATGTGTGTGTCATTGTTATCATTCAAACTGTCTCAAATATTTGTGTGTCATTGTTATCATTCAAACTGTCTTAAATATGTGTGTGTTATTGTTATCATTCAACCTGTCTCAAATATATGTGTTATTGCTATCATCCAAAGTGTCACAAATATGTGTGTGTTATTGTTATCATTCAAACTGTCTCAAATATGAGTGTTATTGTTATCATTCAAAGTGTCTCAATTATGTGTGTGTTATTGTTATCATTCAAACTGTCTCAAATATGTGTGTGTTATTGTTATCATCCAAAGTGTCTCAAATATGTGTATGTTATTTTTATCATTCAAAGTTTCTCAAATATGTGTGTTATTTTTATCATTCAACCTGTCTCAATTATGTGTGTGTTATTGTTGTCATTCAATCTGTCTCAATTATGTGTGTTATTGTTATCATTCAAACTGTCTCAAATATGTGTGTGTTATTGTTATCATTCAAACTGTCTCAAATATGTGTGTGCTATTGCTATCATCCAAACTGTCTCAAATATGTGTGTGTTATTGCTATCATCCAAACTGTCTCAAATATGTGTGTGCTATTGCTATCATTAAAACTATCTCAAATATGTGTGTGTTATTGTTATCATTCAACCTGTCTCAAATATATGTGTTATTGCTATCATCCAAAGTGTCACAAATATGTGTGTGTTATTGTTATCATTCAAACTGTCTCAAATATGAGTGTTATTGTTATCATTCAAAGTGTCTCAAATATATGTGTGTTATTGTTATCATCCAAACTGTCACAAATATGTGTGTGTCATTGTTATCATTCAAACTGTCTCAAATATGTGTGTTATTGTTATCATTCAACCTGTTTCAAATATGTGTGTGTTATTGTTATTCAAACTGTCTCAAATATGTGTTTTGCTATTGCTATCATCCAAACTGTCTCAAATATGTGTGTGTTATTGCTATCATCCAAACTGTCTCAAATATGTGTGTGCTATTGCTATCATCCAAACTGTCTCAAATATGTGTGTGCTATTGCTATCATCCAAACTGTCTCAAATATGTGTGTGCTATTGCTATCATCCAAACTGCCTCAAATGTGTGTGTGCTATTGCTATCATCCATAGTGTCTCAACTATGTGTGTGCTATTGGTATCATCCAAACTGTCTCAAATATTTGTGTGTATTGCTATCATCCATAGTGTCTCAAATATGTGTGTGATATTGCTATCATCCATAGTGTCTCAAATATGTGTGTGTTATTGCTATCATCCATAGTGTCTCAAGTATTTGTGTGTATTGCTATCAACCATAGTGTCTCAAATATGTGTGTGATATTGCTATCATCCATAGTGTCTCAAATATTTCTGTGTTTCCTCTTTCCTTATAATGAGAATCAAAAATTAACTATGGCACTATAAATAACTTTAAGCAATAATGATTTCAGTTAAATTGCTACATTTAATTACATTTAATTTCAAGTTATTTTACATTGGATTCATTTTATTCACTGAATATTGTTATTCTCTTATAAACCATTTTATTTTTAACTTTTGGATGACTTTAAAGTATGAACTTTTATTATCGTCTCAGACAATGTCAAGGTTTGAAATGGCTTTCTGTGTCTCAGGTGATAAAGGTTTGAAATGACTTTCTGTGTCTCAGGTGATGAATGGCAGTTACGAAGATCCCTACACTGATCCTAAAGGGCCTGTACATATCATCACAGGATCTGCGGTATGGACTCGTTTCCCTACAAAATGTTATGTCACCATAACAGCTGCATTCAAATATAGCGATAGAACATTTCAAAGCAAAATATTGGACTTGTTCCTGATCTAATCACGGGAAAATCAGCTTTTAGCTATGATTAGAAAAACCATCTGTCTTTATTTAAACAAAAGCAGGGTTTCATTGGTTTTGAACTGTTTCTACATTTTTTGTTTAAAAAGACAAAACGTTATAATTATTTCATTAAAATTGAATCATAAGTCATTAACTATGCATATCCTAAACTTAAAAGATGTTTGTTTTTTTTGTTTTTTTTTTTTTCAACTTTTCTATTACAAAGTTGTAATACTATCCTATACCCAATACTATTTTAATAACATCTTCCAGGGTTGTCGTGAAAATGTCTCTGGATTTGTGCCGAAGCCCCCAGAATGGTCAGCCTTCCACAGTATGGACTATGGCTACACTAGAATGCATGTACTTAACAAAACTCATATGTACTTGGAACAAGTGTCAGATGAGAAGGTCAGGGAAACGGATGTGGACATTATTTTAGACATTTTGTATTAAAGAGTTTTTGTGGTAACTAAAGAACAGATGGGGGTTTTTTCTTCGAAATATTCATTCTAATTCTAATTAGGAAATGGGAACAAATATTACTTCCGCTTGTGCAGTGCACAGCGTTCTGAAATCATTAAGAGTTGTGTCAAGAGGTGAGCAAATCGTGTAGAGACATGTCGCGCAGTCGATGATAGGATGAAGGGAATAGTTTCAATATAATAATAGAATATTTTGAATTTTTACACTATGGCTTGTAAACAACTTGTAATATCTGTATATCTCTACACATCTACATAAAATACTTATGATGGGTCCAGCAACAACTTGTAATATCTGTATAATCTCTACATATCTACGTAAAATATTTATGATGGGTTCGGCAAACAGTCTACCCAAAGATCTGCTTGTGAGAAATATATCCTCCTAATAAGTCTCTCTCTGTAACAATTAGTGCACATCTCCCTCCTGCTATTTCTCACTACTATATATATCTCCACCACTTGTTCATCACGCCAACTATCAACTATCAGGATCAAACTCATAGCTTGTATTGGAGTTCACTATTACTTCTAGTTCCACTGAGCTATTATTCATGATACAATGATATCAGAGCGCTTTCAGCATGCTAGATACAAGCGCTTTAGAATCAATCATCATCAATAAATTCAGTGGTTCAAATACTTGACAAAGAAAAAACAAAATCCTATTGTCATCATCATTTAATTTTAAGTTTTCATTTCAGGATGGCCTGGTGATAGATAAATTTACCATCATCAAAAACTGGCATGGATCATATGATAAGTCTGGAATAAAGAGATCAAAAGACCTTCCCAAGTCACTAACTCGGGCTGGGTACAATGCTGGATACAGAAGGGATCATGGACTTTGAAAATATTTTGTATCTTCCTACAACTGTATCAAACATCTGGTCTTCTGCTCAAAGTGTGTCAGTCAATGATCAGCAGAAGTAAAAGAAGTGCTTATTGCTTCATGGTTAACTTCTCCATTCCATAAATATATTTTTTTACAATTGTTAAATATTTCATACCTGTTTCACAGATTTTTTAAATGTGTGTTGACAAAAGTTTAATTCAATAGTAAAATACACATTGAGACAAAGAGTTACACTGCAGCAGTAACTAGTGTCAAAAATAATTTTGGATACAGTGTGTATAAAAAAAATACTCTCTTAGTTGTGTTTTTTTCTTTTCATTTCTTGTATGCTATGCTTATATTGGAATTTCTATGCACTTGACTTTTTCCTCAGTATCTCTTGTCTAAAATCATATCACTAGTCGGTCTTACTATTGAAGTTTTATTCACTTTTACAGTATAATTTCAAGTTTTATCAAAGATATAAGATGCTTAAGAGATGAAGAATACTGTTACTGTTATTACAGTACATTAATTTGGAAAAGAATTTGAAAACTTTTGATAACGCTGCTTAACATAGCATTGAATCTGAAGGCCTCAAACGATGTTGTTCAACATTGATGAAACATATGCACTCTTTTATATTTGTATAAGATCTGTTTATACATATGCCAACATTTTTTATAAATTTAACATATAATTGACATTGTTTGTCCTGATTTTATTTATTTATTTCGTTTCCTACAGGCATTAAAAGAATCATGTTTTAATCGCTGAAGTCTTTCAGTTTTTACCCATCTCTGTAATGCACATTAAAAATCTACAAATTTAAAACTTCTAGTTTTTTTTAATCATTTTGCCTTTAGATCATGTGCTCATGGTGGAATGGAATAATGTTTCTGTACAAAAATAACAATTAAGTAATTGGAATAAAACAAAAAAATTACTTTTTTATGCTTTATTCAAGTATAAAGTATTCAGTTGACAAGAACAATACTGGTAGCAAAAATAATGTAATGCTAACAAGATCAGAAGTTAAAGGTACAAAGAAGAATCATGCCTGACATGTGACCTTTGACTTCGTAGATTTGTTTAGAGTTGTGCACATAACAACCTCAAGTTCAGTTGGGAATAACAAGAATTCCATTTTATCCCAGGTAATGTCACTATTACTATAGTTCAGTTGGGAATAATTATAAATCAATTTTATCCCAAATAATGTCATGGTTAAACAATAATTTATTACTTGAAAAATCAAATGTATCATCTTTAGAATATATAAATTATACAAATTAAGTACATACATACATGCAAGTTGTCTGGTACAAAAACAGAATTGCAATTTTAACACTTCTTAAATGAATACAATATTTCATTTTTCTGTACACCAAACATTTTATTTTTTATAATCTTTCAGTCCTCTAATTTTCATATTTTACAAAATATGACTCTTCAAAAAATCAAATTCTTATTTATGTGTCTTAGAATGTGTCTAAGGACGTGTCTTATGGCCTTATACAGAGGCTGGTGGTTATTGCACATTAAGTGAAGTAAGAGGTTAAAAAATATACATATATATATAGTCAGACCAATGGAATGTTTTAGTTGGTGATGACACAACCATTCATAAAGGATTATTCACTCTTCTTGGAATATGAGCTGTGGTGGTCCCTAATAAGAGTGAAATGATCCAAAATTCGACCATTCTGAAAAAAATAAGATAAAAATTTGGAATAATAAATACGATTGATAATTTTTAAAAAATAAAAATTGAATAAATTGATAGTCTAAAGAATATCCTCCTCAGTGGTTTCCAATTTATTTTAATCTGAAAGATTTATGTTTGCATAAGGTCATCAAATACAGATATAAATTATTATGCTGAGAGTTATTTATAACCATGATACGAATTTAATAAAAAATGTTTATCTCTTGTAACTATCGTCACTATCAATTATCTGACATAATGAGAAGATTAACTGCCACATGCTCAGTCCGTTATGTTAAAATGTGCATTAAAAATACACAACAAAGATTTAATGATCAAGCATGGATGGAAAATGAGGTTCTTGTAATAAATTACACAGCCACAATGCTATTTGTAACAGACCCCAAACCAAAATAAAATTAGGTGTCTGCACATAAAATATAGATATATATATATATTATATATGGTGTAAATATATGGTGATGGGTGGTCGAGAGGTCAAAACCAAGTCAATCCCAACAGTGGATTGGAGTGCAATCCCCAGCATAGCCTACTCAAGCCAAAACACCACCAGCATCCAGGGTGGATAGGACTCTATAAACCAGTATGGCAACTCATCTAAGGGATGGCAACTCATATAAGAGAAGGCAACTCGTCTAAGAGAAGGCAAACTGAGTTCAAACCCGGAGATGGAGTCTAAGTCTAATGAGATGGAGTCTAAGGAGATGGAGTCTCCAGAGATGGAGTCTGGGGAGAAGGAGTCTCAGGAGATGGAGTCTAAAGAGATGGAGTCTGATGATTGGAGCAACTATCCCTCACTAAACAAAATACAGCTGAGGTCAAGGCTATAACTCATCTTTGCATGCGAGGAACGAACAATAATAAATTATATATATTGGCACATTTGACATGTCACATTTCAGTAAATAATATATCAGTTATAAGCTGGTTTTTATATTTTGCTGGAATTCAATTTTCAGCATATTATACTAAAGATTTTATGGTACACAACATTACCTGAGTATCAGACACTTGTTCAAAATAGAGATGGGTCTTGTTGAGTGCCCTCATGCGGGTGAAGCCATAGTCGCTGTTGCGGTATGCCGACCAGGGAGGGGGGTTTGTTTCAAAATGTTCATGACCTTCACTGCAACCCTTATTAAGTACAAAGAGATTATAGGATGTTAGAGATTATAGGATGTAGGAAATTATAGGATATAGGAGATTATAGGATGTAAGATCGTTGCATGCTTATCTTATGTACTTAGGATGTCAGATTATTGCATGCCTATCTTTTTATTCTTATAAACTGTCATTGATAATAAGCATGCGATCTTAAATACTTTCAAATTATAATGAAATGTCACATTAAGAATTGGCGTCAGCGGGCCGTCGAGCTAATGCTCTTTATGCCCTCCCCAAAGCACCTTGTGGAGATGACTCTTTGCCAGGACAGCTCCCACCCTAGTCCGCTCGATCGGATTCCCCTGGGGGCCGCCCAAACCCAAAGACACCCGGTCGGCCCAACACTGTGTTTGCACAGAGTGCACACGATCAACTTTATCAGGGGTCGGGTTGGTAAATTTACGCCCTAATATCTTCCCTCACCCATCCCGGGGAAGCGTTGGACACTTTAAGAGGGTTTCTACAGTGGGTTTCCATGACGCAACTAATTTGCAAAGTATAATAAAAATTCCTCCCTTAAATACTTACAATAAAATAATTCTTAACTATAACAACTTCGTAAAAACAATTTTTCAGTTACCTATAGTTATTTTTTTAATTATTAATTAAAACTACAATTTAAGAGGGGGGGGGGGAAGGGGGGGGGAAGGAGGTGAAGGAAAGAATCAAAATCTTACAGCAGATCCAGTAATAATGTGCGTAATGCCACCAGGGTTGGTGTAAGGCTCCTCGTAGCTACCATTCATCACCTATAAGCAGACATTTGCCGCATTTTAACACATTGTAAGTTCATATTTAAGGATGGTAGTGCACTGTTATTAATGAGTTTATTAAATAGCTGATATGCTCTCCACAAATGATACAGCATAAAAGTTCACAAATTTCTTCCACATTAATGAATGACTTCACATGTCAAGTTTCAGCAAGTTATTTATTTGAATATTACAAAGTAGAACAAATTTAAAAAAATAACTAGCCTTCAAATTGTAAACTGGCCACAGCCTCTCGTAAGAATGTTCATGTGCCCAGATGGCAACATCGACTCCAAACTGATGGAACAGGTCTTCGTACCCGTGCACTCCCATGGCATGAACACCAACACGTACCTTTTAATAGAACAAAATTCATGTGTTGTAAGCCCTGAGTAGGTCTCTGAACAAGTTTTGGTGAGAAACTGTCCTAACAAAAATAAGTTCCATAGAGATAGTACTGAAAGGTGAAGAACTTACCAAACTTTCATTGCTTGTACAGTCATCGTTGTCATTGTTGGAGCAGTACATGGGGCGATGGCCAAAAGTTATGATCCACGGACGCTTCTCTCTGTTTTCGGGTTTACTAGCTTCCTGCAGTCAAAGAGAAAAGTTGTCATAATATAAAAACTGATCTGGCTTTGAGCTTTCAAACATTTGAATTATTTATGGAGATATACAACATTTTTAAACCATAAACCAATGAAAAGATCTAATATCTTTATATATCCC
This sequence comes from Lymnaea stagnalis, assembly GCA_964033795.1. Taxonomy (NCBI): domain Eukaryota; kingdom Metazoa; phylum Mollusca; class Gastropoda; family Lymnaeidae; genus Lymnaea; species Lymnaea stagnalis. Next base: position 97,687 of record CAXITT010000780.1, read on the forward strand.
CCCCCCCCATACCCACCTCTAATTTCATAGATAAATCTATTACTTGTTTTGTATATATAGTAATTCAGATGTGGTCTCTTCAAATCGGAGTTAAAAATCAGTAAATATTTCAAATTATATTTGCTAACATGCATAACTGTACATCAAAATAGTTTCTTAAACATAGTGATGTTTACAAAATAGTTGTGTGGACATGGTGAGCATTTATTGTAAAATAGTTGTGTGGATGTATTAATTGTTTTAAAAAATGTGATCCTTACTGTAAGATCTTTCTTAACCCACTCATATTGGTCCTCAATCTGATCAAATCCAAAATGTGGAAAGTAGAAAAACTCGGTAGAGATTGAGACAAAATGGATTGGTCCCATGTTAAAACTGGAAGAAAAATACAAGAACATAAAAATATGTATAACATGATGTATAACATGATGTATAACAATGATGTACAACATGATGTACAACATGATGTACAACATGACATACAACATGAAGTGATGAACTTAATTTGCTTTTCTTTTTTAATTAGGTGAATGATTAAAATGGGTGTCTAGCTTTGTCAAATAATTTCTAGCTATAAAAACTTTGTTATTTAAAAACAAAACTTTTAGCTATAAAAACTGATTGTTTGTTTTTGAGGCTGTGAAAAAGTCTAAATGCTTTTTTTGAAGAATATTTCTTGAGCTGTGTAACTTAGAAAAGGATGGTTTATGCAATTATTGGATCTTTCCCATAAGAAATATGCTCTGATGGGAGGACATATGACATACTAAGGAAATGCAACTGCTCATGGCCGAGGGGAGAGATCTCAACAGATAATATATATGTTTATGGTAGGGAGAAGATAGCTCAGGCTCAAGAGGTATAAAAAGATATCAGACCTGTTTACCCTCAAACTCTTAAAATCGTACAATATCATCACAATATCATTCAATGCATTATCTTAATAGTAAAAAATAAACATACAGTATATATAATGTATACACCGGAAAATCGTACATTGTACGCCAAAATTGTAAGAGTAAACAGGTCTGAGATATGTTCATCGCAGGGAGGAAAGATCAACAGATATAAATATTTATTTCACTTCAAATGTTATTAAATCATAGGTGCTATCCACATAACTTGATTTGCTTCCCTGCTTTAATTTGATGTTTATTTTATTTATTAGGTGTAATGCCATGCAGCCTTGATAGAGTTGCTTTTCTTTTCTAATTACGTTTCTTTAGGTTTAATTATGTTCCTGAGACCAAGTGGGGGCAAACAATCAATATTTCAATACACATACCTGAAGTAAAAATCCTTGAACCAAACAATCAATATTTCAATACACATACCTGAAGTACATATATGAGACCAAACAATCAATATTTCAAGACACATACCTGAAGTACATATATGAGACCAAACAATCAATATTTCAAGACACATACCTGAAGTACATATATGAGACCAAACAATCAATATTTCAAGACACATACCTGAAGTACATATATGAGACCAAACAATCAATATTTCAAAACACATACCTGAAGTACATTTTCCTGTTATCATTGGGCATGTTAAAGATTGATCTGTATTTGCTGAAGTTGCTGAAAGAAGATTTTTATCAAATTAAATTGTTCTCATAATACATTGTGTTGTTTTTTTTTCAAAATTCTTTTCTAGGATTACTTAATTATTGGCCTTCTGGAAGTACGTTTGTCTTACGGTGAAAGTTTCACAAGATTAAAAAAATTAATATCAACATGGAGCTTTCACTCACTAGTAGTTTTCATGATTGCCAACACAAGTCATATATGGTAGGCTGGATGCCAGGGGTTCAATTTGTTCCATGAAACGGTCGCCAACTCTTCCATCATCCTGAAATAAAATTATGATCATTTCGGGTTAGCTTTCAATATATGCCGATTTTTTGGGTTAGCTTTCAATATATGCCGATTTTTTGGGTTAGCTTTCAATATATGACGATTTTTTAAAACTTAATTTAAATACAATATTTTATGTTTGGAAATTGATTATGTTCAGCTTGCAAATATGGCTTTATGTATTTCTATTTAAGCAATATTTACTTACACCTGTTAGGTCGTATGCAAAGTCACCTGCAATACAATAAATAAAGATTAATTTGTTAATATTTCATTTAATAATAGTATCACATGTAATTTCACACTTAACAAGCCTAAGACTTCTTACAAAAACTAAATTTTACTTTTATAATACATAATATAGGCCTAACAATGACAGTAAGATGTTGATTATCTGAACTAATAGTAGTTTTATCCCACACTCATTTTTAAATCCATATATAAACATGTGTTGTGAATGTTGAGGCCACAGTTAACCACATAACTTATTAAGAGTTACTGTAATATTCATGCCAATAAACATATTTTTTGCTATGTTTTAGTCATGTTTAGTGATGCATATCCATTCACTAAAAATTGGGTTGTGATTCTTGCTCAGCATAAAAAAAAATCCATATTTTTTATAACCGGCTTGTGGGTGTCTTCTTGTATATGTAATTTTAATTCCAATCCTCTTACCAACATGTAGAATAGCATCATACATTCCAACAGCAGCATCATCCCTCTTACCAACATGTAGAATAGCATCATACATTCCAACAGCAGCATCATCCCTCTTACCAACATGTAGAATAGCATCATACATTCCAACAGCAGCATCATCCCTCTTACCAACATGTAGAATAGCATCATACATTCCAACAGCAGCATCATCCCTCTTACCAACATGTAGAATAGCATCATACATTCCAACAGCAGCATCATCCCTCTTACCAACATGTAGAATAGCATCATACATTCCAACAGCAGCATCACTGACAAGTCGAGGGATGGATTGGGCATTTTTGCTTCCCATGTCTCCAAATATTGCTAAACTTGGACTCCAGTCTTCACCAACGGGCATTGTCCTGAAGTGGAAAGTCGAGGACCAGCCCATGGGACTTCCAGCGATGTAGACTGAAAGTTATATTTTTTAAATGTTTATATTTGAGGCGCACTGCAATTGATAGACCTTAAAAAGGATTGTCCCCCTTTTTGTAACCATTTCTTCCACTACATCCTATGTGTATATGTAATACATACATTCATAGTCTGAATGTCATAGAGAAAGCTGCCAAGAGAATTTATAAGATCTGAGATGCATTTCATAATCTTAAAAATAAAGAAAGTTAATTAATTCATTAAGAATTTACACTCAAATTTGTTTAATATAACAAAAGTAACATCAACAAAAATACAACAGCCGATTCTCTCAATTTAAGAATACCAGAAAGGTAAGTTTTATTTTCTTCACATATTTGTTTAAATATTGTTTCACAGCTTTTAATACTTACAGTAGGTGGTGTTTGGTTTTAGGTTTTCAAGGTCAACACGATGAATAAACTGGAAACGTGTTGATTTGCCATCAGCTTCTGTAAACTTTGTACTGTTGCCTTTCTGAGCCAGTGTGAGGTTTTTCACAGAGTCTCCATACTGGACAATGGAGGCGGAGTCATTGATTGTGCTCCAGGTTATTATCATTTTAGAGACATCATCTGGATTTGTTTAAAAATAAAATTAGAAATCTGATCTTTGCATTGATATGATAAGTTTATGTGTTGGTGAGAAGGCATAAACCAGGGATCTGAGGGTCTGCAACCCTTTTTGAGTGAAGATCCATTTTATAAAATATAGCTGAGTATCTGCTCAGAAAACTTTTCTGGAGTGCATTTATTGTAAAAGTTTTCAAAGTAATATTTAATTAGGATTATTTGGATCTCTTTATTTACTTTATTTTATTTCTGAAAGTATAAAACTATTTCTTTGCTGTCTCAAATTAAATATTGAAATTTAGAAGAAGTAAAGATTAATTAGGCTTATAGCCCTTTATTATTTAAATATAATTGCCCTATTTTAAAAATAAATAATCTAAAAGGTGCATATCTAAAAGGCCACTACTTGAAAGTTAATGACACATTCAATTCATGCACACCATCCTATTGCACACCATCCTATTGCACACCATCCTAGGTACACACTTTTAAGACTTAAGTTTTAGACAAAGTCTAAGATTATAAATATATGACAGTCTATACTGTATAGGCTTGGGCATTTACAATTATAAAAAAATGTATTATGCCTACTTTTAATTATAACTTTATATAATAAGCTAAACTTTGCTTTATTCAATTCAAATTTTGAATTTGGGTGCACTCATTGGGGTGACATAGCCAGGGTAACTGACACCAGGGGTAGGGTAAGTCTCCCTCTCCCACCCAGCAGGTCAAGATTTTTGCCGCCCCTACCTGCCTACCTCGAAAAAACTATAAAGAAAAAGTGTTGCCCGGGCAGAATTAGTGTCGGGTCCATACCTCTCATCCTTCCTAAGACAAGCCATTGGACATAAAATATACTTATATACATATAAAAATACATGAATGCTAGGCATAGGCTACTAAATTAAGTTCAACTAAACTATCTGAATTAAACTGTTGAATCTAAACTTAACTAGGATAAGAATGTATTTTACGATATTCATTTTAACAATATTTGCTATCGTTAATAGGCCTATATATAAGAATGAGCTAGGCTCACCATTATGCTAAAGAAAATAAGTGATTTAAATACGTTCGGTTCTTAAAAACAATTATTTATAGTGATTTTCTATTATTTTACAATTTACGGAAATCGAAAAAATTTAAATTAGCAAAAAATAAAATATATCCACTTTTATTTTAGTAAAAGATTAAGTATTATTATTATAAATTACACAAACATTTATGATAACAATCAAGGAACTATTTTAAGCATTTTATCAAAATTTGAAAGTTATGAAAAAGTTTTTAAATCAAAAAATTATAATCTAAGACTACATAATAATCACATTTATCAGGAAAACGAAACATCTGCTATTTTTAGTGCATTTTTTTAGGGCGTTGTTAAATTGCAAAATAAATTAAACTTAATTTGATATAAATAAACACACAAATGACATCATAGCATGAACTGCCTCTAAGTTGCTTTAATTTAATAACCTTGCCTGACAAAACTGAAACAGTGTTTTCCCCTTCTTAAAAGTAAAATAAATAAATATAATTGATTGCTTTTTAAATTGTTAATAAAACACAGCAAATTTTAGCTTTGTATTTTTAACATTTAATAAGTGGGTTTTTTTATTCCAAAAATATACTTTTATTAAATTTATAAAAAAGTAACCTTTAAATATATTTTGAATAAGAAAATGCCCAATTAATTAAATCAGTACAGCGAAACTCCATTGCCAACTAGCATTCACTAATGAAATGCACTTATCACTCATCCAAATAAGAACAAACCATATGAAATGCATAAATTGTGTGATTGGGTATGTAGGGGGCTACTATCCTATGGATGATTTTATTTATTTTTATTAAAATCTGGCGGGTGGGGAATTCGATACTTTCATTTTGCCCCAGACAGCACAGGATACGCCTCAGAATAAAGGAATGAATTTGATAAATAATTAAACTTTTAAGTTTAAGGTACATACATATGGGGGGTAGGAAATAGGGTCTATGCATTTTTACTTGGATGACTATGTCTTTAAATCAGGTGATATTTTAAAGTTGTGAAAAAGAGATGTTACTTTCTCTAAATAAACGTATGTTTAGCAATTAAGAAAATCAGTGGCGTTAAGAAAATGTGGGTAAATTTACATATAATATATAAGTTTACCCATGAATATCAAAAACCAATCATTTTACACATGTCAAAATTTAATTTTGAAAAAATAAGGGTTAGTTAATTTTTTTTTTTCAAAAAATGAAAATTTATTTGTGTTTTTACTTTGCAAAAAGTTAAGTGGTTGTATAGTTTTATCAAATTAATAACATTTCTGTAAAAAAGACATTAAAATCTGTTTACAGGTGTGAAAAACGGTTTAAAAAGTCTAATTTAGATAAAAGAATTCTTTATTTTACGATTTTCTGATAATATAATAGAAAATTTTTTTTATTGAAATTGGTTTAAGTAGTTTTTGTTGTAAATTAAATTTAAGATTGATTTTTCACAATTTTTTAAAATTTATGTGAAAAGTGGTTGGGTAGGCCCAACATTCCACAATTTAAGATCACATATCATAACATCTAAAGTATTTCTCTAGCGTGGAAATAAGCAGTAAATGAACTCCTTTAGTGATATTAGTGACATTAATTTAATGATTTAATTTGTGATCATTTACATTTGGTAATTTAATTTTAAGGTCATTTTTAGAGGAACAAAAATTGCAGTTTAACTGTGCGGTAAATAGTATGAAATAGTATCAGTGATCACTGATCAGTATAGCAATAGATGAAAAATACTTCTTGTTATATATTATCAATTATTATATAATTATACAATTATATTATTTGACTCCAATTACTAATTACTTGACTTATTTATTATTTAAATTTAAATACTCGATGTCGATAGTTATAAGTTAAAGTCAAAGTTATAGTTTAGTTATAGTGTTATAGTTATTGCTTACCACCGTAGGCAATATGAACCATGGTAGGCTGACATGGATTGAAAGATACAGTCACTCCTACACATAACAAGAGAAGTAGGAAGGCAATAAAGCCTTTCCTATCCATTGTTGATACTGTGTACGGTTGCTTACGAGTTACTTTTAATGGATCTTGTACCAATGAGTCAATTCGGAATGACGACCAACGCGTTGTTTATAATCACCAGTAAAAGTCATGTGACAACCATTTCAAGGCAATCGAGTTGAAAGTTGACGGATCCATCTATTTTGAAATTGGGGGACATGGGTTACCTTTACCATTGGTTTTAATTTAAAATTATTTCACGTCTTCAATGATCATTTGCCTATTGAAGCCTACTCATTATCTATAAGTAGGACTACTTTCTTTAAATCACCTCGATAAGAAGACTGTCTACAGTAAATCAAACATAAGTGATCTATAATATTATATCGAAATGTGAATGTTAGAATTAGAACAAATTTTTATTGTAATTTACATCATATCTTATTATCATTTCAAGAACTCAAATTCAAAAGTTAATCCCTAATTATGGCTATCCTGACTTGTCAGTTGATGTCTCAAGATTTTAAGGGCGTTCATAATATAGCTTCATCACGGACGTCATTTGATTTTTTGTTGGGTAGGGTGAGGCATTCCCCCCCACCTTTTTTTTTTTCTCCCGAATTTGCAAGTTTTATTTAAATTGCTATGTAACTTTTCTGTGGCGCCTCCAGTAATAAATTACGTAACAAGCTGACCAAGTTTTGGTTTTGCCCCCCCCCCCTTTTTTTTTTTTTTTTTTTTTAATTATTTTTTTTTTTTTTTGAAATGACGCCCCTAAACTTAACTTAACGCGTAAATGGTTCACTACACAGTTGATGCAGTTCAATTAGATAGTCTAGTTTTCATTTTCAAAATAAATAAAAGTCTTTGTAAAAATAATTTTCTTAACATTTCTTACAATGCATTGCGAAAATAAAGTCTGTGCAGAAGGATAGGAAGGCACTATACCATATGAACTATGTAGCCAAGCCGAATCGCGAATGTGGAGAAAACTTGCTTCACCCCTTACCTTCATGATACATCACTGCACACTTTTTATTTCATGCCCATGAACTATATCAATGATGTCCCAATCACTTTTAAACCTAATATTAATTACACCGTATTTAAATTGGGACGATTTCATTTTACGAAAAGAAAATATTACACAATAATCCCAATTGCGTTATTTAAAAAAAAAAAAATATTTAGCGTACCGTTTGTTATCGGAAATTATATTTTGCGCGCTATCCGAAAAAAAACGCCATTTCCCATACCCAAATACATTGTAATACTGAATATACGTCACAAAATACAATTTATTATTAGGAAGCAGCCACGATTTTTAGGAATCTGTCGGAAATGGAAGCAGTCCATCAGAAGCAGTCCATCAGAAGCAGTCCATCAGAAGCAGTCCATCAGAAGCAGTCCATCAGAAGCGTAATATATTATATAAGAGATTTTTTTTTTTTTTTTTTTAGTTTTACGACTTTAAACTAGGGTGACCAAATCATGAGTTGGAAAAAACGGGACAAACCAAAGGAGAGTTAGGGGGGGGGGGGGGGGGAAAAAAAAAATAAAAGAAATTGGGAGAGGTAAGTAGGCTTAAGAGACTGTTTATTCAAATATGCTCATTTTAAATACTTTGAACCCTAGAAATCTTTTTAAATTAACCTTCACTTTTGTATTCAATTTAAAACTCTGAAGCATATTATAAAAGAAAACACTAATTTTGCAGTAAATTCTTATTTATTTATTTATAAATATAAGACCTATGGCAGGGACACTGGTTTACGCAGCGTCGGCAGAGTGGTGGAGGGGGAACAGTCCAGCCATCACGCGAGCCCACATCACTACTGGCACCGGCTGCACAGCTAGCCAAAATATTAGTTGAAGTTTTATTATAAATTATGAAGTTTTATTGATTTGAAAATGAGTTTGGTTTTAGAAACGGGACATTTAGGCGTCCCGAGTGACTTTTTCGGGATCGTTTGGTCACCCTACTTTAAAATCGTCTTGGAAGGAAATTCTTTTTTAAATATTTTTTTTTTTAAAATAAGCCTACATATTCTTTTTTTTTTCTAATTTTTAGTATGAACATTTTAATATATTAATTATCCACAATAGAATCTGCGTGTAGTGACTTAGCTCTAGAACCCCCACGCCTACTGCCAAGTTAAAAATAACCCACAGCATCCATCTTAATTAGATATGTAGGCCTGCATTAGAACTCACAAGGGACATCTAAAGTGTGCTGTATTTTAAACTTAAATTAAGGCGAGTGCTACTTTTCATTACATAACGGGGGACAGTATGGCTGGGTAGCATGCTTTATGACACAGCTCCATCCCCACCCCTGACTTGACATGTCCTGAAATTGCTTCTTAAAATGGAGGAGCCACGAAACTCCTCCATTATCAACAACCAGGCTCTAACGCAGGGATCGCAAACTCAATTTATCCAAGGGCCACATGAGGTAGAGCCTGAGTGAGACTAGGCCGCACGAGGTAGAGTCTGAGTGAGACTGGACCGCAGGAGGTTAAGACTGAGTGAGACTGGGCCGCAGGAGGTTAAGACTGAGTGAGACTGGGCCGCAGGAGGTTAAGACTGAGTGAGACTGGGCCGCAGGAGGTTAAGACTGAGTGAGACTGGGCCGCAGGAGGTTAAGACTGAGTGAGACTGGGCCAAATTACGAGTTCCAAAAAAAAAAAAAAAAAAAGCGATGACTATTCAATAAAGTGCAACTGTCACTATCTGCTTAAACCTTATTAATAACAAATAAAAAAACCTTTGTTCCGATTTTAAAACGGTTTTTACCATTATAATTAACGTCCAATTCTATACAAACATAATAAAAATCATAATTAGACTAGTCGGTGAGATTCAACTGAAACCGTCGCGGAGGGTCGCATTATAGATATGAGAGTGGGGAAAACGCTCGGGTCGCATTAAGATTAAACTTTGCTTCAGGTAGCGGGCCGCAAAATATCGTCTTGCGGGCCGCAAGTAGCCCGCTGGCCGCGAGTTTGACACCCCTGGGGTCCGTGATTTGAAAAAGTTCTCGAAAAAATTACGCAAAACAAACTAAAAGCACCTGTGTATAAGTTTAATATTGAATGGTGCAGGGCTGTATCCGAATTGCACAAGGATCATTCGCTTCACCAGACTAAATGGACATGGAAAGTATGTCATATAAAAAGATTGAAACCTTCTGGTTAAGAGATTATGAGTTGTTCCATCTCTGTAATGAATATTAAACTATGAAAATGTTATTTCCTTGTGTGTGTGTGTGTGTTGCCGGGGTGGGGCTGAGAAACCCTTGTCTTTTTTCTTGAAAATAAAACCCCAGTGTGACCCTTGGGCAAATTTGTTTTCTGTTGAAAGTTTAACTTCCTTAAAGAGTGGAAATTTTGTACACTTTTGTAGACTACTAATACCAAATTTATCCATGAGCGTCATTTTAAACTAACGACACGTACCAGGATGTATATAAACATATAAACCAAAAACAACAACAAAAACAAACAATAAAAAACAACAATAAAACTTTTTTTGGGGAAATAAACAGCTCCTGATAACGAAGCATTTTAGGTGAAAATTCAAATTTTAATCAATCATCGTCACATTCTCTTAAAGCAGGAGTGGACTGGACCGTCGGGACACTGATAGCCTCTTCAGACAACTAACTTCCTCGCCACCTTGCAAAATTGTGAACATCCCCCCCCCCCCCACACACCCCCAGGTAGGGGAGTCCTGACTCCAAATCAAACAACTTTGCACCTAACTAAAATCCCACCTCATGTGATCTTGATCTCTCACACACACACGTCAATTGGCCAGTTTTATTTTCAACAATTTGTTGGTGGTTTTGGGGCTCCATTTGAACATGTCAAAGATAAGCGGTAACAAGTTGGATAGAGAGTAGGGCCCAACTAACACAAAATATTAAAGGGCAGAATTAGATCACACTGAACACGCTCACTAAGAGGGAGTGGGGGGGGGGGG
>CAXITT010000780.1:109313-151005 GCA_964033795.1 Lymnaea stagnalis
GCTGTGGTAGGCTAGGACATCTCTCTCCCAGGGGCTGGGGTAGGCTAGGACACCTCTCTCCCAGGGGCTGTGGTAGGCTAGGACACCTCTCTCCCAGGGGCTGTGGTAGGCTAGGACATCTCTCTCCTAGGGGCTGTGGTAGGCTAGGAAATCTCTCTCACAGGGGCTGTGGTAGGCTAGGACATCTCTCTCCCAGGGGCTGTGGTAGGCTAGGACATATCTCTCCCAGGGGCTGTGGTAGGCTAGGACATATCTCTCCCAGTGGCTGTGGTAGGCTAGGACATCTCTCTCCCAGGGGCTGTGGTAGGCTAGGACATCTCTCTCCCAGGGGCTGTGGTAGGCTAGGACATCTCTCTCCCAGGGGCTGTGGTAGGCTAGGAACAATATAGTTTAACGGGAAATTGTATTTTTTTTTTCACATGGGTGTTGGAAGGGCGTATGATTGAGGTTAAAAGGGGGCCCCGGAACGGGCCCAAAGCTGTGATGTGGATAAAAAAACTGACTATCACATTGGAATGCTGGGGGCACAAAACCGAAAAGGGGCATTGGGTACCAAAAAGTCACGTGACGGCTCTGTATTCAATAAAAAAATTAATAAATAAATTAATAAAAGTTAAAAAGTTTAAAACGGATTTTAGTTTATCTTCATGATATGAGAAAACATTTAGGCCTTTTTTATGAAATTCAAATTACACACGTGCCAATTCCTAACATCATTATTAAGCAAGGCTCCATTCGTTTAAGGGGAACGTCCTGTCCTTTTTTTTCCCCACAACAGCAACGTCTTTCCTGTTAGGAGTCCTGTGGACTGTCCCATGAGGTAAGCGAGCTGTGCAACAGGCAGCCGTCCCCGAGGCAGAGGACTAACAGGTGGTCCCTTGTTCTAGAAACTGTAGGCCAGGGACTTCATTTGGGTAGGGCATTTTTCCCTTCCCCCCCCCCCCCCCAGGCTGAATGTGCAGGCTTCATTTAAATTGCCATGTACTGTGGTGCCTCCAGTAATTAACAACTTAAAAAGCTGACCAATGCCCCCCCCCTCCCGACCTTGAAAAAGCCTAACATGACGCCCCTGCTATAAGCCACCCTATTTCTAACTTATTCAACCTGAAGTAAGCATTAACTAGAAACTCTAGGCCACCCCATTAACTAGAAACTATAGGCCACCCCATTAACTAGAAACTATAGGCCACCCCATTGATATCTTATTAATCAGTTGACTTCTTAAGCCAATTATATGTCATTTTATGACACGCTATTCTGCACACGTAAATTTATTTAGGTCAACTAAAAAATTGCCAAAAATAGCCGACGGCCTATTAATTGGATTGAGTAGTCAACATACTATTTGCCATAAAAAACGTAAAACTTTTTCATTCATTTTAAATATTTCAAGTGATTAACTCAACCTCACCCCAGTTAAACAATGCCTACCACGGCCACTGGGTTAATAAGCCAACTCAACCTCACCCCAGTTAAACAATGCCTACCACGGCCCCTGGGTTAATAAGCCAACTCAACCTCACTCCAGTTAAACAATGCCTAACACGGCCCCTGGGTTAATAAGCCAATGATTTTTTAAAATCCAATCAATTTATGGTTAAATTATCTGTTCGCTACTAAAATGACACAATGATAGCATTCTTGTTCCTCTTTTTCTTTTTAGCTGGGTGTTTGGCTGGCTGGCTGGGAGTATGGTTGGCTGGGTGGGTGTGACAAAATCTTCGGACGGCTAAATGACCCACTTCCCATCAACCTATCGAGCCAAAACTAGGCACACAGACTCGTTGCCGCTGACAACACATTCAGTCAAGTTTTCAACCCCACAACCCAAAAAATCAGTTTCCCCCCATTTTTCAAAGATAAGATGTTGGAAATAAGATGTCATTGATGATAAGATAACTACACTAAATGAGACGCTTTCAAAATTGATGAGTTATATTATCTTTTGTTTTTCTGAAATAGTTGGTGTAATATACCTGCGGTGTAAAAGTGGGTGGGTCATTAGAATATTAATATAGTTCAGTGGTGCTAAAAAATTAGCCGGGGTGGGGGTGGGGGGTGGGGGATGTACACACTAATTGGGTTTCTTATCAAATGCGTTACTTGAATGCATGTTTAGTCAAATATCCAGACCTACCCCCCCCCCCCCCCCCCCCCACACCCCTTTTGTTTTGCCCCCAGCCCCCTCCTGGCACAGGATGTGCTAGTTGTTAAGCCAACTTAAGAACACAGAAGATTGAGACCGCCCTCAGCACATACCAAAGACGACCTGTTCCAACACCGATCCACTCCATCTGATCTAACAGATAGGATGCCGTCANTATGGTAGGCAGTGCACCTTGCTGGACTGTTCAATTAGTTTTAGTGTTATATGGTAGGCAGTGCACCTTGCTGGACTGTTCAATTAGTTTTAGTGTTATATGGTAGGCAGTGCACCTTGCTGGACTGTTCAATTAGTTTTAGTGTTATATGGTAGGCAGTGCACCTTGCTGGACTGAATTTTTAACATCACAGGAACTGGTTTAATCTTACCAATAGTTTAGTAGTTTGGTTACGCTAAGTTTTGATTCTAAATGACGCATATGACATTACAAGCACAGTTACAGGTACAGATACAGGTGCAGTTACAGGTACAGTTACAGGTACAGTTACAGACACAGTTACAGGTACAGTTACAGATACAGGTACAGTTACAGGTACAGTTACAGGTACAGTTACAGATACAGTTACAGTTCCAGGTACACTTACAGGTACAGGTACAGGTACAGTTACAAGTTCAGTTACAGGGACAAGGATGTGGAGAAAAAAAAAATTATTTATTAAACAAATCTTTTAACGCTTTGATTCAAATTATACACTGGACTTCCTTATTTTAAAAAAAATGTTAAAATTGACAATATTATGAACATTTTTTTGTGGACATTTTGGAATGTTTAACATTTAAAAATAGATTTGTTAAATTTACATTTTACAGCCTCAAAATTGTACCGGTACAAATACATTTGCATTGAGTTAAGACATGTATATAAAACAAGATGAGATTTACAATACGGTCACAAAAATTTTAGGTTATTATGATAATAAGCCAACTAGGATTAAACTGATAAAAGCAGCCTAACATGAACCGTAACAAAATGGCCATGAAGAGTACAAATGTAACCGAGTCAACCCATCTCAGTAACTGAGTCTTAAAAATATCTGCGTTTTTAATCCAAATTTTGATAAAACTCTTCTTGCACATGACAAATACAAATTAACCGAGCCTATCCCAGCTCAGTAACCGAGTCTTAAAAATGTCTTTGATAAAGATCTGTTGTCTTCTAGACAGTGGAGATCAAATGTTTGATGTGAGTTTCAGTTAAGGCAGCACTGTTTGTGTTACTCCCAAGTCTGTTTCTAATGAATTTTTTTTTTTTAACAACAGAACCAGTAAAAAATCTTGATAACATTAGGCCCTTCTGTCTTATACTTATATTATTCTGTCTCAATATGGACTTTGCTATGTGTGCATCATTGATTATTACGCAAATCATTTACATAAATTTTTTAAAAAGTACAGCATTCTGAAAAAAAAAAAAGGTAAATTTCCTAATTTATTTTTTAATACATATAAGGAAGTAAAAAAGTTAGAGTATTATCATATGTTTTAATTTTAAGATAAACTTTTAATGAACCCACAGCATGGGTCTTTGTTTTCTACACAATGTCAAATTAGTAAGTGATAATATATAAGCTCGCTTAAAAGAATTTTTTTTTAGAATAAGAACGACGCAAAACTATATAAAAAAAAAAGGAGCAGCCAAATGACTATTGCTGATTAAAACATCCAAAACAATATTTGAACAAAGGCAAACAGGCTCATTAAAAACTCTGGACTGAAAATATGTAAAAGCAAAAATAAGATATTTTAATTTTATATCACAAAAGCAATACCAGCAATTATTAGATTTGCTTTGCTAAATGGCTTGGAGTGATTGTTAAAATAAAGCTGTGGTTTTATTAATTTGAAAGGCAATGTGATTAACTTCAGTGTCACACAGGTTCCTTTTAGTAAGCGATATATTCTTAATAACACTGACACAGTTTCAATTGTAAAAAAATGTGAACAAGATTAGCAAGGGAACAATAACTGTACAATAAAATCTCAAACAAAATGTTTCTCAGATGAAAAGTACAACAAAGTCAAGTAAAATGTAAAATAAAATTCAGATTGTTAATATCAGGAAGTTCTTAAATTGCGGGCAGTAAAAGTTACCCGAGCAGCTTCTTTGCTTCATCAATGTAATGCTTCCATTGTTTCCAGAGCTTCTTCAGAGGGTCCCCTTTTGGTACAACAGGTTTGGGATACCCCGAATAAGATCCATGTGCGTCTTTAATGATCATAATTTTGTCAATAATGCGTCCATCCTGTGAAATTTTTTTTTTTAAACATAAGAAATAATTATGCCACTGTATGCTATTTTCTTGACAAAATTAATTATTCAAAACATTCGATTCTTTTCAGCTTTTTGTAAAACTGATAAAATGCTTCAACGATAAGATGAAAAGGTAGGCACAATCTCATTGAGATAACAATTTCAATGATAGGTTGGCACAACGCTCATTGCGAAAAGTATTTCAGCAAAATAGACTTGACAAATCAAAGTTTTAATTAATGATTCAGTAACATAAAGTACCCCTTCCATAGCAATCAAAGTTATGAGTAACGTATACGTCTAAGATCACCTACCCCTACTGCTATTTTATTTTAACAAATTCTTCATTACATCATCATTTAAGACTCTGGTTTAACATGACAATGAAAAGGTGGGGGGTGGTTGGGGGAAGACTCCGATCAGGTTAGGCAAAAGGAAATATCTAGAAATAAGGTGAGGGCAACCTGAAAAAAGGAGGCAGCGAAAAATTTAGTTGAAATGTGCATCCCAGAAAGTTTCCTTTTGCTGTTGTCTGGGATACTAAATTTCAGATATATTTTTATATTTGTACTTTCCGCTGATGAAGGCTTCTTGCAGATACATTCATGGTTTTGTTTCATCCTTTTTTCAGGTTTTTCCATACCATGTTTTACTTATTTTACTTTGGTTTAAAACAATGTTCATGAAAAAGTCTATATGGTAGGGGATCACATAATTTTTATGGGTAGGTAAACTCCAATGTCACATCATTTTTATGGGTGGGTTAATCTTATGTCAACAAACTGTCACATCATTTTTATGGGTGGGTTAAACTCATATCAACAAACTGTCACATCATTTTTATGGGTGGGTAAAACTCATGTCAACAAACTGTCACATCATTTTTATGGGTGGGTTAAACTCATATCAACAAACTGTCACATCATTTTTATGGGTGGGTTAAACTCATGTCAACAAACTGTCAGGTGATATTTTAGTTCCAGCTTTTGTTTAAATTACCTGATCATCTGAGACCTGTTGAATGGACAGATGGGTTTTGTTGTACACTTTCATTTGAGTGTATCCATAGTCATTGCTTCGGAAGGCAGACCAGTCATCCACAATGTTGTCAAATTTATCATGGCGCTCTTTGCAACCCTAAATAAGATCAAAGATTTCAGATATTTTCAATTCAAACTGTGTTGTTGTTAAGGTAAACAGATATGTGTAAATAGCTTATGGCATTGTAAATAACTTATGACACTGTAAATGAATTATTACATTAGCGTTAAAAACTTATTCTTATACATTTAACTAACATTCCACTTTCCCATTATTTTTTCCCCTCTGATCCTCTCCTTCCTTCTATCTCCTGCATATCATCATCATTTCAGACAAACCTCCTTTCTCCCCATGCACTAAAGAGTAGCACTCACACTTTTATAATTTGTTCATTGGTTTTAATTTATGGTCAATTTCAATGAATATGCCCAACAAGCCTTCTATAATTTCAACACCCATTATCTATTGATGAAAGTGGATCCCATTGTCTATTGGTGAAAATGGATCCCATGGTCTATTGGTGAAAGTGGATCTCATGATCAATTTGTGAATGTATATCCCATGGTCAATATGTGAAAGTGGATTGACAGAAGACTAGTGAATGCTCCTATTATCTATCTATATAATTATCTTACACAACAGGTTTAAAAAAAAAAAGAAAAAGTGGTGTCGGAAGAGGACAGGTGGGGTGGGGGGGGGTGGTTCCTTTCATTGTAAGAATAGTTAAATATTGTGTAAATTAATTTCATACCTTCTATAGTTTTCATATGTTTTATGTCAATAAAATGTGTCCTCTAACCATGGATCTACCACTGCATGTGACATTTATTAGCGTTAGTGACTATTCTATAAGAACCCTGGATGTACCATTTCTATAAGAAATGACTTACAGCTGATCCTGTGGTGATATGAACCGGTCCTTTAGGATTAGTGTAAGGTTCACTGACACTTCCATTCATCACCTGCGAATGTGATCAAAGAAGCATAAAACAGATTGAAACATGGAGTAGTCTATTTTAAATACTACTCTATCTCGTCATGCTAAGTTAAACCCCAAAAAAAATGAAGAAAACTTTGTAAATAATTGATCTTGGTAATCTAACATTATTTACAAATATTGCATCATTGCAGTACCGGTAAACCTTTAGTGAAAAACATGCTCAACAGTAGGTACGAATTGACCAGCGTGCTCCATCAGCAGTTACCATATCAATATGATCACTAATTAAATCATTGTTGTCACTGAAGGAGTTCATTCAGGCTGGTTAAATACTTTAGATGTCTTGTGTTTAAATTGTTATAATTGTAAAATGCTGTCTTGGTTGCCATATGTATTTATTTATGTGCTGAAAATGACTATGCGCAATGTAATTAAAAAAAAAAATTCCATTTATTGGGATCAATGAAAGAATCCTATCTTATCTTAACTCATAATGAAATATTAATAAGATGTCTATGATATTCTAGCAAATTCTATTATGCAAATTTTTCAAAATTAGATGGGCATTTTTTTTAGTTTGTGGTCATCTGGCATTCAACTGGCATAATTTTTAATTATATACTTCATATTATACAGGTTAAGGGTCAATTTATACCTATGGAGTAAGAGCAAAAGGATGCAAAGAGTGAGATAGAGTAAGAGGATTTAAAGAGTGAGAGAGAGTGAGAATAAGAGGATGTAAAGAGAAAGTGAATGCACTGTTCATCAAGAAAATGAACAAAGCGCATAATGGTGTTGTACAGGAAAAGGAAATGAAAATTTTGCATTGAGGAATGAAAGGGCCATTGAGCAAATAATGGCAGTTTAGAACTGTAAATTATCATAAGAAAAAAATGTACATCTTAAAGAGATTTAAACTTCTACACATTCCACAATTTTAAATCTCAGAAATTATTTAAAAAATTATATTTTATTTTCTGTGAATTACAGATCTTCATTTACCTGTCTGTTATAAACAGGCCAAAGTCTCTCATAAGAATGCTCATGAGCCCAATAGGCCACATCCACACCATATTTGTAGAATAAAGGTTCCCAGCCGAGCAGGTGAATATATGGAATGCCGACACGAACCTGTAAAATGGAACATGTACTACTGTATTTCATACTTATAATAGCTTACAGTTTCAAACCTGTCAATAAATTGTTAATGTCAAAAGACAAAATGAGTCAATCAAATTTTTAGAAAACGTATACAATAAGTTCACGTGTCATAATTAATTCTATTCCTTTAAAACATGTGTCTCCAAATGACGCTTTGCCCTTTAGTATAAGCAGATCTAAAGCTTAACATCAAAAGTAGGTCAGGCAGGAGTAGGTTTAAAAGAATGTACATCAAAATACTCACAAGACTCTCATGATGTGTACAGTCATCATTATCGTCATTAGAGCAGTACATGGGTCTGTGACCAAAGGTGATGACCCAGGGCTGCTTGGCACGATTCTCTGGCAGGTTGGCATCCTATGGTACAGAAAAGACCAAATCATTTCTATTAGTTAACAGAAAACTCAAGTCTTTGAAGTCGAGGATATTTAATTGAATCATAATTACAAAATACTTCACTTTGCAACAAACTTACAGCAAGTTCTTTCTCCAGCCATTTGAAGTGTTCCACGATGGGCACCAGGCCATATTGGGGGAAGAAGTACCATTCGGTGGAAACAGAGATAAAGCGCACTGGTCCCATTTTGAAGCTAGGTCAAGAAACAAGATGAATAGTTTTAAAAATACAAATACTTGGAACTACTTAGCTGTCATTTTTAAAAAAAAGGGGGGGGGGTGGTGGTGTGAGGAGACTATATCACTAGAGCTTTCATCAGCCTGAAGTTTACTTGAAGTTTATGGCAGATTCTGTTATATATCTATATAATATTTCTCAAGTAAAAAAACATTTGTCTCTACAACTTTATGCCATAGTTTATCAACAGCTTACAAAAGAATCTCAATTTTTGCGCCACCCTAATGAATGTCTAATTTACTATATTAAATTTTATCCTTAAACTTAAAGTAAATTAATTTTTTTTAAATGATTCTTATTGAATAGTTCAGACTTATCCTTGTTTGAAAAGTAAAAAAATTCAAGAGAATTAAAAAAAAAAACAACTAAAAATATGTTTAATCTTTTTAAAAATATATGTAATACTCCTTCGTTAAAATATCAAAACAAAGAAAAGGGTGACCAATGGGCCAATGGGTGATCCCTGGTCAATGGAAGATACAAGATGATGGACAGCAGTTGAAATGACATCAGCTGTTTGTATCACATATATCTTAACATATGCCATTTTTTTGTTGTCTAAATTGACCAATATTAACAGCAACTTATTAACATTATACAATGCCAAATGGTATGAAATGTTTTGAAGACAACTTGTGTGTGGCAACATATTTTCATACCTATAGTACATCTGTTTGTTGTGATCGCCTGGCATCCAAAATCTCGCTTTGTAGTTAGAAAAGTTGCTAAAAAGAATTAAATGAAAATATATATAAGAATGAGCTATAGTGACATAACGCCAAAGAACCCATACGTTTTAAGTAGGTTGGGATTCCTAAAACAATCATAGTTATTTTCTATTATTTTACGGAAATGGAATAAATTTAAATGCGCAAAAATTATTTTAAATCTGCTTTTGTTTTAGTAAAAGCTTAAGCATTATTATTATAAATTACAAATACATTTAAAGTTCCAAATAAGGAACTATTTTAAGAATTTTATGCTAATGTAAAAGTTATGAAAACCATTATTAATTAAAATATTATGATTAAGAATTGCATCTTAATCACATTTATCGGGAAAATCCAAACATCTGGTAATCTTAGTGCGTATTTTTGTATGTTGTAATTAATTGCCAAATAATAAAGAAAATTTATTTGATGTAAATAATTTGCAAATGACTTCATAGCAGGATTGCTTATTTTAGCCACAGCTCTAAGTTAAGTTTCTTTGATTTTATAACCATGTGTAAAAAAGCTGATAATACATTTTCCCCTTCTTAAAAGTAAAATTAATAAAAATAATAGATGGCTTTTTAAAGAGCTAAAATTTTCTCCAATGAAGTACAACTTTAGCTTTGTATTTTTAACATTTAGACTAATAAGTTTTTACTTTTTATTCTTTCTAAAAAAAACTTTTATGAAAGTTATAAAGTAGTAAAAAGCTTAACCTTTACATATACTTTTAATATGAAAATACTGTTTAATGCAATCAGTGCAGCGAAACTACATATCCAAATAGCATTCATAATGCACTTATCACTCATCCAAATAAGAACAACGCATGTCAAATGAAACAAAAAATCGTTTTTGGGTAAGTAAGGGGGTTACAATATCATGGCTAATTTTTGTATGTTTAAAACTCTGTGGGGGGGGGGGGGGGGGGCAAAGGAGAGTTAAATAGCCCAAGGCAGCACAAGATATGCCTCAGAATGAATTTGACAAATAGTTAAATTCATAGGTACATATTTATTGGGGGTAAGAAATAGGGTGTGCACAATTTTACGTGGATGACAATATATTTAATTCCAATGATATCACAGTTGTCACAAATAAATGATATATTCTTATTTTACCTAAAAATCAATCAATGACGTTAACAAAACGTGAGTACATTTACACAATTATACCCATGAATATCAAAGCCCATCATTTCAACAAGCAAAATTTAATTTTTAAAATAGAAATCGGTTAAGACTTTCTTAGATAGATAGAGAGAAAGATATGTATAGAGAGAGAGAGAGAGAGAGAGAGAGATAGATAGATAGATAGATAGATAGATAGATAGATAGATAGATAGATAGATAGACAGATAGATAGATAGATAGATATACAGACAGATAGATCCACAGACGGATAGATCCAAGACAGATATACCGATAGACGGATAGAAAGATAATAATAATAATATTAATAATAATAAAGTTCATTTCAAAAACACGCTTCATCCCCAAAGGCTCGAAGCGCGGTACAAAGTCAACAAAATACAAATCTATAATTTACCACATTTAAAACAAACGCAACACTACAAAAACTAATTACTAGCATACAATTGCAAAGTCTTTCTAGCCATTTCAACCCCAAGCAACACAGCCATTATGCATTAACTGGAAAATAAGGTTGACAATCATCCCAGAAGGTGTTTGCGAAATAGGTGTGTCTTTAAATTGGTTTTAAAGGACTCCAGTGTCTGGTTGTTTCTGAGATCGACAGGAAGGGCGTTCCAAATTGTTGTACCAGCAAATGCGAAAGTGCGCTTTCCGTAAGTCTCAAGGCAAACACGTGGTGTCGAGAGTTTGCCACTATCGGATGATAGATACATCCCCACAAGATAACTACGCTCTTCCATTGACAATAGAACCCTCTCAATCCCAAGAACCAAAACTAAGACCATCGGTGAATGCTCCTTCTACTTCCATGGGCCCTCGTTCTGGAACCAGCTCCCCTTCCATATCCATCATTGTGAAACCTCGTCCACTTTTAAAAAGTCCCTTAAAACCCATCTGTTTAGGTCCGCCTATGACCTGTGATGCACCCTCCTTGCCCTGCCTCATTTTCTGTCTCGGGTTGATCCTGTATTATAGGCCAAAACGTGCCAAAGTGTCCTCGTTTTATAGCCATTTTAATTGTTTCTATAGTATAGTAGTTACTATCCTAGTGTCTCATTTTTTATTTTACTTAGTTTACATGTTTTTAATAATTGTAAAGCGCTTAGAGCTTTAAGGGAAGCGCTATATAAAAAATGCCTAAATAAAAAATAAATAAGATTTGATTGGATGGATGGATAGATGGATGGATGGATGGATGGATAGATAGATGGATGAACAGATAGATGGAAGGACAGACAGACAGAACGCTTCCATGAATAGTCGCGCAAAAGGTATCTTTTATTCTGGAAACTATATCTATACCTATTTAAAAATTAATGTATGTATGTATTTCCCGTATGGGCTCCTAAACCATTCATCTGATTGCGATAAAACTTTTGTGAGTTGATGTACACACGCCAGAAAATTTTTCTAAATTGTTACACACATTTTACATTATTCTGTTTTGGGCCCGGGGCGCCTATATTCTCCTTTTTATCTTTTATGAGCTTAGTATAATTTTCAAATGTGTCCCTATAACAATCATCCGATTGCGATAAAACTTTGGTAATTTGTTGAGCGCCCGCCCGCAAAGGTTTCCGAATTATGTTTTCCATTTTAAAATATTCTGGGAGCTCTAAATTATCTTTTTCTCATATGAACTATAGAAATATAACTTCAAACAGAGTTATTGCATGGGTGGAGGGAATTGAATCAAATACAAGCGACATTTCAGTTTGTGTGTGACATAATAATAAGGTTTCTGAATTAGTAGAACCATTTTACAATTTTGTGTTTGGGGCCAGGGGCCTTATTTTTTTATTTATTTGACCTATATAAATATAATTTCAAACAGAGCTACTGAATGGATGGATCAATCACTACAATTGTGTTGACTAAATTTTAAAAACCCATGTTTCTCACGTGCACAGCTGAATGTGGCTTGTTCATGCTTCGCAAAAAAAAAACATTCTTATTTATTTGTGAAGGCATCAGACGAAAAAACAAAAATATATTTTCTTTTTAAAAATTACTTTAAAAACGTAATTAAAACACAAACACCTTTTTTCCTTTGAGTGGCATTGCAATGCATGCCGGGTTCCTGTTAGTACTAAATAATTTACAACATACAATATAATATGTTTTAAAGAAGGTCAAATGTCTTTTTCTATTTAATTCATTCCAAATTGGAATAGTGGAAATGAACAGGAAAAACAACAAAAAAAACAAACAGTTTTTCACTTAACAAGATATGAAACAAACACATTTTTGTATTTTAAAAAGGAATTATTTCACGAGACTTTTTGAATATTTTAAATTTTCAGTGGCAATGCTGTATTTTAGATACCATTAGTCTATCTTTAGTTTTAAAATAAGACAAAAGAGCTCTTACTAAGCTTGTTCATGGTTGCCTGGACAGGTCATGTAAGGAAGTCTTGAGGCAAGTGGCTCAATCTGTCTCATGAACTCATCACCCACTCGAGCATTGTCCTACAAATATTTTACCAGTTAAAAATGCCATAATCTAGGGTAAGAATAGCCCAGAGAAAGTACAACATGACTTTATTCTCAGAGAGATTAAACCATCATGTATCCCGGGCAAACATTGGAAGTTAAAAACATGAATTTTTGGTGAAAATATACATTCTTCACCAAACATGTAATTCTTTATCAATATATGAAAAGTCTTTATGGATAAAGTATTTGATGTAACATAAAGTGTACATCTCTTAGAGTTAAAGCCTTTAAAAAGTATAATCACAGAAAAGGTAAGAAATAAAATTTTTAAAAGTAACAGAACTTACAGCAACAATCAGAAAATAATAAACTCACCACATCCATATCATAGGCAAAATCCCCTGAAACAAGAAATGTTTTTAAAAAAATTACTTTACAACTTTATAATATTTACAAATCAAAATATTTCCATAAACCTCAAGATAAAGTTATAAATGGTAAACAAAATAAGGGGTACATACCAACATGAAGGATGGCATCATACATCCCTGCCATTGCTTCAACTTGCATTCTGGGTAATGATTGGGGATTTTCATTGCCCATGTCACCAAAAATAGCAAGACTTGGGCTCCAATTTTCACCATCAGGCCATGTGTGGAAGGTGAACAAATTTGACCAGCCATAAGCCTTGCTGCCCACAACATAACCTGAAATACAGTAACTTGATTTAAATTTTATTTACTGTGTTATGTTTAATCTTTATAAACATTAATATGCTTAAAAATCTAAAGAAGGCCTTTTAAAAAAAGAATTTAAAAAATCAATTTAATTTTAAAAATACTATTTAAAACAAATAAATCTGATTTAAATCAAGAAAAACTTTCTTTTAATTTTTAAAAAAACTACTTGATTTTTATCAACCCTGCTTGCAATGCAGATTGTCAGGAGTAGATATTGTCAGGCTTTTTGCTGACAAGTTCGTAGAGTCCTTATTTTCTGGTTTTCGCCGACCTTGTATACTTATTTCCCTTTAACTTAACGTATTGCAATCACCCCCATATTAAACTAATCATAAAGTGATGACAGTTTATTTACAGATTTAAATAATAATTTCCATTGTATAATTAGTAAATCTGTTTAAAGGTGTCAATCCAATGTACCAGAATACAGAATTTTATTCTGATCCATTTTCTTAAAAGAAATTAGTTACAAAAACAATATTATTTCTTTAATAATAAATTAAGCTGCATTAAAAAAAAAAATCCCATGATATTCTCAGTTAACCATTTCCATGAAGAAAATAAGTAAAAACTCACTGTATTCTGTGTCTGGGGCCAAGCCAGTCAGAATAACTTTATGTATAAACTGAGTTCTTTGTTCTGATCCACCATCTACAAACTTGTGTCGTGTTCCATTGACTACAAGCGTTAGTTTACCATTTGTACCATACAAAACCGTGGACTCTTTGGTGTCATTGATAGTATTCCACACTATAACCATTTGGTCAGGACTCTCTGGAAATATTTGTTAAAATAAGATACAGATTTCAAACAACCTTAAAAGGATATTTCTTTAATTCTCAGTCAGGCCAAAATCAATTTTAGTAACTTAACATCATTATTTTGTTTTGGTTTTCATAAAAAAAAAAAATTTTTAGAAATAATAATAATAATAATAATAAAGTTCATTTCAAAAACACGCTTCATCCCCAAAGGCTCGAAGCGCGGTACAAAGTCAACAAAAAATATCTATAATTCACCACATTTAAAACAAACGCAACACTACAAAAACTAATTACAAGCATACAATATCAAAGTCTTTCTAGCCATTTCAACCCGGAGCAACACAGCAACACATGGAAAAGAAGGTAGACAATCATCCCAGAAGGTATGCAAATGCCATACTTCCAAATTGATTAAGTAAGGACTGAAATGTCTTTTGGAAATGGTATAATTTTGCTTACAACATATGATTAATTTTTTTGTTTAGAGAGTATATAATAACTAAAAACGAATAAATATTCTTGGGGCACCCTTTAAGCCATTACCCCAAAACATACTTCAAAACGTTTATTGAAGCTATTTATATGGAGAATACACTTAAATACCGTTAATTGAAAAAATAACATTAATTATGGAACAAAAGGATTTCTCTAAACCATTTTCATTTCAAATTTTTTAGAAATGACACTTCATTATTGATAGAATAACTTGAAAACTAGGAGAGCAATTTAGATATTGTCTGCAGGATTGATTTTGTCGCCTTTCTTTGGGTGGAAAATCCTTGTTCTGAAAAATACTGCAAAAGCCAGTAACCATTGACAGTCTTTTGAGCTTTAGAGCATAATCGTTAGGGTCAATAGGAGTGTGCGGGTGGTATAGACCGTACGAGGTGGCACCCTCACAGGGAATGATACCAAATTAAAAATAGACAATTTGAAAAAAAAAATGGATCACTTCAGTTTCAAAACATATCTAAGTTAAAGACAAGAGCAGGATGCCACAAGAAAAGGGTATCACAGCACAGGGTGCCACACCATTAGGAAACTACCAGAACAAGGTGATAATGGGCATTACAGCCGCTACCCTCCCCCTTTCGCTCAGTGCGTGATGATCGTCAAAATGATGTATACAAGACAAGACGTGTGGTTATGCTAACTGCAGTAGTGTAGCTAAGATACAGTTAGTGCAGTTCAGGGTAGGCCAAGAGAAAAAACTCTGCAGTTAGAAAAAAATGCCACCCTTCAATATCGGTGACCATCCATAAATGATGTCACACATCTCTACATCAAAAATAGAGTTGCCAGAAGAAACATAAAATGGAATGCCTGTTTAATATAATTATAATTTTATTTGTCTTTTGAGCCCTATGATGACCCCTGATCGAAACCAGTGGTCATCAACCTGTTTGCAATTTGATTACTTCCATAGGGGCCATCCATAAATGACGTTATGCAAATTTTTTCAATTTTTTAACCCCCCCCCCCCCATAGCACAAATCGTCATAAACAGTTAGGACTCCCTCCCCCTCAAATATAACGTCACAAATCTCTGCCCCCCCCCTTCCCCATAAAAAGTCTGTAATTCCGCTATTGTCCTTTACAAACCTTTGAAAAATTCACATCCCATGGATATCAAATTACTACACCTGTGTCAGAAACATTTCACTAGAACAGTGCTTCTTAACCAGGGGTAATAGTACCTCCCCAGCCCTGAAGTGTGGAAGACCATAAAATTGTATTCAGTGGCATAGCTAGGGGGGTGCAGACTGCACCCGGTGACACCATCTCAGGGGGTGACACCAAAATGAAAAATTGCGTATTTACAGAGAAAATACTGCTCGGTCTAAGCAAAATTCATAAAAGGATAACAGATGACACGAAAATGTTCCACCCATGTAACCAATCAAAATGCGTTTTTTATTAAAATTTCAAGGTTGACACATCACCAATTAGGTTACCTTATTATTAGGTCAGAAACAAACCGTTTGGATCATGTTTCAGCGTCGAATGAAGTGTTTGGTAACTTTTGTAAGTGACAGGAAGCTATATTTATCTAAATTCTGAGAAATAAAGCTATCCTTTGATAAATACATGTCACAATTGTTAAATACATGGTACTCCATACATGGGGAATTGGGGGGGGGGTAAACACCACGAGCTTATCGGACTGGATGACACCAACTGTGGCTACATAATTCTGAGAAATAAAGCTATCCTTTGATAAATACATGTCACAATTGTTAAATACATGGTACTCCATACATGGGGAATTGGGGGGGAGGGGGGTAAACACCACGAGCTTATCGGACTGGATGACACCAACTGTGGCTACATCAGGGATTGTATTGGTTTCTGCGTTTTAAATTTTTTAAATAGTTTTCATGCATTTTGGTTAGCAGCAGTAAATTTTTTCTTGTGAATTTTGTTGCCGCATTCCTTGTATTGGTACTTTTTCCCTTGTTTATAAAGTTAATAAAAGAAATAAAACTATGATAACTAAATTTTTGTATTATTTTAAATTTTATTACAATATAATTTATACATAGAAGGGGGGCTGTGTGTTTAAAAAGGAGCAAGTCTGCAGCACTGCAAAAAAAGTTAAGAATCCCTGCCCTAGAGCATTTACTAAGATACCCCCCTCACCCCGGTCAACCATTTTTTCCGTTCCATTCCACTTCATGTGGTAGTCCAATTCTAAGACTCCTGTGTCCACAATTAGCCATAAAGTCTCAAGACT
This sequence comes from Lymnaea stagnalis, assembly GCA_964033795.1. Lineage (NCBI taxonomy): Eukaryota > Metazoa > Mollusca > Gastropoda > Lymnaeidae > Lymnaea > Lymnaea stagnalis. The sequence goes on from CAXITT010000780.1 coordinate 126,047, forward strand.
GTCATTGTCACTACATCCTGATCTCCTCCCTGCTGGCGTCCTATAACTTGATCAGAATCAGAGGCATCAGAGGCCAGTTTTTCAGACCTCGCATACTTGTACTGAGTTTCTCAGTGTTGATAGTTTAAAAATAAAATAATTATATTGTATAAGAGAATATGTTAAAAATGTCTGCAATTTGGGTTAGTAAGTGCAATTCTTTACTACAATATTCCATTTTTCATGCGATGTCACATTGCTTGAGCCCCCGTCCCCCTCGTCACACTTCATCAAAAAATCTGACCCCCCCCCCCCCCCCTCCCCCCCCCCCAAAATCTGCCCCCCCCCCCCCTTTCCACCCCTCTAAGTCTAGACACGTGAAATCATGTATAGATTAATAGATGGCCCCATATTTAATAAGGACCGTCCATAATATTAATACTTATGAGACTTATGTCTATATATGTGTTTGACAACAACTGTTACTCAAGCATACTTGACATAAGTTTACAGTTTCACATGGTACATAAAAAGATACATTTTATACAATAAATTGAAGTGATTAATTTAATTATCACTTACCCCCTACTGCAATATGAGTTTGTTCAGGTTCATACCATACTGTAGCATCACATTCACATATTGAGGATATTGCCCATACATTTAGGGCGATAAACAAAGTAACCTTCATTTTATTTATTTCTTGTTTTGGTCACTCAGTTGGATATTGAATTGCTATTTAATAATTCATACTTCAGTTAAGACTTAGTTTAGTGGATTTCAGGTGCGTATATTATTTCTTAACGCATTTCTTTTTTTATCATGAAAACTTACGCTCTTACGTGTATTCTTTATTACTTAAATACAGGCAGTTATAGGTAAATAATACTGAATTTTAAATCGCCTTTATTTATTTGATTTCTAAAGAGTCTTTACACTCCCCCCAACCAAAGTTACATAACCCCATTTGTTTTTGTTTTTTGTTGTTTTTCACCCTATGGCCAGATTTTTAACCACCTATATGCAAACGAAATTTTCAAACTGTAGGCGTGTTCACAAAAAAGTATGAAAATTACTAGATCAGTGGTTCTTAGCCTTTTTGGAGGTACCGAACCCCACCAGTTTCATATGCGCATCCACCGAACCCTTCTTAATAGGAAAAATGAAATAGGATTATTTTTTTTCTGATTTTTTTTTTGGACCTCCGCCGAACCCCTGAGACTGACTTACTGAACCCCTGGGGATGGATCGAACCCAGGTTACGAACCACTGTACTAGATTTTTCATTACGTACGAGCGCCCCCTTCCCCACACCCACTTTCTTTTTTTCCCTCTCAGAGCGCTCGGAATATACGGGTTGTCCCTTTATTTCTTTAAGGGTGGGAGGGTGGGGGGGGGGGAGATTAGAAGTGGATCACCGACTAAGGCAGCGGAANCTTTATTACTTTAAGGGAGGGAGGGTGGGGGGGGGGAGATTAGAAGTGGATCACCGACTAAGGCAGCGGAACACACGTCATCATTGTCTTAGAGTGAAGCTGGAAAAAAAAGGGGGAGGGGGAGGGGGGGTCCACGAATATGTGCCCATGTGTGATCACGTGTCCACTTTAAAAAAAATATTTGTGACGTTGCAGGAATGGGGGAAATCGGATCATTTATTGATGGTCAGCTCATACTGATGGCTGCAAACACATTGTCCGTGATTGGTCAGCTCAAACTGATGGCTGCAAACACATTGTCCGTGATTGGTCAGCTCATACTGATGGCTGCAAATACTTTGTCTGTGATTGGTCAGCTCATACTGATGGCTGCAAACACATTGTCCGTGATTGGTCAGCTCATACTGATGGCTGAAAATACGTTTTCCGTGATTGTGATCTCACCAGGCTTGAGATCCTACCAGGATCGGGATCTCACCGGAAATGGGATCCCACCGGATAGGAATCTCATTTGGATTGGGATAACAACGAAAACGGGATCTCATCGGGATCGGGATCCCACCATGAGTGGGATTCTACCGGGATCAAGATACCACCATGACCAGAATTCTACCGGAATCGGGATCCCATCGGGATCCATCATGATCCTTCCGGACAACGGGGTGCCATCGGGAAACGGGAAAAAACGAATGGATTACAAAGTTATTTTAAGTGTTTTTATAGGAGACAAATTAATTATTATTTTATTAATATAGTGGTGTTGTTTTGTTGTTGAAATTTCGCTTTATAGCAATGTGAATTAAAAGGAAGTAGCAGATGTATTTTTATGAATGCAATTCCGGGGAACTCCGGTTATATTTGATTTTGATAGTAAATTTACAAAATAAATACAACATTTATTTTAACCATGATTCATCCAATTGGGCAACTTTTATAACGTATCTTTAAAGACAGAAGAGTTATCCTTGATTTACCGCAATGGCTCCATAAAAAAACAAAAGATTTATGAAAATTTACTTTTTTATTTTATAAAATTTGTTTAATTGTTGTTGTATTCCATTAAAAAGATTGTTTTTTACTTTTAAAATACTTTTTACAAAGAATTAACATAGTAAGATTATTTTTTTTTTATTTCTACAGAAATAAAATTAAAATTTAATTTTTCCTCATGGAACTACATTAAAACACTGTAGTGGCTACTATAAACATGTATTTATTGTTTCACGATTTTTTTCATGTATTTTTCAGTGGTTTAAAGTGAAATTTTAATATAAACCATGTATTTTCAAAGACTTTCGATCGCTGCTGTTGTTTTGGTCCATTTAATCTGATGTGTGGCCAGATTTTTTGCCAGTCTCAGACCAAAAGTATTATTCATACGGTTAAAGCAGTGGCTCTTAACCTGGGTTCGATCGAACCCCAGGGGTTCGGTGAGTCAGTCTCAGGGGTTCGGCGGAGGTAAAAAAAAAAAAAAAAAAAAAAAAAACATTAAAAAAATAATATTTCATTTTTCCTATTAAGAAGGTGAATGCGCATATGAAACGGGTGGGGTTCGGTACCTCCAAAAAGATTGAGAACCACTGGGTTAAAGGAATGTAAAAAAAAATAATACACAATCATTATGACAGATTCAGGGGCATCAGCTTAGGGGTGTAGGCGTAGGGACTCAGAGCGTGATGATCNCCCGCTCGCCCCCCAACCCCACTCGCTACATACACTCACATAAATACGAGGGATAAGGTAAGTTTAAAAAAAATTATAATGATTATGACAAACATCCAGTATTTCTTCTTTTTTTTTTAATGCAGATGTTCTGAACATGTGGGTCGAGAACCCTTTTGGGGTCGAACAACCCTAACTCATGGGTCACCACTACAATCAGAAAAAAAAAACCAACTTATTTATGAAGTAGTAATTTTATGGTTGGGGTCACCACAACATGAGGAACAGTATTAAAGGGTCATGGCATTAGAAAGATTTGGAACCAATAATGGATTTCCAACGTTGTGTTTTTATGAATCAAAAAGCAAAACGAGGTATGTGGAAGCTTGAATAAGATAACAGGACAAAAAACAAGGACGTTTCGGCATAAAGCCTTCCTCAGCCAACAGTAGAAATGAAAATGTAACAAAAAAACAGAATCTGATAGTGGGCATTACGCCCGCTACCCTCCCCCTTTCACTCAGGGCGTGATGATCGGCGTCACGTGACGTACGCTCCCCGCCCCCCTTTTTTTTTATCTCCCCCAGAGCCCTCAAAATATACGGGTAGCCCCTTGAAGTTGAAGCCATGGTGAGGGGGGGTGGGTTAGGATTTGAAGTTTATTACCAAGGCAGCGAAATGAAAATGTAACAAAAAAACAGAACCTGATAGTGGGCCTTCCGCCCGCTACCCCCCCCCTTTCACTCAGGGCGTGATGATCGGCGTCACGTGCCGTACGCTCCCCGCCCCCCTTTTTTTTTATCTCCCCCAGAGCCCTCAAAATATACGGGTAGCCCCTTGAAGTTGAAGCCATGGTGAGGGGGGGGGGGTTAGGATTTGAAGTTTATTACCAAGGCAGCGTACACACGCATCATCATTAACTTGTGAATAAAGTTATCTGACCAAGCGTGACCGGGACTGGGCATTACGTCACTAGCATGGAGTCTCGACGTAATCGAATTCCACTAACATCAGAGAGCGACCGATGTCCACCAAGCCACCGATGGACAAGGCAAACAGAGGCATGGCTCGAGCACGTGGTGTTGATGTAACAGCTTTGTTTAACTAGGGCTGAAGTTGATGCGTTAATAGCGGTTCTGTAAAGCGAAGCTAGGTTCTTGGAAGTAAGGGTGTTCACCGCCGGAGCTGGAGTGGAGCTGCATCTGGTAAAATTCCCTAATTCTCGGAGCTCCAAAAAATATTTATTAACTAGCCAATGTACCCGGCGTTGCCCGGGATAGCATTCGGAAAGACAACAACTTCTACAGCCTTTTAATTTACGTTGAAATTAAGCGCCAAGTTAAAAAAAAAACAATAACCCTATAGTGAAAACATTAAAATAATTAATTTGTCTCCTATAAAAACACATTCAAAATAACTTTTGTAAACCTTTCGTTCCCCGATGGGATCCCATTTCCAAGTAGATACCATTTTCCAATCCTATTGGAATCCCGATCCCAATGTACCCCATTCCCATTGGGATACCAACCCCATTGGGATCCCGTTCCGTCCCGTTTCGCGATGGGATCCTCTTCTCCGACGGGATCCTGTTTGCCGATAGGATCCCTATTTGATCACGTCACTCAATGGGATCGTGTTACCGGTGATTTCCAGTTTACTCATTCACCTTTAGGATCCTCTTCCTCGTTGGGATCATGCTCCCATTGGAGTTTTGTTCCCGGTAGGAATATGAAAGGTCTGTTTAAAGAAAATAGCCATCAAAGTATATAAATAATCTTAAATTTCAATAAACTTTATATTACATTAAATATCCCCGTAGAAAAATATAGAACTTTCCAGAAATTTCTAGATTAAAATTAATACCCTCTTCATGACGTGTAAAAATGGCTTTTCTACATAATTATTTTTCGAATACGAAAAACTATAAATGTAAATCGCTTAACTATAGCTATTCATATTTACTTTGAAAGATTAAGAGGGGCCCCGGCGGGACCCATTCCATAATTGTACCGATTTCGTTTTGTCTGAGATAGGGGCCCTATAAACATCAGTGAAATAAATTAAAATCGGTTTAAAAATGCCACAGATTTTTTTTTTTTTTTTACATTATCGAACTTTCTGGAAAATACTAGATCGGATATACTTAGTTTTAAATCCAACTATATTTCAGCATTGACTATGAAGGGTATTGCTACAAAGGTAGGCGCAGATCCATCAATTCACATAGAACCTATACTATAATGTTGTCTCTCCCTACTGGTATTTATATAGCTTATATACGGAAGAATGATATTGGGCCCCTGGCCAAGAGGAATGGATATTATGAGTTCAGTAGCCTTCATTATTTGAATATTGATAATCAAGTCTATGTGTACTAGGCTGGGTCAGAATCCATCAATTCATTAACACTTAACACCCCCCCCCCCATTTATTTGATTCTGGATAATGATGGATATATGTCTCACGTTTGGTCAAGATGCATCAGTCCATTTAAAAGCCTTTGTGGAACAAACAAACCCACACATTCTCAATATTTATATATACTAGCGGATATACCCGGCATGGCCCGGGATTGCATTCGGACCCAAATCCCATTTTGACTCCGACCGCGGCGCAATCCCATTTCCCGGTGGGATCCCAATCCCGTCGGTATCTCGATCCAGGTAGGATCCCGTTCCCGTCGGTAGGATCTCGATCCCGGTGGGATCCTGCTTCCCAGTTAGATCCCAATTCCCGGTGGGATCCCTATTCCGGTGTGATCCTGATCCCGAGGGGACCAAAATCCCGGTAGGCCACTGATCCCGTTAGGATCCCATTTTCTGAGGGATCCCTTTCCACCGTGACGCTCTTCTCCGATGGAATCCGTTTTCGATAGGACCCCGGTTTGATCCCGCTAGCTGATGGGATCCCGTTCCAAGTGGGTTCCAGTTTACTGTTGGATTTCATTCCTCATTAGGATCTTGTTCCTCTATGGGATCATATTCTCAGTGGGATTGTGTTACAATAAGCGTTTAGATCCCATTATATATCCCCTAAGAATAATATAGAACCTCCTGGAACTTTCTAGATTAAATTTAATATCTCCCGCGAAACCTGTACAAAATTAACGTGTAAAAAATTAATTAAATTCTACGTAATATTTTTTCTAATATGAAATATACAACTTAATGCAATACCACAACTATAGTACATTTTAATTGAAAGAGTGGCACCGGGGGGCCCATTCCATAACTGTACCGATTTAGTTAAAAAATCAATTAACTTTCCAGGGGGGGGGGGGGCAAAATTTTTTTTGGTAATGTTTCAATGTAGTTTTAATTTACTGTAGGGTATATGTATGATTTTTTTTCTTTTTTTTGCAAAAATTTTTTTTACCAATAAACGGGGGGGGGGGGGGGGGGCAAGTTCCCCCCCTGCCCTCCCCCCTGCGGGCGCCCATGGCTACAAAGCTAGGCCTAGATCCAGCAATTCACATATAACCCAGCGTTGTCTAAGTCTATTGATATTTATATAGCTAATATAAGAAAAATGAAACAGGCCCCCCGGCCCCAGAAGAATGGATATTACGAGTTCAGTACCCTTGAGTATTGGATAACTATGTGTATGTGTTCTAAGTTTTCTCAAGATTTATCAATTCATGTAAGGGTATTTTTAGTAATTTTATTTACATAGGTCATGTAAGGAAAAAAAAAACGAAAGCGGGGCCCCCGGCCCCAAACGGAATGTTATAAAAAGTTCATAACCCCTTAAGAGTTCCATCCGGATAATGATGGATATATGTGCCAAGTTCGGTCAAGATCCGTCAATCCATGTAAAAGCTTTTGTGGAATAAGTAGACAGACAGCCAAACCCACAAATATTCACTTATATATATATATATAATATGATTCTATGATTATATTAATTGAACAAAAAAGAAAATGCGTAATACTCCCGTTTTATTTCAACCAAATAATATTGATCTATTGGATAGAATGTAAATGAACAAGAGATTGATAGATATGAAGAGATAGAGAGATGTAGTGAGAATGATAGACATATATACAGGCAGAACTAGAGATAGAGAGAGATGGATAGAGATAGAGAGATATAGAGAAAGCTTGACAGAGAGATAGATAGAGATGGAGAAAGACTGACGGACAGAGAGGTATAGAGATATGATAGAGATAGAGAGAGACTCAGAGACAAAATGATAGAGAGGGATGAGTAAAGATAGAGAGAGCAAAATGGAAAGAATGACAGACAGAGAGATAGAGAAAGATGTATAGAGAAAAAGACAGAGAGAGATTAAATTAGAGATAAATAGAGAGAGTTGTAGAGAGAATTAGAGAGAGACAAAATGGACAGAGATGGAATGAGAAATAGAGAGAGATATAGTAGAGTCTTACTTTTATATATACTTCTTGCACTTTCTTTAACTCATAATTTCTATGTCATAAATGTCTTATACAAATGTATTTGACTGTTTACAGAGTGAAAACTCTATGAATGAATCAATACAACGACCCCCAGGATTTTACATCACATATTTTATGTCAACACCAATTTCATGAAAGAATATATTACGCACCAAAGTAATTTAAAATTTAAACAAAAATGAATGTCATTTGCTACGTTATCGTGATATTTATTTCGTGAAATCAGTGGCATTAAAGTAGAGTGATTAAACGTCCCATTCTTTCACGATCGTACCCGTTGTCCCGAAAAAGTCTCTCGGGACGCCTAAATGTCCCGTTTTTTTTTAACCAAACACATTTTCTAATCACTAAAACTTCCTAATTAATAATATAATTTCAAATAATCTTTTGGCTAGCTGTGTTGCCAGTGCCAGTAGTGATGTGGGCTCGCGTGATAGCTGCACCGTTCCCTCTCCACCAGTGTCCCTGCCATAGATCTTGTATGCAAATGTATAGCGAAAGACACGAGACTTGAAGCCGCAAAAAAAAAAAAAAAGGGGGGGGGGGGGGGGGGAGGGTGAAGGATGTATCTGTGCAGAAAACAATTTTGATTCCACAACCGCTACGTGTAATGTGTTAGTCTTATGTGTGATCCCTACCGGCCTGTTCGTGTCAGAGTGACAGGTGTTTGTTTCGGGTGTTGAACTTTGTTTTTAATTTTATATTATCTTCTCATGTAAACAATAATGATGTCCAAGCGTCAATGTAAGATTGTGGATGAGTATTCCAAAGAGTGGAACTAGATTAAAAAGGGACGCTGTGAAAGTGAAGTCGGGTGCACAGTTTGCAAAGATGTTTTTAGTATTGGTCATGGTGGACGTTCAGACACAAAACAACACATCACATCAGTGAAATATAGGAAAAGACTGATTGTCCCAAGTAGATTTCTAGGTTAGATTTCATAGTTAAAATGAGCATATTTCAATAAACAGTTCCCGGTCGAGGCCCCCGAACCCCTCTTTAACTGGAGGGTATTCCCCCCTCCTTCTCCCTCCCTCTTTTTTTCTTCTTTTTTTTTCATTTCTTTTTTTTTTGGGGGGGGGGNCCAGAGAGAGGGGGGGGGGGTTGTCGCCTTAAAACTCTTGTTCAAGGCGACATTTGGTTTTGGCAGACAATGCCAGGTTCTTTAGCTTCGGGTTATAGAAACCCTACTAGTCCGGTGCGCCACGGAAAGGCAGAACCTTTGCACCGGGCAACCTAAACCAATTACAGAGCAATCCATAATGGTCTAGATTTAATTAAAAACAAACTTATGAAATTTATGGTTTTTTTTTATTTTAACTTTTTTTTTTTCTTTAATTTATCAAAACAATTTTTTAGATTTAAATGATTTATTTTTTGTTTAAATTATAATTTTTTTTAAAATTAGACATAGTGTCTTACGATTTTTTTCCGGGATATTTTTTTTTTCTAAGAGAGTTTTTAATTATGGGGCGCCCCAACAATATAAATCAGCAGCCGCCCTCGCAGTAAAGGATCATGGGGCGGACTCGTTGGGGCAAATCATCTGTTTCGTGAGGTCTTACATAACGCGTGTACGCGGACGTACAAGAAATCATGCTGCAGTATTTTTTTTAAAGATCGCATAAATGGTGAGTGGTGGGTGGCCGAATGGTCTAATTCCGAAGTTAACCGAATTTCAATTTTGTTGTTCAATTCCAGTCAAAGCCCAGTCAAGTACCCCCAGGTGGGTGGGACCCGCGTAAAAGGCCATCTTCAAGAAATATGTGTGAGAGTGAGATAGAAATAGATTCATGTAATGATTAAAAAAAAAAAAAACTTTAATAAACAATAGGCCTACATGATAATATTTTTGCCAACATTTTTTACAGGTCTGATACTATAGTTAAGGTTAATACTTCTCTTTAAAAAATTATATTACAGTATGCTGTTGAGCAGTGGCGTAGCGAGGCAGGTGCGGGGGGTGCGGACCGCACCGGGTGACACCATTTTAGGGGTGACACCCGATTGAAAAATTGCATGTTTACAGGGCACACATTGACATTGCTCGCAAAAATCGAGATTCATAAAAGAATAACCGATCACACATATATTTTTCACAAATGTAACTAATCCAAATGCGTGCTTTATTAAAAGTTCAAGGTTGATGCTATACTGTGGACTTATTTTAACAAGAAAAAATCGATCATAGAAGTTTGGGGGGGGGGGTGACACCATGAGTTTACCGCACCGGGTGACACCAACCCTAGCTACGCCAGTGCTGTTGAGTTCTTCTATGATTGCTTTATGTACACAGCTTGTGGTCAAGTTAAATGGGGACCTGAATGTTGTAATGACTGCGTCTGTGGTACTGGTGCTGACAGCTTTGACCCTGTGAGAGGATGTCTTTGTAAACCAAGATTTACTGGTAGGTTTCAACAGTTTAAAACTATTTTGTGTCATGATCCAGTTAATATTTTTACTTAATAGATACTGGTAAATAATTAGTTTTATTTGACATAATTGTAAAAACTGTTTGTGAAAACATTTCCATTTTATTTGTAATTATAGGAGCACACTGTGACAGAGATGTAGATGAGTGTTCTACTGGTCTCCTTATCTGTCAGGCTGGGGAAAAGTGTGTCAACAGTTTTGGTATTGCCAGTTGTCAATGTTAAGAAGGATACTGTAAATTAAATGGAAAATGGCAAGGTAAATTATTTTGTCAGAATAATCTTTTTTTAACACTAGTGCCTGCTAAAAAGATAAAATTTGTTGTTACCAAGTTGTAGAAAAGGATTATTAGGGAAAGTAGTATTGTCTTACTTAATCATGAACATTTTTGTTGATGCCAGTAGGATCCAAAATTATACTTGAAATTTTACCATTAATTCCAAAATAACAAAAGGCATAAAAAAAGTAAATTACGTGAGTCTAAATTTGAATGTCATATTAAGCTCAAACTCAAACATTAAACTAAATCTCAGAAATGAATATTTATATCATTATAAATATCATACTACCGGGTATTTACAAAAAAAAATTATTATTAAAAAAATCAATTTTCCATGTTTGAGAGGATACATAATATCTTTTTGCTTAGTTATGGAATAAAATTGGGATCATAATAAATCTTAACATTTTAATTGTACATATCAATAATATGTCTTGTTATCTACTAGTTCAAATACCAATACAATTGTCTGCCAACTTTTATAACAGACATCAATGAGTCATCAATGAATAGGCCAGCTATCTGACTAATGACTGTGATCAAGGTTGTGACAACTTTGTGGGTGTTTTTCGTGTTCTTGTCACTTGGATACAAGTATTTCAACAGAACATGTACAGGTAAGACCAGTTTACTACTTATGCAAGTATCTCCTCATATCTCATATAGGCCAATTTATCTATAGAAAGTTTTTTCATGGGATGGTTAATTTGTTTATAGACATGAATTAGAACAATGAATGATGCATTGTGTAATTATAAACAATATTTGCCTGGCCAGGCTAACAACTTGATATTAACTTGACTAATTTCCTCTGTCTTATTTATTAAATCTTATAAACTATACAATGTAATGATTATTGGTTCTGCCCTTAAGCTTATGGTATCTCTGAGTAAATGGCCTACAGATGACTAAACACAATTCCCATTTTAAATTTACTAATAATTCATTTATCCATTTAAAAACAATTTTATAGACATTGATGAGTATTAACTGAAATTGGATTGTTGTGAACAAATTTGTGACAGCACCAAAGATGGATGTGATTGGGCTTGTAGTGTTGAATTAATGCTATATGTGGATGGAGTCAGTTGTGTTGGTAAGTTTATCAAATTTAAGTAGGGCACAGGATACATTTCAGAAAAGTCTTACCTTAGTAGTTAGTAAAAGTGAATTATTTTAAAGCAAATCTTTACCCGGGGATTAATTCAATTTTAAGCATCAATATAACATTATACCTTTTAAAGTATTTCATGCATATTCAAATGGATGAGACCTTGAGATGGAATTTTTTTTTTTATCATTACAACTTGAGTAAATGATAATAAAATTCTTCATAAATTTGTTAAACCCTTTTGTTCTGATGCATAAAATTAATACAGCATGTAAAAAAACTTATTGTTTAGAATTAATTCACGTACTTCCTTTTTCAGTGATTGATGTATGTGTACCAAACCCTTGTTCTGACAAATGTGCTGCAGTCAATGGCAATTAAAGTTAAAGTAATTAGATATTTTCGAGGGTAAGACACCAGCAAGGGCAGACTTTGAAGAGGGACCAGCCCAGCATTGCATTACATCTGTGAGGAACCCTCAATCAAAGAAATTTATATTTTAATTAAGAGAAAAATATACAAGTCTATACAAAGCCATAATATTCAGCATTTTAAAAATAAAGTATTAAATTTGAGCAACTGTGTTACTCTTCAAACTGTAGGGAAGTTACCTTTTAAATAAACAAATGATTTATATATGAATTTAACAATATTTGAAACTCTTTTTCTAACCATGTTTCAGATGCTGACATGTGCCAAGGGAACTCTTGCTCTAATGACTGCCAGGAAACAAATGATGGGTCAATTTTTTATTGTACCTGTCCCAGTTGGGAAAAACTTACAGCCGATGGTATAACATGTATAGGTAAGTCTTTGTTTGAGGACCAGGTGCATTTGGAGTTGATCTCTATCTGTATGATGTTGATCTCTTTGCCTATGGTGCTAATCTCTATGCTTATGATGTAGATCTCTATTCTTGTGGTTTTGATCTCTATACTATGGTGTTAATCTCTATGCTTATGTTATTTATATCTATGCTTAAGGTGTTCATCTCTATGCTTAGAGTGTTCATACTTTTCATTTAAAACAAGTTCAATGGGCCATATACAGACAAAAATACTTTTCATTTAGTGACATATGCATATGGCATGTATATATGATATACATCATGTGTAGTTGATATATGTCAAATGTAGTTGATATATATCATGTGTAGTTGATTTGTGTCATGTTTAGTTGCTATATGCCGTGTGTAGTTGATATAATTTGACATGTGTATTTATATATGGTATGTATATTTCATATATGACATGCATAGTTTATATAATGTAATATGTAGTTCATATACATCATGAGTAGTTGATATATGTCATATGTAGTTGATATATATCATGTGTAGTTAAGTGTCATGTTTAGTTGCAATATGACATGTGTAGTTCATATAGTTCATATATTATTATGTCATCTTTATTTGTACATGTTATTTATAGTTGATATATGCCATGCTTAGTTGATATAATATCATGTATGTCATGTGTAGTTGATATATTGCACGTGTAGTTGATATATGCCATGTGTAGTTGATATATGGCATGTGTAGTTGATATATGTCATGTGTAGTTGATATATGTAATGTGTATTTGACATATGTCATGAGTAGTTATGTCAACTTAATCAAGGAACCTTGAGTAATTTAAAATGCTTTCTAAGAAATTTTACCCCCACCCCCCTCCCCCACTTTACAAACTTCAGACAACCTGCATTAACTTTTAAGGGAGTAAACAGACAACCTACATTAACTTTTAAGGGAGTAAACAGACAACCTACATTAACTTTTAAGGGAGTAAACAGACAACCTACATTAACTTTTAAGGGAGTAAACAGACAACCTACATTAACTGTTAAGGGAGTAAACAGACAATCTACATTAACTTTTAAGGGAGTAAACAGACAACCTACATTAACTTTTAAGGGAGTAAACAGACAACCTACATTAACTTTTAAGGGAGTAAACAGACAACCTACATTAACTTTTAAGGGAGTAAACATAGACTGGGAAGGCTCCAGCTGAGTAGAAAAATTTCATTTTGATTTTTTTTTATTCCATTTACAACTTTCAGCCTTGAAAGGTTGTTTTTTTTTTTTTTTTTTGTACAAACAGATACAAATTTTGCAATGTCATTGCCATAAATCCTTTCAGAAGAAGTATCTTTTTTATTCATATATCCAATAGATTTCTACTTTAATATTTCAGACTGTCTTCATGGTACTTATGGATTAAACTGCTGTAAGAAATGCACCTGTAATTCAACAAACACTAATTCCTGTGACAAGGTTTGTTTCATCTTATCAGTAATAGCTTTTTATTATTTGGGTATTTAAAAACAGTAAAAAGAACAATGAAAATTAATAGAAAATATCTTATATTATATTATTGCTTTTTCTGTGACCGCAAATAAAAAACACAATTAAATTCAATTTATGTTTTTAATTTAATTTAAATTTGTGAGAATTAAAGAGATTTAATGATACCGGTAACGTTATTTTTCATTTTTCTTTTTAAAATGGTATTTATTGTGTTTTGCTAACTTATTTCAAATACAAAATCTGACTATTGTAAGCATGCTGTTTGACACATGATATGCAACATACTAAATGTCACAGTCTGCATTTACCTTCTTCTTATATTTGAGGTGCCCACGATCAATTTGTTGATCATTCTGGCTCCTGGTTTAAATTCAGAGTTTGCCTTCTCTTAGACAAGTTGCCGTCCAAGGCTAACGAGTCCCATCCACCCGGGTTGCTTGTGATGGCTTTGGTGGGGATTGAACTCAAGACCACCAGCTATTTCGTTTGAGACAGTTTAGACTGCTCGGCCACCCAGCTTGTTCATTTAAACAACTGGAGAGTGTATATGTAAACCAGGTTGGCTCTCAGCCACATGTGATGTAGATAATGATGAGTGCCAAGTAATATCTAGCTATCCATCTCCATTCAAATGTGTTAATGTCCCTGGGAGTTTTGTTTGTAAATGGAACCCTGGTTGCCACTCTTCCAAAAGCCAGTGTCTTGGTAAATGCATTAATTGTGTATTTGATATAAAGGTAGACACTACGTCATAGAATCTATGATGATTGTTTTTTCCTTTATCAGTTTATATCAATTTACTTATATATGTATATTATGTGATATTCTGCAATGTAGTATTTAGATGCATTTATATAATGTAGGATTTACATCTGTATATTTAGTGTTTTTGTGCTGTTTGCACAATAAATCTTCACATTTTTTTATTCAAACTTATCATTTTAGCATGCTCTGACAAAACCTTTGGAAAACCAACCTCAGTGTGATCTGTCAAAAAGCTCTTGTGACAAGGCAACAGGCTGCTGTGCCTGTCATTCTTGGTGGACTGGGCCTCATTGTGAGAAAGATAAAAATGAATGTGACTGCAGTGATAATATTTGTGTGACAGCTAAACAAGATCATTGGGTGAGAACGTAAAGACAAGTCTGTGTAGTTTGCTTTCTCACTTGTTTTTCAGTTATTGACATTTGCTGTGAAGGAAAATTGCTTTGGTTTTTGTACATACATTTAGCCAATATTGTTATATTGAAATGAAGATGATTTTTGTTTTTGGTTGCATGCGATAATCAGATTATTATGTTGATCATACTTTGAAGAAAATAAAAATTTATTTCCATATTTTCTTTCTTTTAATTTCAGATTTGTATTAACTCCCCAGGATCCTACAAATGTGAATGTGCCTCTTGATATAAGAATAATGATAACACCTGTGTTGGTGAGGAGGTTTTTTATTAGGAAATCTTATGACTGAAATGAAAAACAATTTAAAAAAAAAATTTGATTTATTGACAGGGGAGAGAAATCATGATGCTTTTGAAAATGTTGTGCTTATGAATGTTAAATTAATTGGTTTTGTAATCCTTAAACTTGTATAAATGCACGGATAATTTAAATTAATTTTACAATCATTTGAATTTTCATAAATTTCATTAACAGAAATATCATTTTAAATATAAATATTTATTACATCTGAACTTTAAATTAACATTGAAGATGAAAATATTTAAAAGTAAAATTTATGTTTTTTTTTTTAATGCCAATTTAATAGAAAAACAACAAATGACATAAAAAAATATATCAAACTATAGAGAATATGGCTGTATATTTAGCTTGTCATTTGAAATTAAAATAATTTAACATATTCCATTTAAGACTAGATAGTAGTCTTGTTGTGGAAAGTTGTCCCATTATTCTTGACTTACAGACTTAGATGAATGTCCCAGAGATTTCAGCAATGAATGTGGTGGCAACTGTGAGCAATACAGAAGGCAATTACATCTGTGTTTGTGGGTCAGAAGTTCATACTTGTCAAGGTAAGTTTTTTTTAGTCTATAAACTAGCTTTAGATGATTAAAGTAAGTCTGCTTTAAATTTAACTAGGCATTTGAGAAGGTAAGGAAATAAAATTTAAAGATTTACTTTTATCTTAACATGTTAGGTAAGACTGTTATAAGTCTAACTTGACATCGTGTTGTGCAAGGTAAGATTATTATAAGTTAATCTATGTTAGCATATTTTAATTTTTTTTAAATACACATTTTCAAGCTTGCTATATAAGGCTATATATATTGACATATTTTTAAAAATAATCATTGGTTCTTCATTATTTTAATAAATTCCATAAACAAACAAAAAATTATTTTTTGCGTAAATTTAGTTTTTCTAAAGTCAATGATAAATCAATTCTCTATTTGCAATTAACTTACTAAACATTGACAAATGCCAACAAGGCACCATTGGTTGCCAACAAAAGACGCGGCCCTGAGAAAGCCGCCCCTAGGCGACCGTTTTGTCCCCGCTACGCCCCAACGGGACAGCTCCCTGGGCGGTGGGGAGTGGTAACGTAACACCACCTCTCCGGAGAGGAAGTAAAGCCATCCTGTCTCATAGGAGAGTGGACTACGGACGCTTTAAACACAGCGCCCTCGGTCCGCCGGACGTCCCTCAGGCCAGGAGGGATGTTCCCGGCGCGCTTCCGCACGGTTTGGGGCTTCGGCCCTGGCCCGTTTGGGGGAGGGGTATTATGAGTGCAAACTCGACGACCCACCGACACCATCTCCAAAGTAATGTTACAGAGTCAGTCGGCTATGGCTACCAATAAAGCTACTAATGAATGTGACTGGCAAAAATCTGAGAGAAAAGTCGCGACAAGATTATATCACACTGAAAGCAGTGATTGAAACAGCTGTAAGTTGGGTGGGATAACGTGTACATTTATTCTTAATAGAAGACTTTCTGAATAGAGGTGTTAAAAGAGAATTTAAAATAAATGAAAAGTCCATCATTCAAACTTGAATTATTTTAATGCAAACATTTATTTTAATTTCAGAAGATAAATCTTTAGAGTAAAAATGAAATTCTCTAATCAAACAAAAATATTGTACAAATAAAATAGTCTCCCCTTCATCAAAATAAATTTTAGTTTTTTTTTTTTTTTGATGAGTTAAACTTTTAATTTCAAAATCCAAAATGCAAGTAATGCAACAAAGCAATTTTTATCTTTTAAATTTGAAAGATAGGCTTACATTTAAATTAGGGGGAATTAATCTATTGAGAACTTAAATAAAATTACTTCATATTATAAGAAATTGATCACTTTTAATGTCATGTCTTTAAAAAATGTGTTAGTTTTATATGCTAAAAAAAAATTAAAAAATTAGAGGTTGACTATTTTTAGTGGATCTTAATTTGGTTTTATGAATACTTGAATATTAATTTAATTTAGTTGAAGACAAAATTAGAGCAAAAGTTTTTGGGCTGAAACAACTATTTTTCAAGAGTATGAGATAATTTGTAACCTCTATTTTTGTTTGAATTTGGAAGCATTTAATTAAATTGTTCAGCATTAAAAACATAATGTATGAGTTAATATTTAACGTCTATAATTCTTTTAGCTCTAAAAGATTTTATTTAATTGTTTGGCTTTAAAAACGTAGAATATAAGGTACCATTTTTCATCAATATTTATTTAAATTTTGAAGCTTTTGATTTAGTTTTAAAAAGCTTAGTATTATATTAATTATAATATTAATTAATTTCTTCGTTGTCCCTTTTGGAATTTGTAATAAAAAACTATACACATGTTTAAGACTGAGTGTGTTACTGAGTATGAAAAATTGCCACAAGTTTAAAAAATAATTAGTCAGCTAGGAAACCTTAGTTAAAACCAGTAACTTTATAATTACAGTTTAAATTTTTATTTCGGTTTCATTCTATGTTCACCTGACTTTGAATTTGTTATGTCCACAGGCCAGGGAGTGTCATTGTTGACTTAACCACCAGCATTGAACAGATCAAGGATGTAAATGCTGCCAGTTAAATGGTGGAGGCCATCTTACAAATATCTGAGATAATCCTATTAGTGGATGGCACACATCAGGATGCTATTGTCACATTTGGACATATTACAGGCAAGTGATGAGAGCATTTTATATATGCAGAATAATTCCTTAAAACTGGTAAATTAATAATACTATGTAGCTCAAAGAGATTTTGTCTATTGTTTTGATAGTTTGTGTTGTGTTGTAAATTGTAAACGTTTTTTTACTAATTTTTTTCATATTTTAATATTCCCAAAACATTTATCATATTGTTTTACATATACTTTCAAATATTTAGTTCTCCCAACCAAAGACAAGTGTTTGATCCTAGAGACACTTGAACCTTGTAACTCAGATGAAACATGTCAACTCAATGGTGATGGAGAAGCCTACTGCAAGTAAGGTATGAGGAGAACACTTGTCTTAAACATAAACCATCATCATTTTGTGGCTCTAGTTTTCCAGTGAGGCGCACACAATATAAAAAAATTAGCTATATACATCATTGCCCTCTCTTTGATTCTCAGTAACTTTCTTTACCACAAAAGCTGTATTTATATTACTTAATACAAATTAGTGCACAACTTATATATTAGTATTTTACATTTTTAGCCTTAAATCTGACACTTGTTTTTTCACAGGAGTAATGATGAAGACTGTAAGTAATTTTATAAACAAAAGGCTCTTTAAGTTAAACAAAATACAATTTTACTTTTGTAAACATTTAAACAAATAAAATTTAAAAAATGTAATTGTCCAAAAAAAAAAAAAAAATAATGTATAAGTATAATCATTATCTAAGTAAAAAAAAAAAAAAAATGATGTATAAGTATAATCATTATCTAAGTAAAAAAAAAAAATCTAGGTATGTATGTATGGCTGTAAGGCTGGGTTCAATACATGTGCACAAAAATTCCCAGAAGATAACAATAATTGGGATTTTTATAGAGTGAATTATTTGAATGAATGTGGATTATTGGGTTATTTCTAGTCTAAAATAAAAGCCATCAATTTTTGTTGTATTGCATCAATTGTTTGACGGGTTACTTCTCGTATAAAATATTAGCCATTAGTTTGTGTTGTCTTTTAAAGGAAACTTATTTTATGTTTTAAAATTGTCCATTTGTTTTTAAAAACAACATAAATGGCTATATAACTATAACCCTTAATTGTCCATTCCCAAATCTAGTATTGCTATGAATCTTATTCCAGCAAATATTCCTTTGATTGTTGGACTTTCTGTGGGGATTCCTTTACTTGTTGGTTTGATCATCGCTGTTGGTGTCCTGTATCATCTACAAGAGGAAATATCAGACTCAAAAGAGGTAAGAAATAGATAAAGGGAATCAAATATATATGCATAAAGTTCTTTGTTAGACATTATAACAAACCATAAAACGTTAAATTGAATGTTATTTTAACAATAAGACATTAGACAGAATGTATTCTACCATAAAACATTAGACAGAATGTTTTTGCAGATTCATTCTTGTCTGTAGGATGACATTTTTGTTCTGTTTAAAATGGATCCTTAGTTATAATTGCTTTGAAAAGTTTTATTTCTGTTATATTCTCAATAGCTTTGTTAATGTACAAATAAAATAAGATTGAAAAAATGTAATAATTAAGTGCATTTTAATATACAGGATCAATGTAAAGGAAGGTAACTATGTTGAACATCCAGGAATGTCTGATGGCAACTTCAAACATTCCATAGCTCCAGCAAGCACCATAATCACCTCAATTTCTTCAGATAAAGTAAATCTATTACCTTAATTTCAAGTCTTTCAATCTTGATGTTCATTTAGTGTACTAAATGTTCTTAAATTTAAACTGTGATAAAAAAATTTAATGAAGAAGAAAACCGTTATATTTTAATTTATGTTATGTGTCATACGTGGGTTTTTCATATACATGTATATATATTTGAATGCCATTTTATATCTTAAATTAATATTTTGAAATGATGATCTGAAAGAATAAATAACTGAGACTTATTTTCTATGGAAGCAAAAGTTGTGACCATCAAATAACAAATCTCTTCATCTTAAAATTGATTTTTTTTTTCTTTTGCAGATGACTGTATTTTTTTTTAAAATTTGTGATCAAAGCAAACTGTCATAATTTAACTTTTGCACAGAAGAAAAATTATTCTTAAACTTACATTTATTAGTATTCTTGAAATGTTGTTAAATACACATAAAATTAATACTTTAGATTACTCTTATGGAAGTTGGGTTTATAATTATGTTTTAAGTTTAAAGGTATTTTCAACAACAAAAAAACACCACCAGTCTAATGTCAACTTATACGTGTAAGTGAGCTAGCAAGTATTTATTTGTTCTTTTTGTATTTTCTTTTTGTCTTTTCTATATTTATACATGCTTTAGTAAAAGTGTCTTTTAATCATTTCAATTTTTGATCAATATAACGGAACACTTATTTTAAAATATCATTTAAAAAATTAGCAACAGCTTTTTGTTTCAATAACAACATAATAGTTATTTTTAAACTTGTATCTGCCTTGATGAGTATACTTTTTTTGGTTAAATATTTAAATAATCAATTGTATGATTTTTAAAATGTTTTCCTAAAATAATATTTGTAGAAAATAGGATGTATATTTTTAAATGCATTTTGCCTGATAGAACTGTATGATATATTTATATAATTACCAGACATTTAGATTGATCCACCTGTAGATATCATTACATATATTAATAATTGTCTTATGTTTATGAAGACATCATTAAATTTCTATGGAACTATATCTTACTATCTTTTAGGCCATTGTACTAATTGCTTAAATTTTTACCTCTACCTAGTAAACATAATACCCGGTATCAAACTCTAGAATTCCTTTTCTTTTGCAAGATGTCAAATTTATAAATGTTGATATTTGGAGAATAGATCATTACAGTACAGTAAAAACATTATTACAATTAAAAGAATATCTGCCTTTGAGGCTCTGTTTTAATTTTATAATTGTCATACTTTTACAAAACTGACTTGTCATAACTTTTACAAAACTGACTTGTCATAACTTTTACAAAACTGACTTGTCATACTTTTACAAAACTGACTTTTCAAACTTTTACAAAACTGACTTGACGTACTTTTACAAAACTGACTTTTAAAACTTTTACAAAACTGACTTTGGTAAATATGCAATGTTCTTAAACATTTAATCCATGTTCAATGCAATACCAGAAATGATTTCTAAATTATTTTTCTTTCATTTTAGTAAAGACAATATTATCAAAGAATGCTTAAAGTAAATGTTAAACATGTTAAAACCGTACCTTTTTTAAGCCTAACTTAAAGGTAAATATTTTACTCTCATTTAATAATGGTTTTCTTAACAACTGTCAAACCAAAAATAGAATAGTTTCTATTCTAATCCTGATAGGAAGAAAAAAAAATGTCAAAACGAAATTCTGTGATTTAAATTATTATTATTTTTTTTTAATGTTTGAAATGCTGCATCCAATCAAGAGAATATTTTACAAATTTTCATTAGTCACTCTCGAGGGATGTGTTGACTTCACATAATTCATTTTTTGAAAATGTTTGCTCACAGACATAAGTTATTCAAAACAATGATGTCATATTAAATATTAGCGGTAAAATTTCTTCAGTTTCAAAATATTAACTTGTAATTGGCATCATGCCATTTCAACACACATGAAAAAGGATTAATCTTAGAATAAATAACTTAATTCATAACTTCTTCTGTAAATGAAATAGTAATTGTTAATACATTTCGTTGTGGAGGTTAAACAGGATTTATGTGTTGTTTAAAAATAAAAAGTTACACGATATATATAAAAAAAAACCCTTTAAAATGTGGATACAGAAAGTAGTAGAAAAAGATTACTAATAATTACCAATCAATGTTGTCATCACTATCAAAGACTGTTGCCATCACTCCCAATCAATGTTGCCATCAAAACCAATCACTGTTGCCTTCAAACCCAATCACTGGTGCCATCACTCCCAATCACTGGTGCCATCAAACCCAATCAATGTTGAAATCACTACCAATCACTGGTGCCATCAAAACTAATCACTGGTGTCATCACTCCCAATCAGTGTTGTCATCACTCCCACAGTGTTGTTTATTGCTGGAGGTGCCACAGTACAGAGAAATTTAAATAAAACCAGCCAATGCCCCACCCGCCCTACTCAAACACCTCTGCAAAAGGGAATAATCGAATTCCGTCGTTTTTTATTTTTTTTTTACATGTCAGTGACATTGTGTAGTGTTGTTTTACTGTACATTCAAGAAGTGTTTCTCAAAATTGACTTAGGGGAGATGCGACTTTTGTCTTCGTTACATAAACTCTTTGATAAAAAGGCTGTTATTTTAAAATGAGAAACAGGAAAGAGGGTGGTGGGGGCCGGATGCAAATATAACCTCAAGACAAAAAGTTTGAGAAGCGTTGCAATAAGGCACTACATGGGGATAACTAAACGTTAGATAAAAGCTTTGGTGCAACCCTTCCTGGGCAGAGTACGGATAATCGACGCTATATAGTTCTACTGTATTGACATAAAGCTTTACCGTAAACATCAAAAGCTAAGCTTTAAACATCTATTAGTTCTACTGTATACATCTATTATTCTACAGTATTGTATACATCTGAAGTTCTTTTATGGATGGATAAAATTTTGATTAAACCACTACGTGACTTGAATATCCTCCCAACTCTACCTACTCATCAAGTTTCTTCCAACCCACTAGTGCAAGACCGTATGGCAGGGCAGTGGAGCTGGCAGTAGAGCAGAGCAGTAGGACAGGGCAGTTGAGCAGGGCAGTAGAGCAGGACAGTTAGGCAGGGCAGGACAGCAGGACATTAGGACGGACAGTGAAGCAGGAAAGTAGGGCAGCTCAGTAGAGTAGGGCAAGGGGACATGGCATTAGGATAGGAAAAGTAGGCAGTGCAGTAAAGCAGGACAGAAGTGTAGGCCAGGAGAGGACAGCAGGGCAGGAGAGAAGAACAGCAGGGCAGGACATTATCTAATTGTTAATATCAAATGGAAAACAAAATAATTTTGAGTGGAACCCGGTAAGCGTTTTTGCATCAGACATCATCGTGTTATTTAACATTACTCTGACATCTGAACTTTTAGCAAAAACACGTTTCTTATTTCCTTTATTTTCCCTTTCACACCTTTTTAATGCATACCCACATGCGTCACAAATACAAAGTACATAGCAACATCTGTTTGAAGGAATAAGTTGTCCTTGGCAATGAGTCTATGTGCCAAGTTTAAGCTCGATACGATGACCGTAAGTGGGGCAATTAGCCTTCAGATTATTTTGCCACACAGAAACACACGGACAAAAGCGAAGTTAATAATAAAAAAATCAAAATTACATTTTTTAATAAAAAAGACTGTTTTCAAAATAATCTTAAACTTATTTTAAAAGTATAAAATAATGTTTTAAACATTTCTTTAATCAAATTCTGTGAAAATATGTTTGTAAATCTGAAAAAAGAGAAAATAAAACCCATGAAAGTCTCTTCTACATTGAATTCGTATTCTTTGGCTCCACGGAGTGCCTTAATATGTCTTTAAGCAGTGCCTTACTGTGGCTTCATGCAGTGCCTTAGTATGTCTCCATAGAGTGCCTTACGATGTCTCCATAGAGTGCCTTACGATGTCTTCATGGAGAGCCTTACTATGTCTTAAATCAGTGCCTTTCTTTGGCTTCATTCAGTGGATTACTATACCTGTAATGAGTGCCTTACTATGGCTACAAGTAGTGAGTGGTTTTCATTACAATGTCTGTATAGAGTGCCTAACTATGTCTTTACAGAGTGCCTTACTATGACTCATTTAGTGCCTTGCTGTGACTTTGCAGAGTGCCTCACTATGTCTTTATTGAGTGCCTTACTATGACTCATTTAGTGCCTTGCTGTGACTTTGCAGAGTGCCTCACTGTGTCTTTATTGAGTGCCTTACTATGACTCATTTAGTGCCTTGCTGTGACTTTGCAGAGTGCCTCACTATGTCTTTATTGAGTGCCTTACTATGACTCATTTAGTGCCTTGCTGTGACTTTGCAGAGTGCCTCCCTTGTCTTTATTGAGTGCCTTACTATGACTCATTTAGTGCCTTGCTGTGACTTTGCAGAGTGCCTCACTATGTCTTTATTGAGTGCCTTACTATGACTCATTTAGTGCCTTGCTGTGACTTTGCAGAGTGCCTCCCTTGTCTTTATTGAGTGCCTTACTATGACTCATTTAGTGCCTTGCTGTGACTTTGCAGAGTGCCTCACTATGTCTTTATTGAGTGCCTTACTATGACTCATTTAGTGCCTTGCTGTGACTTTGCAGAGTGCCTCACTATGTCTTTATTGAGTGCCTTACTATGCCTGTATAGTTAAAGGGCGTGAAAATAATGAGCTGTTGTGAGCCATGACAGGGGTGGGGGGGCGGGCACTAACGGAGATTCTTATAAAGGGCGTTATGTGTATGCAGGTTTCGTCACATTTCCAGCCCCCAACACCCCCTGCCCCCTGCCCTATATTACAATAGACAAAGGACTGGTACGAACAACTTTGTTTTTTAACGGGATGTTTAATGTAGTATTCTAATTTATATCAAAATTCTACTCTCCCATCCACACCCACTTTTGCACCGCATATTTATTTCATTAACTATTTCAGGAAAGCCACACAAAAAGATAATTGAAGACCCTAGTGCTAAAAGTACTTAAGTCACATTTTTTTGAAAATCAAACGAAACGTGGACCTTTACTTATCAGGTTTAGCCCCATATATAGCATAAATTTGGAGACGTTAAAATGTACCTAAGTCCCCTTTTTATACAAACCAAAAATAAGAATGATCAAATTTAATGGACAAAAAGTACTGAAGTCCTATGTTTCGGTGCTAAAAGTTCTTATCTCCCCTTGGCCAATCACTTAGCTGCATTTAGTTGTCTCAAACCTCGAAAAAAATGGCGGACGAGGCGAGCTCTGACCAACCTGAATATGAATCCAAAGCGAAAAAGAGAAGACTAACACCATCAAAATGGAAAAGAAATGTAATTAAGCTGGCTAAAGTCAGAGGTAAGAATATATTTATATTATTACAATCAATTTACTGTTGTGGGGATATTAAAATTACACTATCGCAAACTGGGTCAAGATGCCCCGATCGATAACTATTAACTCTTACTATTATTAGACTTAGACCTTAGTCTTACCCAGGCCCAGGTATTTTTAGCTGATACTGAAACATTGTCAGCATTTTTAAATATAATAGAACAATATAACTCCCACA
>CAXITT010000780.1:151836-253875 GCA_964033795.1 Lymnaea stagnalis
CATGTCAATATTCCAGATGATGTTACCTTTTATAGTACTATTAAAGGTAAAGATACAGAGGAAGACAAGAGTGACACTGATGACATTGAGTAGACTCATTTGCCATCTTAATTTGTGCTGAGAGTAGCATTATTTTCCAACTAAAGTGTGTTTTGTGTGTTAATAATATAATAAAATGTATTTAAAAACATGATTTTGTTGAAAAAGTGCTTAAGTCCAGTGTTTGGTTTCAGTGCAAGAAGTACCTAAGTCACGGAATAGGACAAAAAGTACTTAAGTCAAAAAACTAAATTATCTATATCTTTAAAAAAAATGAGGGTTTAAAGCTTAAAAATGTGCAGGTTTATTCATGACAACACTACAAATATGTAGCAGTAATCAGAAATATAATGGAATGTCTTGCCTGATTTAAAGGTCGTTTTGAATATTTGAACTTGATTATCTCAAAATGGTTATTTTGTGACTTAAGTACTTTTAGCACTAAGGTCTTCAATTTAACCACCAAACTCACTTGGGATTTAAAAAAATAAGAATAAAAAAAAAAAATCTCACAGGGCGCATTTATTGGGAACTTTCCTGCATGCGCCCTTTGAAAAAATGGGAGTCAATGATTTTTGGAGATTGTGGTTATGGGGTGGTGCTGAGAATTGGAAGGAATGTGTCGTCTTTGGCATCGAGTCTATGTGCACAGTTTGAGCCCATAAGGGATCACGCGTAGACAACATATCTCCTTTGGACTAGTTATACCCGTATTAATATGGTAGAGATACTAAAGGCAGGCACATGTCATGACGTAGGACTGAGTCAACAAGGTGGGGAAGAAGAGATTTCAATAACATTTTGAACAATGAAAATTGAAGGGTTACACGTAGTGTTCATCTTGAACTATTATTAGTGAAATACGACACAAATAATTTCAAAAAAATAACTTTAGGTCTTTGTTTGTTTTTTTTAAAGCTAGATGTTACATTGTAGATTTTTAAAAGGGTATATTACAAAATTAAAAAAGTACTGAGGTCCCGTATCATCATATCATATTATGTATATATATATAGGCCTATAATATATAAAAGTGAAAGTTTGTTTGTGGGTTTGTTCCACAAAGGCTTTTACATGGATTGATGGATCTTGACCAAACTTTGCACAAATATACATCATGATCTGGAAGGAACTCTTAAGGGTTTATGAAGTTTTTATAACATTCCGTTTGGGGCGCGGGGGGGCTCCGAATTCGTTTTTTTTCCTTATATGAGCTTTATAAATAAAATTAACAACAAATACGCATACATCCGTAGATGGATCTTGACCAAACTTATTACATGCTCTTTATTATCCATATTAAAAAACCAAAGGGTACTGACCACATAATATCCATTTCTCTGGGGTTTAGGGGCCCCTGTTCATTTTCCTTTTATAAACTATATGAATATCAATAGGGTTAGACAACGGTATAGGTTCTATGTGAATTTATGGATCTAAGCCTAGATTTGTTCATCAGGCTTCTCAGTCCGTATTGAAATATCGGTGGATTTAAAACTAATAATATCCAATCTAGAATTTTCCACAAAGTTCGATAATTTTAAAAAGCTCTATCTTTGGCATTTTAAAGTAGATTTTAATGGGACAAATTTAAAATTTTAAATCTACTATTTATCCGTCTGATTTTTAAGGGCCCCCTATCTCAGGCACAGCTAAATCGGTAAAGATATGGAATGGGCCCCCCAGGGCCCCATGATTAACTTAAAAAAAGGATTATGTCATGATTATGTCTCTTTTGATAAAAAAATTTATGTACAGCTCGGTGAGCCCAGCCCTAAGATTTTTATCGTATTCAAAAAATAATTTAAAAAGTAGTTTTACACATGTTTCGAGCAGGTTATTACATTTAATCTAGAATGTTCCACAAACTTCTAAATTGTTCCACGGGGATATATACTGGGATCTAAGGGATAATTAAATTTTAGTTAGTTCTATTCATTTCTATACTGTCCCGGAGTTTATTGTTCTCTCAGTAACACTGATTATTTTTTTTATACGGGATCCCAAATGGGTCCGTATCCCATCTTAATCTTTATCCCAAAGGTATTAGGATCCTACCAGAAAATGGGATCCCACCTGGATCGGGATCCCAACCTTGAATGGATCCAATGGGATTGGGATAAAAGCGGGAAACGGGACTGCGCCGGGATTGGCGTCAGAATGGGATTAGGGTTCCAATGGGATCGGGGGTCACACAAGGATGGCGTCGTAATACATACCCGTGCAACGCCGGGTATATTGGCTAGTATATGTATAAAAGTGAATGTTTGTGGCGGGCGGGCAGGCGGTGTTTGTTCCACAAAGGCTTCTACATGGATTGATGGATCTGGACCAAACTTGGCACATTTATCCATCATTACCCAGAAGGAACTCTTAAGGGTTTATCAACTTTTATAACATTTCAATTGATGTCGGGGGCCCAAAATGTCGTTTGTTCCTATATGAGCTATATAAATATCAATAGGCTTAGTACTCTTACATGAATATATAGATCTTGACCAAACTTAGTACACATACACATGATCATCCATATTCAAATAACGAAGGGTACACAACTCATAAAATCTATTTCGCTGGGGCCGAGGGGCCCCAGCTCATTTTTCCTTAAATAAGCTTTATGAATATCAATAGGGTTAGACAACGCTATAGGTTCTATGTGAATTTATGGATCTAAGCCTAGCTTTGTTCATTAGGCCTCTTAGTCCGTAATGAAATATCGGTGGATTTAAAACTAATAATATCCGATTTAGAATTTTCCACAAAGTTCAATAATTTAAAAAAAACAACTATACCTATGGCATTTTTAAGTAGATTTTGATGGGACAAATTTTAAATTTTAACTCTATTTTATTTATCCGTCTGATTTTTATACGGCCCCCTATCTCAGGCAATGCTAAATGGGCACAGTTATGCAATGGGCCCCCTGGGGCCCCATAATTAACTTAAAAGAAAAAGGATTGTAATTGTGGTATTTGTTAAAAATTTTTATGGTATTCAACAAATAATTAGAAAAGTAGTTTTACACATGTTTCGAACAGGTAATAAAATTTAATCTAGAATGTTCCAGAAAGTTCTAAATTGTTCCACGGGGATATATAATGGGATCTAAGGGATAATGAAATTTTAGCTAGTTCTATTAATTTCTGTACTGTCCCGGAGTTTCCTGTCCTCTCCGTAACACTTAGAATTTTTTTTTATACGGGATCCCAAAGGGGTAGGGATCCCATCATAATCTTAATCCCAAAGGGATCAGTATCCCACCAGAAAACTGGATTCCACCTGGATCGGGATCACAACCTTGAATGGATCCAATGGGATCGGGATAAAATCGGGAAACGGGACTAAGCCGGGATCGGTGTCAGAATGGGATTAGGGTTCCAAAGGGATCGGGGTCACACAAGGATGGGGTCCTAATGCAATCCCGTGCAAGGCCGGGTATATTGGCCATTTTGATCATTTGTCGGAGCACAGGGTAGAAGATTTACGACTCATTCCATGAGTTTCTATTTAAATTATTCGAATCAGTATTATTAAGCTTAACATTATTGGGCTTACCGTCAAGGCGAACAAAAACGAAGGCTTCCCTTGCGGAACATTAAGTGTAAGACCTTAGTAGACAGTAGACGGGCCAATTTATTTTAGGGTCAACAGACTCATAGTCGACATAGTTTTCTTCTATTTAAAAAGAATATCTAACAATTAAACGCGATGTACTATTCATATTTGATGGTTCTAACATTGTACTATTCATATTTAATGGTTCTAACATTGTAATATTCATATTTAATGGTTCTAACATTGTACTATTCAATTTTAATGGTTCTAACATTGTAATATTCATATTTAATGGTTCTAACATCGTACTATTCATATTTGATGGTTCTAACATTGTACTATTCATATTTAATGGTTCTAACATTGTACTATTCATATTTAATGGTTCTAACATTGCACTATTCATATTTGATGGTTCTAACATTGTACTATTCATATTTGATGGTTCTAGCTTTGTCCTATTAGTATTTGATGGTTCTAACATTGTACTATTCATACTCAATGGTTCTAACATTGTACTATTCATATTTGATGGTTCTAACATTGTACTATTCATATTTGATGGTTCTAACATTGTACTATTTAATTTTAATGGTTCTAACATTGTACTATTCATATTTGATGGATCTAACATTGTACTATTCATATTTGATGGTTCTAACATTGTACTATTCATATTTGATGGTTTAACATTGTACTATTCATATTTGATGGTTCTAACATTCTACTATTCATATTTGATGGTTCTAACATTGTACTATTCATATTTGATGGTTCTAACATTGTACTATTCAATTTTAATGGTTCTAACATTGTACTATTTAATTTTAATGGTTCTAGCATTGTCCTATTAGTATTTGATGGTTCTAACATTGTACTATTCATATTTGATGGTTCTAACATTGTACTATTCATATTTGATGGTTCTAACATTGTACTATTTAATTTTAATGGTTCTAACATTGTACTATTCATATTTGATGGATCTAACATTGTACTATTCATATTTGATGGTTCTAACATTGTACTATTCATATTTGATGGTTTAACATTGTACTATTCATATTTGATGGTTCTAACATTCTACTATTCATATTTGATGGTTCTAACATTGTACTATTCATATTTGATGGTTCTAACATTGTACTATTCAATTTTAATGGTTCTAACATTGTACTATTCATATTTGATAGTTCTAACATTGTACTATTCATATTTGATGGTTCTAACATTGTACTATTCATATTTGATGGTTCTAACATTGTACTATTCATATTTAATGGGTCTAACATTGTACTATTCATATTTAATGGTTCTAACATTGTAATATTCATATTTAATGGTTCTAACATTGTACTATTCAATTTTAATGGTTCTAACATTGTACTATTCATATTTGATGGTTCTAGCTTTGTCCTATTAGTATTTGATGGTTCTAACATTGTACTATTCATACTCAATGGTTCTAACATTGTACTATTCATATTTGATGGTTCTAACATTGTACTATTCATATTTGATGATTCTAACATTGTACTATTCATATTTGATGGTTCTAACATTGTACTATTCATATTTAATGGTTCTAACATTGTACTATTCATATTTGATGGTTCTAACATTGTACTATTCATATTTAATCGTTCTAACATTGTAATATTCACATTTAATGGTTCTAACATTGTACTATTCAATGTTAATGGTTCTAACATTGTACTATTCATTTTTAATGGTTCTAACATTGTACTATTCATATTTGATGGTTCTAACATTGTACTATTCATATTTTATGGTTCTAACATTGTACTATTCATATTTGATGGTTCTAACATTGTACTATTCATATTTGATGGTTCTAACATTGTACTATTCATATTTGATGGTTCTAACATTGTACTATTCATACTCAATGGTTCTAACATTGTACTATTTATATTTGATGGTTCTAACATTGTACTATTCATATTTGATGGTTCTAACATTGTACTATTCAATTTTAATGGTTCTAACATTGTACTATTAATATTTTAAGGTTCTAACATTGTACTATTCATATTTGATGGTTCTAAAATTGTACATCTAATATTTGATGGTTCTAACATTGCACTATTCATATTTGATGGTTCTAACATTGTACTATTCATATTTGATGGTTATAACATTTTACTATTCATATTTGATGGTTCTAGCATTGTACTATTCATATTTCATGGTTCTAACATTGTACTATTCATATTTGATGGTTCTAAAATTGTACTATTCATATTTGATGGTTCTAACATTGCACTATTCATATTTGATGGCTCTAACATTGTACTATTCATATTTGATGGTTTTAACATTGTACTATTCATATTTGATGGTTCTAACATTGTACTATTCATATTTGATGGTTCTAACATTGTACTATTCATATTTAATATAAATATTACCAATGTCGTGTCCAGTTACAGCAAATTAACTATGCCTTGCCCGTTATTAAGCTGTCAACGTCCTGTTCAGTTCCAGTGAATTAACTACGCCCATCGCTGCATCGAGTTATCTACGTCCTGTCGGTAGTGATACCCACTTCGTGTTCAGCTCCAGTGAATTTACTAAGCCCTTCCAGGTATCGAGTTATCTACGTTCTTTCGGTAGTGAGCTACCAACTTTGTGTCCAGTTCCAGTGAAATATCCAGCCCTGCCCCTCATCAAGTTGCCAACGTCCTGTTGAGTTCCAGTGAATTAACTACGCATTTGATGTATCGAGTTACCTACGTCCTGTCGGTAGTGAGCTACCAAATTCGTGTCCAGTTTCTGAGAAGTCCTGTGGCCTGTCCGGTCACTCAGTTGAAAAACGCCCTGTCCTGTTTCAAGGAGCCACCAATGTCCCACCCCGCATCAAGCTTCCTATGCCCGATCCTGTATTGGTGAGTTACCCACGAACTGTCCAGTGTCGGCGATTCGCCTACGTTCTGTCCAGTGAGCTGCCGATGTCCCGTGACCCGTCCTGGTCACCCACACCCAAATGACTGTGTCCCAAGATCGCCATATAGGACTATTGAAGTTTGTGAAAGAACTATTGACAGTAAACAACCATTGACACGACACTTAATTAAGCCCAGTGTGTGTTTTGAATAATATTTAAATTCTATAGGACTTTCCACGAACCAGGCAAGTTGGATTTTTATTGTTTAAAACATTTTTGGCATAAATTTTCTTATGACTTATGTATTAATATTTTTTTTTACCTGGGTAAAATTTAGCTTTCTGCTAGAATTAGTTTAAACAGACTGCGATTGGTCCTTAAACCTAATTATTCAATTATGCCATCACTCCCAATCATTGTTACCCTCAATCTCAATCACTGTTGCAATCACTCCCAATCAATGTTACTATCACTCTCAATCAATGTTGCCATCACTCCCAATCACTGTTGCCATCAATCCCAATCAATGTTGACATCACACCCAATCAATGTTGCCATCACTCCCAATCATTGTTATCATCACTCCCAATCATTGTTGCCATCACTCCCAATCACTGTTGCCATCACTCTCAATCAATGTTACCTTCACTCCCAATCATTGTTACCATCACTCCAATTCTTTGTTGCCATCACTCCCAATCATTGTTACCATCAATCTCAATCAATTTTGCCATCACTCCCAATCAATGTTGCCATCACTCCCAATAAATGTTGCCATCACTCCCAATCAATGTTGCCATCACTGTCAATCAATGTTGCCATCACTCCAAATCACTGTTGCCATCACTCCCAATCATTGTTATCATCACTCTAAATCAATGTTGCCATCACTCCCAATCACTGTTGCCATCACTCCCATCAATGTTGCCATAATTCCAAATCATTGTTACCATCACTCCCAATCACTGTTGCCATCACTCCCAATCACTGTTGACATCACTCCCAATCATTGTTACCATCACTCAGAATCAATGTTGCCATCACTCCCAATCATTGTTGCCATCACTCCCAATCACTGTTGCCATCACTCCCAATCAGCGTTGCCATCACTCCCAATCACTGTTGCCATCACTCCCAATCAATGTTGCCATCACTCCCAATCAATGTTACCATCACTCCCAATCAGCGTTGCCATCACTCCCAATCACTGTTGCAATCACTCCCAATCAATGTTACCATCACTCCCAATCACTGTTGCCATCACTCCCAATCACTGTTGGCATCACTCCCAATCACTGTTGCAATCACTCCCAATCAATGTTGCCATCACTCCCAATCAATGTTACCATCACTCCCAATCACTGTTGCCATCACTCCCAATCAATGTTGCCATCACTCCCAATAAATGTTACCATCACTCCCAATCATTGTTACCATCACTCCCAATCAATGTTGCCATCACTCCCAATCAATGTTACCATCACTCCAAATCATTGTTGCCATCACTCCCAATCATTGTTGCCATCACTCCCAATCAATGTTACCATCACTCCCAATCAATGATGCCATCAATCCCAATCAATGTTGCCATCACTCCCAATCACTGTTGCCATCACTCCCAATCATTGTTGCCGACACTCTCAATCAATGTTGACATTACTCCCAATCATTGTTACCATCACTCTCAATCAGTGTTGCCATCACTCCCAATCAATGTTACCATCACTCCCAAACAATGTTGCCATCACTCGTAATCACTGTTGCCAACACGCCCAATCAATGTTACCATCACTCCCAATCAATGTTGCCATCACTCCCAATCACTGTTGCCATCACTCCCAATCAATGTTACCATCACTCCCAATCAATGTTTCCATAACTCCCAATCAATGTTACCATCACTCTCAATCAATGTAGCCATCACTCTAAATCAATGTTGCCATCACTCCCAATCAATGTTACCATCATTCCCAATCATTGTTACCACCACTCTCAATCAATGTTGCCAAAACTCACAATAAATGTTGCCATTGCTCCCAATCATTGTTACCATCACTCCCAATCACTGTTGCCATCACTCCCAATCACTGTTGCCATCACTCGCAATCAATGTTACCATCACTCTCAATCAATGTTGACATTACTCCCAATCATTGTTACCATCACTCTCAATCAGTGTTGCCATTACTCCCATTCTCTGCTGCCATCACTCTCAATCAATGTTGCCATAGCTCCCAATCACTGATGCCATCACTTCCTATCATTCTTACCATCACTCTCAATCAATGTTGCCATCACTCTCAATCAATATTGCCATCAATCCCAATCCTTGTTACCATCACTCTGAATCACTGTTGCCATCACTCTCAATCAATGTTGCCATCACTCCCATTCATTGTTACCATCAATCCAAATCAATGTTGCCATCACTCCCATCAATGTTACCATCACTCTCAATCAATGTTGCGATCACTCCCATTCATTGTTACCATCAATCCAAACCAATGTTGCCATCAATCCAAATCAATGTTGCCATCATTCCCATCAATGTTACCATCACTCCCAATCACTGTTGCCATCACTCCCATCAATGTTGCCATAACTCCAAATCATTGTTACCATCACTCCAAATCACTGTTGCCATCACTCCCAATCACTGTTGCCATCACTCCCATCAATGTTGCCATAACTCCAAATCATTGTTACCATCACTCCCATTCACTGTTGCCATAACTCCAAATCATTGTTACCATCACTCCCATCAATGTTGCCATAACTCCAAATCATTGTTACCATCATTCCCATCAATGTTGCCATAACTCCAAATCATTGTTACCATCACTCCCAATGATTTTTACCATCACTCCCAATCAATGTTGCCATCACTCCAAATCAATGTTGCCATCACTCTCAATCAATGTTACCATCACTCTGATTCAATGTTGCCATCCCTCCCAATCAATGTTACCATCACTCTCAATCAATGTTGCCATCACTCCCAATCACTGTTGCCATCACTCCCAATCATTGTTACCATCACTCTCAATCATTGTTGCCATCACTCTGAATTAATGTTGCCATCCCTCCCAATCAATGTTACCATCACTCTCAATCAATGTTGCCATCACTCCCAATCACTGTTGCCATCACTCCCAATCATTGTTACCATCACTCTCAATCATTGTTACCATAACTCTCAATCATTGTTGCCATCACACCCAATCTATGTTGCCATCAATCCCATTCACTCTTGCCATCACTCCCAATCACTGTTACCATCACTCTCAATCATTGTTGCCATCACTCCCAATCAATGGTGCTATCACTCCCAATTAATGTTGCCATCACTCCCAATCATTGTTACCATCACTCCCAATCATTATTACCATCACTCCCAATCATTGTTACCATCCCTCCCAATCATTGTTACCATCACTCCCAATCATTTTTACCATCACTCCCAATCATTGTTACCATCACTCCCAATCACTGTTACAATCACTCTAACTCATCTCTCCTAATCACTGTTACTAACACATGCAATGCCATCATTCGCCAATCACTGTTGCCATCACTCCCAATCATTGTTACCATCACTCCCAATCATTATTACCATCACTCCCAATCATTGTTACCATCCCTCCCAATCATTGTTACCATCACTCCCAATCATTTTTACCATCACTCCCAATCATTGTTACCATCACTCCCAATCACTGTTACAATCACTCTAACTCATCTCTCCTAATCACTGTTACTAACACATGCAATG
Organism: Lymnaea stagnalis; assembly: GCA_964033795.1. Classification (NCBI taxonomy): domain Eukaryota; kingdom Metazoa; phylum Mollusca; class Gastropoda; family Lymnaeidae; genus Lymnaea; species Lymnaea stagnalis. The sequence goes on from CAXITT010000780.1 coordinate 162,111, forward strand.
CCATCATTCGCCAATCACTGTTGCCATCACTCCCAATCACTGCTGCATAGATTGTATGTTGATTAAGCGTAAATTGCGAGTAGATTGCGCGTATATTGCATCACGTATATTATGCGTATATTTTGCATAGATTTTTATAGATTTAGCGTAGAGTTGGCGTATAATGCAAGTATATAAGTGTAGATTACGCGTACATTGCGCGTCGATTTAGCGTAAATTATACTTTGATTGGTGTAGATAAAGCGTAGATTAAGCATATATTGCGCATATACGGCACGTAGATTGCGCTTAGATTGCTCGTAGATTGTGCGTAGATTGCTCGTTGATTGTGCGTAGATTTTATGCTTTGACTCCGCTTAGATAGCAAGTAGATTACATGTAGATTGCACGTATTTTGCAGTGTAGGTTGCGCGTAGATTTTGCGTAGATTGTGCGTGCAGATTTCGCGTAGATTTAGTGTATATTTCGCGTATATGAAGCGTACATTGTGAGTACATTGCGCGTAGATGTTGCGTTGATTGTGCATAGATTAAGGGTAGATTGTGCTTATATTGCGCGTAGATTTTGTTTAGATTACGTGTAAATTGCGCTCAGATTGTGCGTTGATTGCTCATAGATTGTGTGTGTTAAATGCGCGTAGATTGCGCGTAGATTGTGCGTATATTGAGTGTAGATTGAGCGTAGATTATAAGTAGATTGCACATATAATACGCGCATATTTTGCGTAAATTGCGCTTAGATTGTGCGTAGAATGCGCGTAGTTTGCGCGTAGAATATAATATGTGTTAAATGCGCGTATATTGCGCGTATATTGCGCGTATATTTCGCGTATATAGCGCGTAGATTGTGAGTAGATTGTGCGTAGCTTAAGCCTGGATTGCGAGTAGATTGTGTGTGTATTGCGCGTAGATTTCGCCTTTATTGCGCGTCGATTGCACATAGATTGCTTGTTGATTGCGCATAGATTTCTTGGTGATTGCGAATAGATTGCATGTTGATTGTGAATAGATTGCTAGTTGAGTGCGCATAGATTGGTTGTTGATTTCGCATAGAGTGCGCGTAGATTGGTTCTGTCCTGGGCTGTCTGCACCCATTCCATTGGCTTAATGCTGATTGCATTTTTTGCCTCTTTCAGTATGTCCTTGTAACACTTTCTTTGACCTTGGGAGCACTTGCCTAGAGTGAGTTCACCGAAGAATAGCTGTTTAGGGAGCCGGTTGTCTTCCATACGGGCCACGTGCACCGCCCAACGGAGTTGAGACTGCATCAGGGTGGTGAAGATGTTAGGAAGGTTCGCTCTAGCGAGGACCTCCGTGTAAGGCACTTTGTCTTGCCACCTGATGCCAAGGAGTTTCCTGAGACAGGTTGTGTGAAAGTGGTTTAGTTTCTTTGCGTGACGCTGGTAGACTATTATATATATGGAACACCTGACTGCTGTGCCACCTGACTGCTGTGCCACCTGACTGCTGTGCCACCTGACTGCTGTGCCACCTGACTGCTGCGCTCTAGGTCATAGCTTATTTTAGCCATCTGATTTGAAACAGTGCAATTGTTCTGGTCTTGCGGTTATGTCTGTTGAAAGAGACAAGGGGGGAAGTTCTAACCTGGTAGGTTTGCATCTTTGATGACTAGAAAATTACAGAGATTGTCATTAGCTTTTATTTAGCTTTTATTCATGATTTGTTTCAGAACTCCGCGTAATTTTGGTGGGGGGTCCAAGAAAAGGGTGGTCGACACAATGAGCTTACCGCCAAAAAAAAAAAGGGGGGGAGGGACGACACACAAACCCTAGTGAGTGGCGCCTCTGTTTTGAGTGAGTTTAAAGGGAAAGGTCATAGCGATAACATCGATGTTTCTGCGGCTCTAACATCTTTGTGTTTATTTGTGTAAGTGTTCACTAAAATTGCCCCGGCACATTTGCGAGTTAGGTGGCTTGCCGCTTAAAAGTGCTTCACAACTAAAAATAACCCGAATATACGGTGGGATCCCGTCCCACCGTGATGGTGTCATCCTGTTCATCCTGGTGTCTTATGAAGCAAAAGTTTACCAAATTGGGCCAAGATTCATCACTACACGTAGAAGCATATACCGTAATTTTAAGACTTTAACTTTGCTTGATATATATATATCCTAGGCCAGTGGTCAGCAAATCGTAGCTCGCGAGCCGCATGCGGCTCTTTGACGACCTGAGTGCGGCTCTGTGAGTCGACCACAAATCGGTTTTGACTCCGGAAAACACGGTTCTTGACAAGAAATTTGGCTCTCAAAAAATGCTTCATCATCCTGCTGCTGATTTTTGGCTCTTTCGACTCATGAGTTTTCCGACCACTGGTCTAATGAGTTTTCCGACCACTGGTCTAATGAGTTTGCCGACCACTTGTCTAATGAGTTTTCCGACCACTGGTCTAATGAGTTTGCCGACCACTGGTCTAATGAGTTTTCCGACCACTGGTCTAATGAGTTTTCCGACCACTGGTCTAATGAGTTTTCCGACCACTGGTCTAATGAGTTTGCCGAACACTGGTCTAATGAGTTTGCCGACCACTGGTCTAATGAGTTTTCCGACCACTGGCTCAGGCCATAATAATGGACTTATTAAAAAATACCAAATTTTCTTTAATTCCTCTGCCATAACGATCGAGGAAACGCTTTGGACGGTAATGAAACATAATAATCATGATAATTGCATTGATATAATCTTAAAAAAGATTATAGAAAAAACTTAATGAAACTTTTAAAAAGATACTCAGTGATACTGAGAAAATGCCCATATTATAGAAAATGAGAAGTTAACAGGAATATCTCTAGATTTGGCAGCATGCTGGAAACGGTGGGCTGGTCACCGTTGGAGGAACGACGACGACTATCCAGGCTTTCCGTGATTTACAAGATAAATAATCATGGGCTGGTCCACAGCTCCAGCATTAAACAGAAACTCGTCCCTCTCCCCCATAGACAGCGACTGGGCTATGAAAGGGAGTTCCGGCTCATACCAGCGAGAAGCCAGTTTAGGAATTGCTCATTCCAGCCAAAGATAAGCAGGGAGTGGAACAAGCTTCCGAGGGAACAGTTGAGGCGACAGCACTAGACACATTTGTGTCTATTGCCACAGACCTTCCAACCCCCAGGTCACGATAACCTCACTAAGTGATACTGGCAATCAGTGAAATATCCTCATCAACACCAGGCACAGAAACATTGCAAATCCCCTCTACATGCATAGGAGCCAGAATGATCAATACATTGATCGCGGGCTCTTAATATAAAGAAAAAGGATGGACTCTTTTTTTCCCCCCTCAAATACCCGGTCCCTCAAATACCCGGACCTGGTGTAAAAAAACTGCACCAGTGAAGCCCTACTTTAATTTAATGACTGTTAAACATTTTTACTCCTTAACTCCTTTAGATCGCGTATAGATGCGTCTTAAATGAAAATGACATATTAGTATGCGATTTGTTTGACATAATTTATGCTTTATTTATAAACGTATTATAAGAATTACGCTGGTTGTTTTTCCATCATATTTTGTCTACCGTCAAATGGGGTCACTTGCCTATTTAATACTTAAGTTGCGAACGTGGCTTTTCATGATTATCTAGAGTTCTTTACCCTCAATAATTGTTAACTGCCAATGAAGCAGACATGTTGCTTTATGGAGTTTCACTTTCCTTGCCTTGCCAACTCGGTTTGGTTGATGGAACTCTCAGATTCTGGACATCAACAGTTTGCTAATTTCGTTGATGGTGAGTTGGAGAGTTTTGGGCTAAATCACGAATGACGAATGCTATCTTGAAGATTTTTTGATTGGTATTTTTAATATTAAAAGTAAAAATATTATTATTATGACTTTCATTATTATTATTGTTATTATTATGTAAGAAAAATTATGTTTTATGGATCCTTTGTCTGGATTAGTTGTTTTTTTTAAAAGATTATGATTAATATTTTAAGGTGAATAAACGAAGGTTTAGTTGTTGTTTGGTTTAATTCAAGGTTTTGCATACCACTTAAAAACATGTAATCTGCGACAAAAACAAATGTTTTACACTATCCAGCTCAAATGTTTACACTTATCCAGCTCAAATGTTTACACTTATCCAGCTCAAATGTTTACACTTATCCAGCTAAAATGTTCACACTTATCCAGCTCAAATTCTACACTTATCCATCTCAAAAGTTCACACTTATCCAGCTCAAATGTTTACACTTATCCAGCTCAAATGTTTACACTTATTCAGCTCAAATGTTTACACTTATCCAGCTCAACCGTTTACACTTATCCAGCTCAAATGTTTACACTTATGCAGCTCAAAAGCAACTGAGTAAACAAACTGTAAGTGTTTATGACGAAGACTTAATCACGATGATACAGATTGACCCATATTAAAACATTTTAACGGTTTAACTCCCTGAATTAAAAATTTGCAAAATAAAATGTATAGTCACAGGGTTGCAGAGAGAACACAGAAGGACCATACAGCAAGCAGCTATATGTGTAATACGCTGAACAGAGTTTAAGAACAAAACAGAAAGACTTAAAATATTTTATTTTCTAAATATCATTAAATTTGTTTGAAGTTAAGGCAGAGGTTAAAAAGGAACTTTTCATTGATTGCACAAGACACAGTCGTGGCATATTTCACGTTCCGGTAATCACAAAGTAATGACACATTTGACTCATTCAGACACATTGTTGACACATTTGATTCTTTCATTCACAATGTTGACACATTTGATTCTTTCAGACACAATGTTGACACATTTGACTCTTTCAGACACAATGTTGACACATTTGGCTCTTTCAGACACATTGTTGACACATTTGTTCTCTGTTTAAGACACGTTGCATTGTTTAAGAAAAAGTGTTGACACATGGCATTGTTAAGACACATTGATGACACATTTCACTGTTAAGACACATTGATGACACATTTCACTGTTAAGACACATTGATGACACATTTCACTGTTAAGACACATTGATGACACATTTCACTGTTAAGACACATTGATGACACATTTCACTGTTAAGACACATTGATGACACATTTCACTGTTAAGACACATTGATGACACATTTCACTGTTAAGACACATTGATGACACATTTCACTGTTAAGACACATTGATGACATCGCTCACACAAATCCGCATCATTTCCTGTGGATTGTAATAAAAAAATGGATTAACAACTAATTTTTTTTAGTAATAAGAGTGAATTGGAACTATGGGATATTTCTGTCTCTTAAACCCAACCTTTAGTTGGATATTGCTATCTACCCACATCCAACCTTTATTTGGATATTACTGTCTACCCACACCCAACCTTGAGTGTCATGTGGCTGTCTACCTACAACGAACCTTGAGAATGCAAACTTAATAGCACAAATTGAAGGACGACTATGGTAATCTTCAAAATGTTAACACACCGATTAATTATATTTCTTACAGACTCATTTTTAATAGAATTTTATACAAAACGTGATAAAAAAATAATGAAGAATGATTATATTTTTGACATCAAGTGACGTAAATATTATTTTAATTATTTTACTTTCCCTTACTGTATGGCATTCGTAACATTGTTAATTTTTTCCTGCACATGATAATTCTTGTTGAAATTTAAAGTGAGCAACAACAAAAACACTTAACGTAAAAAAAAATTAATATTTCATTGTGTTGTTGTTTCAGAAGCCTTTTGTAAAAGGCTGCTGCTATTCGGACCCGGGTCCGAGAAGTTAGAGTTTGGGTTTATTAAAAAATATTTAAAAATTATTGCAGGGTTTGTAAGACAAAATTTGGTATCAAATGGAAGATTATTAAATGAGCTGTTTGTTTGTAAACTTAATTCTTCTGTTTAACTAAAATCAACTAACACAAATGACATCCGAATAGAATTGAGTCTAAATGGAACCGGAAACGCATCGCCGCTATTCGGACCCGGGTCCCTTTAGACTCAACGCCATTCGGATGTCTTTTGTGGTAGTTTATTATAGTTAAACTGAAGAATAAATTTTACAAACATATAGTCCATTCGATTATCTTTCATTTGATACCAAATTTTGTCTTACAACCGAACAATAATACTTAAAAAAAAAAAAATTAATCCCAACCTCTAACTTCTCGGACCCGGGTCCGAATAGCCACTTCGTTTCTAAAAAAAAATACTTTTACTCTTCTCACTAATGCTTCATGATTGTTTGCTGGTGACGTGTTTTTGTCGTGCCCCCCCCCCCACCCCCAATGTACTTCTAACTAAGCTTGGTCGCGGCCAGCGCTCTCATGTGGGAGGTCCGGATTCCCAGGATCGAGGCAGGGGAAGTTATGTATCAAGCAGAAAAGTTGATATAAAGTATATAAAAAAACAACAACACCCTTAACCCTTCGCCTCCGATAACGAATTGATTCTCACTGTGGGATTTTGGAGACGGTCGTTTCGGGGCTAGTGGCAGGTATTACGGAAATTAGACGTGGAACGGTGGTCGACACGCGACCAGTGGAATGAAGCTAAGTTACGTCCTAAAAATAGTGTTCGGACAAGTCATGTGTCACAGTTTGGATGGACTGACCGCAAATTTACGGAGTCTGGCAACTTTCACCACCCACCCCTTCCCCCCCTCTCAGCTGAAATAAATTATTGCCACGTAATCACGTTATGACTGTTTTATCTTTAGGGCACGTTTTAGGAACCCATCACATGACGGTTTGTTTGTTGTAGATAAAAGCTAATGATTCAAAGGCGGCTCTCACGCAGTAAACCAACATTGAAATGTATAAATTGAATGCATTTATTATTTTCGTTCATTTTATAGAATTAGGCTTTATATATAAATTATTGGAATATATAATTATAGTATTATAGGAATATATAAATTATTGGAATATATAGATTGTCGTATATATTGTATTTCTCGCCTGTCCCGGTACTCCTGAAAACGTTGACCATAAAATTAAAACTGTACATTTTAAATGACCCTAACCCTAACCCTAACCCTGACCTTTCTATCATTTTTTGTCTCTGCCATTCCTTTGTCCAGTCTTGTAACCGACCAGAAATGAGACGAGTGCCGCTGCTGCCGTGGCAAGGACAAGCGTAGTAGTTGTGAAGCTGCCTTCTAAAGCCATGCCGTCTGCTAGGAATGAGGTCTGGACCTGTAAGACACAAATGGTGGACATTGAAGGACAAGCGTAGTAGTTGTGAAGCTGCCTTCTAAAGCCATGCCGTCTGCTAGGAATGAGGTCTGGACCTGTAAGACACAAATGGTGGACATTGAAGGACAAGCGTAGTAGTTGTGTAGCTGCCTTCTAAAGCCATGCCGTCTGCTAGGAATGAGGTCTGGACCTGTAAGACACAAATGGTGGACATTGAAGGACAAGCGTAGTAGTTGTGTAGCTGCCTTCTAAAGCCATGCTGTCTGCTAGGAATGAGGTCTGGACCTGTAAGACACAAATGGTGGACCCTGTTGGTCTAACTGTGGGGTAGGCGGGTGATGGCTCTACGTTTTGATTTTGTCTGCCAGAGCCAAATGCTCAAAGGCAGACCTAGGCTAAGATCGAATGATCATGTAGGTAATGATCTACAGCAGATGGAAATCCAAGTGAAACAAATGCCAATGTGGAAGTGGAATTTTATTACCTATCCTCTAACTCAGATTGGAATCAATTCCCCCCCCCCAACCCTTCTGTGTAGACGCCCATGGTACAATGTAATAAAAACACATTTGCATAATCAATTTTTTAATCAATAAAAGGGTTCTATATCATCTTTATTCAAATAGAGTTTATAAGTTAGGGTATATACTACACAAAGTATCGGATAAGTTATTTACTATACATTGTGTATATTATTTATTGGGTTGTAGGCCCTATATTCAATTATTATTATATTATTATTTAGGGATTTTTGTATAGTGCTTACCTTACAGCTCTAAGTGCTTTACTATTAATAAAAATATGTAAACTATTTAAACTGCTAAAGTAAAAGAAAAATGAAAAACCAGAGACACTAGAATAGTAACTACAATGTGAAAAATGACTATAAAAACAGTAGCTACAACATTAAAATAGCTATAAAAACAAGAATACTTTGGCACGTTTTGGCATATACTTAAATACAGGATCAACCCGAGACAGAAAATGAGGCAGGGCAAGGAGGGTGCATCACATGTCATAGGCGGGCCTAAACAGATGAGTTTTAAGGGACTTTTCGAAAGTGGACGAGGTTTCACAATGACGGATGTGGAAGGGGAGCTGGTTCCAGAACGTGGGCCCATGGAAGTAGAAGGAGCGTTCACCGATGGTCTTAGTTTTGGTTCTTGGGATTGAGAGGGTTCTATTGTCAGTTGAAGAGGTTTTTTTAAAAAACTAAAGACGGTGCATTATATGGATTAGATTTAAGCACTTCAGACAAATAAAATAGAACATTTGTCCCCCTTCTACTTTACTATAGCGCCGTGTAAAATCGTACCTGTTAGAGTTAGAGGTTATGTATATTTCAGTGTAAACTCTTACAAGTTGTTTATATGCCTAGTTCAGTGTAAACTCTTACACTTACAAGTTAGTGTGTATGCATTGTTCAGAGTTAACTCTTACAAGTTAGTGTATATGCCTAGTTCAGAATTAACTCTTACCTTTTTACGTGTTAAACCCGGTTTTGAAAACTACGTCCTGCGACACAAACCTCTGCCAACTTTCGTCTCCTAATGAAAACCCGGACTTGATACAGTCTCGTGCGATTAGCACTTCTTTTTGACCTTTGCACTTAAGGATTGGACTTGAGATATCGGAGTTTACTTTGAGCCTCTATCTTGGTGTAGATTAAACAAGTGATCGCCATTATCATCAATGACCTTACCACAAGCTTTTGCCTGCATGTTATCCGCGTATAACTTAATGTTCGAGAAGGTGTCATTAGGCCTTTTGGATTTAGAGACAGTTTTACACAAAGCCTAACCCAGTACTGCTGCACTGGGCTTAACTGGTATATCATAAATATGCATCTTTTCTTCTTCTAAAAATTAAGGATGTTACATTTTTTTTGGCAAACCGGTTATCGAGTTTAGATAACCGGTTTTCAGTTCTTACAATCATGGCGTGGATCCTGAAGGTTCTGAAGGCGTTCCTGTAATTTTTATTAAGAAATAAAGACATATTTATTTTGGGGAGGGGGGGGGGGCTCATCGTAAAGATGTTTAAACCTGGAAGTCTAAAAACCGGAAACCGGTTTGACGAAAAAATGGTTTTAACATTTCGAGTCTTGGATGAGTTGTCACACTTGACCTCTATTTGTCAGGTATTCCAAGTTGTTTCTCACAGGCATATCAGGTAGGCGTGATATTTTATTTTAACTTGCTATCCAAGGTCCCATCAAAGGTCCACCCAAGGTCCCATCAAAGATCCATCCAAGGTCCCATCAAAGGTCCACCCAAGGTTCCATCAAAGGTCCACCCAAGGTCCCATAAAAGATCCACCCAAGGTCCCATAAAAGATCCATCCAAGGTCCCATCAAAGGTCCACCCAAGGTCCCATCAAAGGTCCACCCAAGGTTCCATCAAAGGTCCACCCAAGGTCCCATAAAAGATCCATCCAAGGTCCCATCAAAGGTCCACCCAAGGTCCCATTAAAGATCCACCCAAGGTCCCATCAAAGGTCCACCCAAGGTCCCATCAAAGGTCCACCCAAGGTCCCATCAAAGGTCCACCCAAGGTCCCATCAAAGGTCCACCCAAGGTCCCATCAAAGGTCCACCCAAGGTCCCATCAAAGGTCCACCCAAGGTCCCATCAAAGATCCACCCAAGGTCCCATCAAAGGTCCACCCAAGGTCCCATAAAAGATCCACCCAAGGTCCCATAAAAGATCCACCCAAGGTCCCATAAAAGATCCATCCAAGGTCCCATCAAAGGTCCACCCAAGGTCCCATCAAAGGTCCACCCAAGGTCCCATCAAAGTTCCATCCAATTTCCCATCTAAGTTCACATCCAAAGTTCCATTTCGTTTTTTTTATACCAGCCTCTCACTTCTGGTACCGGGTGCGAATAGTCGCAGCCATTTTAAAATCAAGATGGAGTTTGGGGTTGAAACCAAGAGGGAGCGTGGCGTTGCATAAAGATTAGAGAACTCCTGCTCTACTGTATTTCTATTCATATTTTGATGTATTTGTTGGTATTTCTAAATAGGTCCGGCGAAACGATCCTCAAGCCTTCTGTGCTTTATATTTGAGTACGGATGCTTATTGCTTCTTATTACCCTACAAAGCATGGACGTCATGTGGATAGGGCTGGGGGCATTATGCCCCCCCTCCTCCTGAATTGGCAGATTTTATTTAAATTGATATGTACTGTAGCGCCTCCAGTAATAAACAACTCAACAACCCTGTCAAATTTGGTTTCCTCCCCCCCCCCCTCCCCCCCCTGAAAAATCCTGAAATAACGCCCCTTTACCCCCCCTCCTCCTTGATTTGCAGATTTTATTTAAAATTACAAGTACTGTAGCCCCCCCAGGAATAAACAACCCAACACCCCCGTCCAATTTGGTTTCCCCCCCCCCCCCCCCTCCACGCCCTGAAAAATCCTGAAATAACGTCCCTTTACAAAGCTTGGTATTTAGACAGACTTTGTTTTGTTATGTTTAGACAGACTATGTTTTGTTATGTGTAGCAGACTATGTTTGTTATGTTTAGACAGACTATCTTTTGTTATGTTTAGACAGACTTTGTTTTGTTATGTTTATATGTTTGAATAAATCTACTGCCAGTTTTTATATTTACATTTAGTTAAACAAATGGCTCCGGACGGCGTTCCTGTTGTTTTGTTGCAAAGTACTAAATACATATTTGTTTCGGGAGGGGGACTTAGGGTGAGTTCCCAACACTTTTTCAAGGACTTGACCCCTGGTGAAACGTATAGGTCCTTACTTTTGAACTGTCAAAAACAAGAAAATACTATATTGTTTTTATTTTTCTATTTCTATTTTTGAATCATTTCTATACAAAATATAATGCCATGCGCGTTGTCATTGAAAATAATGATAATAAAAAAGAGTTCATTCGGGTAATCGACGTTTCGGATAAATTGCATTCTTGAAATCAACCCTCTACTTTACTAATTTACAAAACTTGATCTAAATAATGTGTTGATACTGGAGGCTGACCGAATTTCGTTTCGTTTTTGGCTCTGAAATGTTACATTAAGAAATGGCATCAGCGGGGCGAGTCTAGACTCTTATGCCCCCCCCCCCCAAATTACCCCTCTCCGGTCCGACGTATCGGGCCGCGGAGCGGCACGTTGGAGATACCCACTCGTCAGGACGGCCCCCACATGGGCCCCTCACCCAAGTCCCCCGCCTGGGCACCTGGGCGCTCGACCAGGATCCCGCCTGGGAGCCGCCCCAACCAGGAGGCATCCGGTAGATCCGACACTATGCGTTTAAATAGTGCACTCGATCGACTTTCTCAGGAGTTGGGATGGAAAAATGTACGTCCTAATATCTTCCCCCACCCATCCCGGGAAAGCGTCGGACGCCCTATAAGAGGGATTCCACAGTGGGTTTCCACAACGCGACTAGTTCACGCTGTAGCTGGGACGAAACGGTTGCCTAGGGGCAGCGTTCTCACGGCTGCATTATTTGAATCCTCGGCCAGAGGTTACAACCCTCGCCTATTGCCTCATACCCATCAAAGGCAACTTGTAATCATGATCCCTACCCTGGCTCTGCCTAACTTTCCGACTGCGAAATATCACAACCGGCAGTCCTGTGGGAGCTGTTTTATGTACGGCAGGTACCGAGCACACCCTTTGTCTGCCCACGCGGGGCGTGCCCAGTAGTTATGTTTCCAGGCACACGCCGAGGGGGTCGGTGGCCGACGCTTCCTAGTCGGCAAGCCACAGCAGACTTGTCAACCGGAAACCTGGAACCGTTTTCGGCTCTAAAAGTTGCCGTTCGATCACTTCCGGCGTAGCTTCGGATTCGGCCGAAACAGAAAAGTTAAAATATGGTTTATTTTCCCTTTCGTCCAAAAGTGATTGAGGCTTTCGGCCGTTTGCCACAAGTCAGACTGTCACTCATTCTGTCTGTCGGCCACAAAATTTTCATAACTGAACAAAGATTTTATTTTATTCTTTAAAACTAGAATAAATGACGCGATGTTATCGGGATAATAATGGTAGCTCCTTTGCGACAATTTCTAACTGCTATTGCAAAAACTCATCACAATTCATAACTTTAAAAACGTAATGATATTTACGTTTCTAACATCATTGAGTTTTGAGAAGTATTTATCTGCTATATGTTATACGCCTACCCTACTCCCCTTCACGCTCTAAATATTGTTAAAAAACCTAATCTTAAATTTACAACAAAAACTCTATAAATTATATAAATATATTTTATATTACAGGAATTCGATATATATTGATATCTTCAAAAATTTAAACACTTTTTTGCCTTTTTTAAAAATTATACATTATCAGAAAAGAGTTCTTTTACCTTTCGAAGAAACTCGCAACCGTTGTTCACGTCTATAACAGATTTGTGTGTCTTTTGGAACAAAAACAACAAAATAAATTGTTAATCTCATAAAAATATACACCCACTTTAATTTTCGCAAAGTAAAACAAAAATATGTTTTCATTTTTTAGAAAGAAATATTAACCCATCTCCATTTTTCAAAATTAAATTTTCAAGTGTGTGAAATGATTGGGTTTTAATATTCATGAGTATATTTATCTACATGTACCCACGTTTTGTTAACGCTATTGATTTTCTTAATTGTTTGGCATATGTTTATCTTTAAAAAGAGAATGTAACATCTCTTTTATCACAAAGGTAATACCATAGGATTTAAATATATTGTCATCCACGTAAAAATGTACACATCCTATTTACTAGCTCCGATATGTATGTACCCAAGGATGTTAATTATTTATTATCAAATTCATTTATTTATTTTGAGACGTATCTTGTGCTGCCTGGGGCAAAATAACCACACCCCCTCAAGATTTTTTTATTAAAATTAATACCGGTACAATCTTTCACCGGATTGTAATCCCTTCCATACCCAAACTAACCTATTTTGCATTTCATATGGTTGTTCTTATTAGGATCAGTTATAAGTGGATTATTGAATGCTAGTTGGATATGGAGTTTCCCTGCACTCATTGACTTAAACGGCATTTTGTTATTAGAATTCTATTTACATGTTACTTTTTATTACGTTATAAATTTAATATAAGTATATTTTTGGAATAAAAAAAAGGCAAAACTTTTTAGATGTTAAAATATACAAAGGTAAAATGTCTGTGTGTTTTATTATCAATTTAAATAGTAATCAATTGTATTTATTAATTTTACGTGTATGAAGGGAAAATGCATGATCAGTTTTGTCAGGCGCGGTTATTAAATTTAAAGAAACCTAAGAGTTTTGGAGAAATAGGCTATTCATGCTATGACGTCATTTCGTGATTATTTAGAACAAATTATAATTATAATTTTTTTTTCCCAATATTAACAACGCAGTAAAAGACGCACTAAAAACGACTGATGTTTGTATTACACTGGGTGCCATGTTGCCAGAGCCATGAGAATGTTGAAAAGAGGGCAGTCACAGCGGGCGCCAAAATCTTCTTTAGATATGATAGTGAATTAAAATATCAAATCCCATAAACTTCAGAAAGACTTTAGATCCGCCGGGGGGGGGGGCACTTTTTTAAAATATTAAGTGGCAATATTTTCCGGCTTCGCCCCAGGTGCATTTCCTCCGCAGTGTAAAAACAACAGTAAAAAAAAAACAACAACTAAATTTAAAAAAAAATAGCACTCAACTGAAAACTAGTATCCGAGAGGCTGGCAAAAGAATGGTGGAAACTTAAATTTGGCATAAGCGCCGGGAATCGAAACATTATAGGACTAACAAATTGAAAATACAGTGGACGAAATATTACTGTAATGCTGCTACTTATGAGTACTATGGAAGCGATATCTCGCTAGTTCATTTTCGAAAAAAAAAATGGCAACATTATGATGATAATTCCTACACAACATTGCGTGATATTTTTAAAGCTTGTTGTAGGTTTGTTCCTTGCTTGTACTTAAATGTCTCACCAAAGATGACGAGGATAGTTGTAGGTTTGTTCCTTAAGTGTCTCACCAATGGTGACAAGCATAGTTGTAGGTTTGTTCCTTGTTTGTACTTAAGTGTCTCACCAAAGATGAACAGTCTTGTTGTAGGTTTGTTCCTTGCTTGTATTTAAGTGTCTCACCAAAGATGACGAGCATAGTTGTAGGTTTGTTCCTTGCTTGTACTTAAGTGTCTCACCAAAGATGACCAGCGTAGTTGTAGGTTTGTTCCTTGCTTGTACTTAAGTGTCTCACCAAAGATGACCAGCGTAGTTGTAGGTTTGTTCCTTGCTTGTACTTAAGTGTCTCACCAAAGATGACCAGCCTTGTTGTAAGTTTAGCTCAGCGGGCGTCTAACCCCCCTCTCCCGAGTGCTAGAAGCCAACCTCCCTACCCTCATACCTCTACCTTTGACTTTCGGGCTAACTAACGGTGCCCAGTACTGCGGCCATTATGTATCATGCCAGTCTTAGTAGTGGAGTTCAATTTGGGAGATCTCTGTGAATATTAAGAAATGAAAATATTTACAGTTGAAAAATTGTTCTACAATGGTTAACTATTCAATATAATATCATGAGATGATAAACTATTTCACATTTTCAGCAAATAAAATTAATATGACCTAAAATGAATTGTAGTAGGCCTATACTTCTTAAAATTCCGTCTAAACACGTATCGTTCTATAATGTATGGGAGTTCATGTCCTCGCCTAAGCAAGACAAATGTTATAAATATTTTTCTCCTTACAAATATCCCTCTAGCCCATTAAAAAAAAAACATAATTTTTAAAGAAAAAATCTCGAGTGATTGTATTGTTTTCTTTCCCACATTATTTATGTTATCTGAAAAAATTCAAAAGGCAGTCAGGGTGGATTTTACCCCCACCCTTTTTGAATTATGGAATCAACTGCTTCTTAAACCCCTCCTCACCCACTCCCTGCGTGGACGCCCCTGATTTGGCTTATCAGAATTCTTGAGAATTAAGCCTAATGATACTGCCTACTTCAAATATTAAAATCAAAGAAAGGTTGAGCAAGCACTGAAATCCTTACCAGTATAAAAAAAATTAGGTTATCACTGGGAAAGTCCATATCAAAATTAGGTTATCACCGATCAACAATTATGAAGTCTGGTAAATTTTGTTCACTATTAGCTATAGTGTATAGCTATAACTTTGGGGTCTACTTTCAGAGAGTTGATGGGACATCGTAAGATTTAGACCTCCTGAATTAGACATTAGTATTTGTTGTCAGTGCCAGCCGTAGCATGACGGCATGAAGCTCACTTTAAATGACATCTTTTTCAAAATAAGAAAATGGACATTGTTGAATTTTAGTATCATACCGAGTACGGTATAAATTAACGGTGCTCAAACTCGATCGACGCCCTAAGGCGACGTCCAGCCTTTCAACGCTACTGCCTCATTCATATATCATTTAGATTGTTTTCTCTTTTTTTACAATTAAATGTACGTCCTGAATTTACTGTTGTAGCAGTAGTTTCTTTACGTCACTTTGCTCCATTTTAAAGGCATTGTGGGAACCTAAGTAGACATACCATTCTGTGCCAGAGTTCAAATAATTTCGAATGGAGCCTGCCATTATCGTTCATGGTGGGGCTTGGGCTATCCCCGACGAGGCAAGACAGAGGAGTTTGCATGGTGTCAAAGATGCTGTGCTAAAAGGTTTTAATGTACTGAGGGATGGAGGCAGTGCTGTGGATGCTGTGGTGGCAGCTGTGTCGGTGATGGAGGACGACCCTATCTTTGATGCTGGTACGTCTTTTGTACACGGTTATCTTTCATTATTAAGTTATGCCATGCAATTTACTGATTTATCAAAACACGACTTACCTACTCCTACTTTTTTTTTTTTTTTTACTTTCACTTCCAACACATAAATATTTATATTTGACTACGTGTACTTCCAATTTGAAATTTTGTGTTTGAATCAAGCACCTAACTAAGTTGCAACCAGTGGCATAGCTACAACCAGTGGCATAGCTACAACCAGTGGCACAGCTACAACCAGTGGCACAGCTACAACCAGTGGCATAGCTGCAACCAGTGGCATAGCTGCAACCATTGGCATAGCTACAACCAGTGGCATAGCTGCAACCATTGGCATAGCTGCAACCAGTGGCATAGCTACAACCAGTGGCATAGCTGCAACCATTGGCATAGCTACAGCCATTGGCATAGCTGCAACCAGTGGCATAGCTACAACCAGTGGCATAGCTGCAACCAGTGGCATAGCTGCAACCAGTGGCACAGCTGCAACCAGTGGCACAGCTGCAACCAGTGGCATAGCTACAACCAGTGGCATAGCTACACTTATGAACAGTGAAGTAGAGACAGAGAGCAAACGTGTAGCAAGCTATAACTTATAAGTACAAGTGAAATTATGTCATTTTGTAATATCATGATAAAGATTAAGTAAGTGTTCATCCCCCACCCCCCACAATGAATCAATAAATCCTACCTCCCCTTTTATCCTTGCATGCTAACAGGTCATGGGGCAGTACTTAACATGAAAGGTGAAGTGGAGCTAGACGCCATTGTTATAGATGGGAACAACTTAAATTCAGGTGCTGTAGCTGCTGTACAAGATATTGCTAACCCGGTACAGTTGGCAAAACTGGTTATGGACAAGGTCAGATAAACCCTTGAACTGTACTAAGTTGTACCGGTACATAAATGTTGGTTATGTAGACATCCATAATTGATGTCACACTATGTTTTACTTCTTTTTTTAACACCCCCCCCCCCCCCACACCCAAAGCCAGTCATTCAAAATTGTTAGCACAATGAGATAATTCATGGACATCTCCCTCCTCCCCTTTTTAAATGTGTGATGTCATTTACTGATGGCCTGTCTCATAAGTAACACATATCAAATAAAAAGCTAAATGTAAACTTTGCAACTATTATAATTTAAATTATAATACAGGCAAGACTGTGAAAATGGACACTAATTAATTCAGATGAAGCAATTTGAAAATTTAAATTTTTAGTTTTAAAACATTCTCACCTGCCTAACTTCTTAATTCTTTTGAAATTTTTTAATTGGAAAAGTATGAGTACAATTGTAGAATCTGGTATCTTAATAAGAAATGATTTATTTGAATTGTATGGGTACAATATGATGTCTTAAGAGATGTTTAATTTGAAAGATGCAATTTAACGTCATATAATTAATATAACACAGTAGGGATATATCCCTGATTAAACGATTATTTTAACACTGTTGTGATATGTCCCTGATTAAACGATTATTTTAACACTTGCGATATGTCCCTGATTAAATGATGATTTAACACTGTTGGGATATGTCCATGATTAAAATATTATTTTAACACTGCTGGGATATGTCCCTGATTAAATGAGGATTTTAACACTGCTGGGATATGACCCTGATTAACTGAACAATACCACTACCAGTACTGTACATTCCCAGTAGAGTCACTGCAGATTGATTTTGTATATACTATTGCTTGTCTTAAATTTAAATTATTTCCTGAACCCCTCCAACAGACAGACCACTGTTTACTTGTGGGACAAGGTGCTAATGACTTTGCTAGAGAACAGAACATTCCCAGGTTGTCTAAATATGAGCTGGTCACCGAAGGAGCCAAAGCCGAGTGGGAGAGATATATGCAATATTCTACGACTGTTAAATCCTTATTTTCTGCAAGGTCATTCTGCAACTCTATTCATTTCATTGGATGTGGCACTATCCAGTTTAAGTTTTACAGCAAAATGCTGCTCACAAAAGTTTATCTAAACAATATTTTAGAATACCCGTACATCTCAAGCTTCTTTATTGAATAATATTATTTATTATAATTATAGTTAGAGCATTTTAAATTGAAAATTGAGAAAAAATACCTACAACCCTCTTAGAGATCCAATTAAACTAGTAATCAGTTGCTATTTTTCAGAGACCTAGTCCCAAAACGTAGTGGATGTGATACAGTAGGAGCTGTTGCACTAGACACTCAAGGCAATTTAGCCAGTGCCACATCGACTGGTGGAATAACAGCCAAAAGACCAGGCAGGGTTGGTGATACTCCAATTATCGGTCAGTCCAAATATTACCATAGCGAGATGTTGATCATTTGTTTTGTTGTTATGAATTTTAGAGTGAACCTTTGTGATACCGGTACTCTGGGAATAAACAGATACCATACTCTGGGAATAAAAAACAGTTTCAATACTTTTAGACTTATACATTTCTCAGATTCATTGACGGTTAATATTTAAATTTTAAGTTAAATTTAGCTTCTGATATTTATTGAAAAACAGAGGTGAGGCCCTAACACTGACATTGGAAAGATAATGTGTATGGTGTATTATAAATTATACAGGAAACATAGGTGCCACTAGAATCAGATCTATGATCACCAACCCTATCACCAACCCAAAAATGTGTTAAATTACTTGAATGGACCTTTGACATGTGGCAAATTTGGTATCACATAGCCATGAACAAATGCAGGAGAGAACAACAAAACTTGACTTAAGAATAAATGCAGTGGATAGTAATAGTGGAGTCATTGGGATTAACTTGAGAGGAGCCTCTCTTGAAGAAATTGAGACCTTTACATACCTTGAAGCATCATAAATAAAAATGGTGGCACAGATGAGGACATAAAGTCTAGGGTCCAAAAGGCCTGAGGAGCATTCAATGCCCTGCTAAACACCTGGAACTCAAGTGAAATACTGACAAAAACAAAGTTAAAAATATTCAACTCAAATGTCAAGGCACTTCTTCTGTATGGCTGTGAGACTTGGAGAACAGTAAAATCAAACATTAAAAATCTGTTTTATAAACAGATGCTTCCTCAGAATAAGATGGTTTGACAAAATTTGTAACACTGTCCTTTAGGAGAGAACATCAAGTATTCCGGTGGAAACGGAGATAGAAATGAGAAAATGGAGATGGATAGTGCACACATTAAGGAAACCAAACACTAACATCACAAGACAGGCCCTGAATTGGAATCCTCAAGGTGCCAGGAAAAGAGGAAGACCAAGAACCACATGGAAGATGGGAGTAGAGACAGAGGTGAAGAGAATGAAGAAAAGCTGGGCTCAACTAGCAAAGATAGCCCAGGAGAGGGACAGATGGAAAAGTATTGTGGATGGCCTATGCTCTATTGGGCTGAACTAGCAAAGATAGCTCAGGACAGGGACAGAGGAAAAAGTATTGTGGATGGCCTATGCTCTATTGGGCTGAACTAGCAAAGATAGCTCAGGACAGGGACAGAGGAAAAAGTATTGTGGATGGCCTATGCTCTATTGGGCTGAACTAGCAAAGATAGCTCAGGACAGGGACAGAGGAAAAAGTATTGTGGATGGCCTATGCTCTATTGGGCTGAACTAGCAAAGATAGCTCAGGACAGGGACAGAGGAAAAAGTATTGTGGATGGCCTATGCTCTATTGGGCTGAACTAGCAAAGATAGCTCAGGACAGGGACAGAGGAAAAAGTATTGTGGATGGCCTATGCTCTATTGGGCTGAACTAGCAAAGATAGCTCAGGACAGGGACAGAGGAAAAAGTATTGTGGATGGCCTATGCTCTATTGGGCTGAACTAGCAAAGATAGCTCAGGACAGGGACAGAGGAAAAAGTATTGTGGATGGCCTATGCTCTATTGGGCTGAACTAGCAAAGATAGCTCAGGACAGGGACAGAGGAAAAAGTATTGTGGATGGCCTATGCTCTATTGGGCTGAACTAGCAAAGATAGCTCAGGACAGGGACAGAGGAAAAAGTATTGTGGATGGCCTATGCTCTATTGGGCTGAACTAGCAAAGATAGCTCAGGACAGGGACAGAGGAAAAAGTATTGTGGATGGCCTATGCTCTATTGGGCTGAACTAGCAAAGATAGCTCAGGACAGGGACAGAGGAAAAAGTATTGTGGATGGCCTATGCTCTATTGGGCTGAACTAGCAAAGATAGCTCAGGACAGGGACAGAGGAAAAAGTATTGTGGATGGCCTATGCTCTATTGGGCTGAACTAGCAAAGATAGCTCAGGACAGGGACAGAGGAAAAAGTATTGTGGATGGCCTATGCTCTATTGGGCTGAACTAGCAAAGATAGCTCAGGACAGGGACAGAGGAAAAAGTATTGTGGATGGCCTATGCTCTATTGGGCTGAACTAGCAAAGATAGCTCAGGACAGGGACAGAGGAAAAAGTATTGTGGATGGCCTATGCTCTATTGGGAGTGAGAGTGAGAATGGCTAAGACTAAGAAGAAGAAAATATAATTAAACGTAATTTCTTCATTTAAAAAATCATATGGCAGTACCAGTACTAACGCTGGTATTTATGAGTATGAGTTGAACATATTTAATCCCAGTAGGAAATAGTCTTCGTAAATGATCACATAACCGGGTTGGGTTATTGTTAGTTACTGTTAAATGTAATATACCGGTACTACAATCGGGTTAGGGTATTAATAGCCAGAATAGTAATAGTCTATGTAAATTCTATTTTGAAATAGTAATTTCCCCAAAATAATCTCAATAACTTATGATTTTTTCAAAAACATTTGCTGAAGTGTGAAATGAATTGATCAATATTTGTTGAACACACATCTTAACTACCGGTAATCTAGGAGCTGGAGCCTTTGCTGACAACACAATTGGTGCTGCTTCCTCTACTGGTCATGGAGAGTCTATTATGAAGATCAGTTTAACAAGGAAAGTTGCGGAACTAATGGACAGAGGTTTGTAAACACAAGTTTTAAACTACCGGTATTTAAACTGAAGAGGTAATTTTTCTCAACTGTGTTTTTGTACTTTTCTGTAGGTTGTTTGTATTAATTGTAGCTACGCGGATATGTTCATTATCTTAATGTATTTGCTCTTTATCAACTTAATACCTGCACCCTTATCATTACATTATCAGTTTTAGTACCGTACCCAGTGTTTTTAAATTGAAAAAAGGTATGTTGTATGTGTATATACCGTATATATTAAATTGGTGCAACTGCAACTAAATCTTGTTTTGCTACTCAATTATCATTTAGTCAATACTTGAGTGGGTTTTATTTAAAACTGACAGCATCTGTACCAGTTCACCATACTGTTTGACAACTTTATTTAGAAATATATCCCGTTCATGGACTAACACTTGATAAAATAGAACATTTTAATTTAATGACATTTTATGATGCAAGAAAATTAACATCAGGTATGATACTAGGTAGTAATATATCATATAATTTCTTTTTTTATCCACAGTGCTGACATCTAAAAAAATATGTATACAATTTAGGATCATTTATGAAATCAAACAGTTAGGACTATATCTCTAGCTTTAAAATCAAATAGCTGTCTTGCATAGAGTAGAAATAGAAATCAAATCATACATTTTTTTTAAAATTTGAGTCTCATGCTATCTCATAATTAACACTGAAAATGGTAGAAAAAGCAAAATGGTTGAATGCGTGTTTTTCAGGTGCCACAGCTCAACAGGCAGCTCAAACAGCTTTAGAACTCATGTCAACAAGGGTGAGGGGTGCTGGTGGCGTTATAGTCATTAGCAAGGATGGCGAGGTGGCCCATCATTTTACCACAAGCAGAATGGCCTGGGCTCATATTACAAAAGGAAATTTGGTCTATGGGATAGACCCAGGCGTAGAGTTGACAGATGGTTTATGAAATACATTGAAATGTCATGTCAGTGAATGCAATTGTTTGGAGAATTATTATACCTGGTACGTAAAAATGTGTACCAGTTATATGCTTATTTTGATTAAAGCTTGTATTTGTATGGACTTAACCTGTTTTTGTAAATTAAATACCAGCATTGGATATGTACTGTAATATTAATAATACACCCTGACTTAACCAGTTTTTGTAAATTAAATATAGGATATGTACTGTAATAAACCCTATTTTGCCAACAATAATATTACAATAGTGAGGTTCAACCGTAGCTTTAAAAATTAAGGTACTGGTAATTAAGTAAAATAAAACAAAGTGAATTGTCAACTTCTTTATGGTGGATTTGACTGATTAAGAACGCAAGCATTTGAAACTCAGTACAGTCTTTCATTTTAAAACCATTTATTAGACTAGAGGGAACACTTCTGAATGCAAATATTTTACATTTAGGATGTATGGTAAATAAACATGTTTTTGATAGCTGATCAGCCTTTTTGTTGTTCTACAGTGTTTCTCACCCTTTTTTATGTATGTGCCCCATTTTGACATTTTATTTAGTAGTTACATGTCTTCCCTTTTTTAAATATTAAAAAACTTTCTTTAAAAAAAAAAAAGCAATGGACCACATGTGATTTGGCCATTGATGTTGTACTTGTATGTACTTTATGGGACATGAGTTATACAAAGTAAGGTTAATCCTGAAAAAAAGAAAGGCAACAGTACAACGAACATGTTGGCAGGAAGCCTTCGTCAGCGAACAAATAACAGAAAACAGTAAAATTTAAAATATATATATAAAAATATAGCACTTAGCTATTGCCTTAAGCCTTTCAACCCCCAGTGCATGATTCCCTCACAAAGTAGCACATACAATCGGTGAAATACCCTCAATCAAAACCAGGCACAGAAACATTGCAATTCCCCTCTACATGCTTAGGAGCCAAAATGATAAATAAATTGATCGTGGGCCCTTAATATATAGAAGAAGAAATTGTGTCTGAGAGGGCTTCCTGCCGACACGTTCGTTGTTTTGTTGCGTTCCTTTTTTTCAGATTTAACCTTACTTTGTTTCACTCAATTCCTATTTTGTTAACCTGATTGCAGTCCCTCCCCTTATTACTCATTTATATGTACTTTATAATGGTATTAAAAACCAAAATACAACAATAGATGGAACCCGGTTGCATTAAGTAAGAAGAAAATAAGTGAAAAAAAGTACTGATGTTGGAAAAGGGAAGCAACTTAACAATGAATGTGTTGGCAACAAGCCTTCTTCAGGGAAAAAGCAATACCGGTAGTAAAACCAATAAAAATATTAATTTAAACCCAAAGCTGTAATGTATTAACAGCAAGGACAGCAACTGGCATCCCTCTTGTGGCATTCCTCTAGGATACTACATTACAGCGCCTTGCCAACAAGTTTATTGTTTTGTTGCTGCCTTTTATTTTGATCAGGTTTTCCAATACTTTGTTTCCCTTATTTCCATCTACTTTGTTATACACAATGGAGAAACCTCATAATTAACTCGTATGACTTAAGCTTGTTTAAAGGCAAAATATTGAGGAGTCTTGCTTGAATGAAAGATAGCAATTGTTATTTTGTACATGGGGACAAGTACCCAAGCATCTCTTTCTTAATTACAGTTTGATACCATTGTGATATGCCATAACTGAGCAGCAGACGTAATGAAATTTGTGATAAATTGAGCAACATGTTGTGCTTAAAAAGTTAAAGGATAAAGTGAATTAACAAATATGCATAACATTAAAATTCAACAAAGAATTACTGCTTCAATTTTTTTTAATTTTTTTTTTAATACAAGTCCTGGAGTGAAAGTGAACATTATATTTACCGGTACCAGGATTTAATATATTTTAATATCCTATATAAACAAAGGTTGGCAAATTAATTTTAATGTATTTTATTCTACATGCAGTTAAAATTTAAAATTGATTTTTTTTTAAAAATCCACCATCTTTGCAAATGTTTTTTTTTTGTTGACACACACAGAATCAGCTTTAAAATTCTATATTGCATAAAAAATTATGGTCCAAAAACAACATAATTAAAGATAATTCACAAGCATATAAACAAAATTTTTCTTTAAGAGTAGATTCTTAACTTTCTTGATTTTACAAAGTTAACTACCATGAGCCGCTTCTTTCATTTTAGCCACGAGCCGCTGGTAGCGCCAATGTTTCTATCGTAGTAAATTGAGTCAAATATTTATATTACTCCTTTCCCGTTTTCTAAGCTAGTACTAATAGGGCTTGTCATTCAATGGCGGAAATCTATCAATACAACTGCTGTAATCAACCGGGTACTCAGGGCGGACAAAATGTCAACACGGTTTATTACTGCTATGTTAGCGAAGGGGCCTTTAAACTAAATCAAAACTTTGTTTCCAAATATATTTTATTAAATATTTTACACAATTTTTTTTGTGCTTTTGCTATATTCAGGCATATACAAAAATGGGACTTCATTGTGCATATGGTAACAGTGACTCTAGATACAAGGATTGTCCGCACATTCAGGGTGTTAGGTTTTATTTATTTCCTAAAACACAAAAATTTAGAAAAATGTATAAGTAAAAGATGGGTTCATGTCTGTAGCAGAGGTTTATTTCAATTTTCATTTTCTTAAATTTAACAATTTGAAAAATAATTAAATTATCAATTTAATTAGGGGCGATTATTGTCTCAGAGATTATTTACTATTCCAGTGACATCTATATTTATACCGGTATATATTTTGTTCCACAATCTGTACGAATTTACCAGCGTGCTCCCCCTGAAGTCATAAATCTTAATGAGAACTAATAAGTCCCTGACATGGCTAAGAGAGCTCACGGAATGGCTGCTAGTGAAAAATTTATTACAAATGTCTTGTTTCAAATTGTTTTTTTATATGTGCTGAAAATGTACCATGCAATCATAAAACATTTCCATTTGTTTGGATCAATAAATGAATCTTATCTTGATAGTATGCTATTCCTGCCCCATTCATATTATAATTTATAAATTATACAGTAATAATGTGGTGATCTGGTGTAAGCCTGACTACATACTGAATGTAATTGTAATAATTTCATGTAGATAAATCTTCAGGCTTTATAAGTATAAATCATTTTATTTTATCTGCAGGTGAATTTTTTTTTCAAAAAAACCAGAAAGAATCCCCCAGATGGGACAAACAAACAAAGATGTTTTTAAGATTTGTTTGGCTGGCGTTCTATAAATAGTAATAATACGTAGTGCCCTGTCTGAGAAATGACAAGCTCTATTACATACAAAGTTGTACTACTTGTTTACCGTGGCAACAGTGGCATGGTTACTAAAAACATATGAGTAATTGGAAGAGTAAATATTTATTCATTTTCTGTATTCTTTGGTGCATTTTTCTTATTATTGGATATACTATTTGAACCACCAAATAAAAGGCTTTAAATAATTTGGAAATTTAAAAACTGTACGTAGTTGGCACACTTTTATATTTTTATTGTTTTTCTGTTGTAAATACTAATTTAACAATTAATAATTTCCTAACAAAACTTAACTTTACAAATGTTTTAAGTTTATCATATAGACAATTAATTTACGCACAGAATGATTTATTAATTATTAGAATATATTAATAATTAAGAAAACTGCAGCTGAATTTGTACATACACTTGAAATGAAAAAAATGTGACCTATATTTAATTAAGCCACAGCAAGTTTTTCAATCTGGTAGTTATTCAGTTAAAATGAAGTTGTAAATGCTGGTACAGTTACAAATCTTAAGAAATTGATTTTTTAAAATTTCTTTAAGATGGTATTGAGATTTTTAAAAATAAAACCTGGAAAAAAAACCTGAAATGAATGTAATATTAATAGACTGAACTAACAAAACGCAAAAAAAATATTCTTGTTTCAGATGAGTACCTAAACCATGCCATAGATTGAAACCAAAAAACAAATATAAATTGTTAAATTGATATAACTGTAATATGAAACATTGGTCAGTAAGTAGATGTATTAATTTTTATTTCTATCAGTCTATAAAATGGTAGTGTTCTGAAATACTGGTACAGTTTGAGTTACATTAGTCTAAAAAACACAAAAATAATTAAATACACACAGTACCGGTAGCCTTTAGATCAGTGGTTCCAAATATTGTGAAAATACATTTTAAAAAATGCATAATTCTATTTCCATTCATATAACAGGGTGTGACATTGAATGGTTAAAGTTAAAACGAGTAACTCGGTTATAACTGTTAGAAGAAGCCTCTACAATACTGATGTGATTATAGTCAGGTGAATTTAATGAAGTATTACTTCTTGTTTATTTTTTTTTTAAATTATCAGTTTTTTTCTAAACAATGACAGTGAAAATGAATAGGTACACTAGGTCATATAGGGTAAAATATTAAGCATAGAGAATATAACAGTTACTTTGAAGTGTACTTGACAAAAGGTGCAGGAACAAGTTTGGTAACCACCACTTTGACTATGACTATGGAAAATAAAATGTCGGTCATGCCAATATTATGACCATAATTAAATTCTTACACATACAGCACTAGTTTTGTATTTAAATTAAAATTAGAGGTTTCATCAACAGAAAGATAATCTAACAAAAGTTAACCCTCTAAGAAACCTTTTTCGTTGCTATGTTCTTTTTAAATTTATTTTTAAATTTCTCTTTTCTCTGCAGCTTTTCTGCATCTCGTTGATCCTTTGTCTTTCCATCTTTTTGTTTCATTTTCTTAGCTTTTTGTTCTTCTTCTTCCTCAGGATCTTTCCCTTGTAAAATAAGTTTCTTTCTCTTATTTATTTGTCTTTTCTCACCAAAGTCTCTTTCATCTAAACGAATTTCAGCTTCCCTGCGGGAAACAGCAACTTCTGTAAGAAGTTTCATAACCTCCTTTTCATCTGTTTGGTGCTCTGTCAGTTTTGTATTTATAAACGATTCAATAGTTTTAGTGAGATGAACATCAAACTGAGTTACCAGGGTGATGGCCATACCACCTCGGCCAGCACGAGCTGTACGTCCAACACGATGAACATAATCCCTTGGTCGATTTGGAACATTATGGTTTATAATAAGGTCCACAGTGGGAATATCTAAGCCTCTACTAGCAACATCGGTGGCAATTAAAATTTTTACTTGGTCCGACTTAAATTTCGTTAAGCCAGACAATCGATATTTCTGAGGCAGCATGGAGTGCAGGGAAACACATGGAAAACCTAAATCATCACACATCATTGAAAGAATTTGTGCATATTTGCAAGTACTTGTAAAAATAATAATGGAACTCTTTGATCTTTCTATAGTGTATACATCAAGAATATGCATTAGGTATGCATCCTTTACATCTGCATTCATAAGCACGTAACGCTGGTCAAGTTCATCCACAGTGGCAACAACTGCTGACTGTGACCACGAAAACACCTTTTCTTTTGATGATTCCTGCAGCTGTCTAATAGCTGGTGTCATAGTTGCACTAAAGAGTAGTGTTTGCCTTTTTTCTGGAAGCTTTTTGAAAATAATTTCCAGTTGCTCTGCAAAACCAGTATCTTCTAACAGGCGATCAGCCTCATCAAGAACAAGAAATTTAATTTTTTTCAAACTGAATGTGTCACAGCTTTCATAGTGATCAGCAAGCCGGCCAGGAGTAGAAACAACAATATGTGGTTTTACTGTTAAATCCTGACCTTGTCGAACCATATCCATTCCACCAGTGATTACAGTAACACTTATATTGATTTCTTTACCCAACACTTTGAACTGATCTGCTATCTGAAACGCAAGCTCACGAGTAGGTGTAAGGACAAGCGCATAAGGTCCATATCTGTCTTCTGAGAGTTTTTGTAAAATTGGTAGTGCGAAGGCAGCAGTTTTTCCACTGCCCGTTTTGGCACAACCTACACAATTCTGTCCATCCAAGATCGGAGGTATGCAATTGCTTTGAATAGGGGATGGTTTCGAAATTCCCATTGAAAGGCACTGTTTGACGAGCCATTCATCGAGGCCGAGATTTTCAAACCCTGACATTTCTGAGACTGTTCATAAGCTATGATGAAATTAAACACAATATCTGAAACATAAGCGAAAACTTAACACTAACTTGATGCCATGCGCATTTATTATTAACAACACAATGCATCATGGGAAGAAAACAGGAAACAGTTTTATTGTTTTTTAAAATAATTGCCTTCTCAGTGAATACCTGCAACGCTGGTTTCAATGTTAATTTTGTTCGTTGTTTCTTTTAACTTGTTTAGTAAACGGTCCCTTTTCCATTGGAGATATTTTATTCTGGTAGACTTTAATTTATAGCCTACGAAAACACCAAGGCCGAATGAACAAAAGCAAAGAAATACAACGTCTCTTCCACTGACCCCCATGATTGCGTAGGCTAACTTGATTTTACATAAACGTAATCGAATATATTTTTGTATGTATTCTGAGTACATTGTCGACTTCGCAATTATTTTCTCGTCTAATTCAAATAAAGCAGTATGATGAATTATTATGTTGCTTTCTCTTATTTATAACTCAATATAATTCGTATACGATAGCTTTCTAAATAAGAATTTAGGGGTTATCCTTGATCCATTTATTACGAACTCACATCTGGAGAGTTGGTAGTTGATTTTGGAGACTTTGCATACGGTCTCAGGGGGTGGGGGTGAGGAAAGAGGATAATTATGGCTTTATTAAGGCAGTGCTTTCCAAACTTTTGATTTTGGTGACACACTTTTTAGACATAAATTATTTCGCGACACAGTCTGTTGGTTTTACCAGTATACCTGGCATTAGGTTAAATTGGAGCATTTTAAGACATACGTGAACAAAAAGTGATTATAAAGACACAACATTCTCATCAAAACAATTTTCATGTATATTTTGTATGAAACTGTGAAACGTAAATCCAGCAGCTAAATCTCCTTCTTCATACATTTTAAACAGATGTTAATCACTTAGTATGTCAGCTCATTCTTCTCTTAGTTAAATGAAAGGTTCATCACTTATGTGAAAGAAATGGATTCCTCATCCAATCATAGTCTTGGATTTTAGAATTTGGGAAGTCAAGAGGAGCATTCTCTTAGTCTTAATGTCCAATGGTCCACAATTAATGTATAGCCTAAGTAGCTTAATTAAAACAACAATTTAAATTTAAACATAATCTTGGCTTTCTTGCTTCTGCAGAGTAGGCCTACTGAAAAATAACTAGCTACTGAAAAAATCCTTTTTGGCAAATATTAAAGCGCATATAATAATGAACAGCTTATTTCAGTCAAAAATCATGCTCTCCTTGGTTTCGCCGAAGCAAAATCTTAAATTATTTCCTTCATATCCAACTCTTGTGCAATCGTTCTGTATATGGATATTATAGCTAAACCAACCCAACCAATTAAAGATATGGTAAAAATAATATATTTTTTAATGAGTTAATTAACTTAAAACCATGTATCATAATCTACATGTTAGAAAAGTTTTGGCGAATTCGCATTGCCAGATTGGAAAAAAAGCAACCAAGCTCATTTGGACGAAATGTGTATTTGTGTTGTTGATTTTTCCGCCGAAGAAGGCTTCTTGCCAACATGTTAATTGTTTTGTTGCTTCTTTTATCAGGTTTTCCTATACGTTTTTTCACTTATTTCCCTCTACTGGTACCAAACATGGTTGCAGTCTCTCACATATTCAAAATATATTCATAGTTCGTAATTTCCACTAAACCTGATGTTTGGAGGTACAAGATAATCATATGAACAGTCAGTGCTTTTATTGTATTAAAGTAAAACAAAGTCTTTGAAAACATGAAAGAGGAGCGCAACAAAACAACGAATGTGTCGACAGAAAGCCTTCGTCGGCGAACAAACAACAGAAAAGACAGAATTAAATTTAAAAAATAGCACTTAGCGGAAAAGTAGTACCGGTATCCAAGAGGTCAGCAAAAGAATTCGTTTGCTGCCCTCTCGGATACTAGTTTTTATCTCTCAACGTTCAATCGCATGAAGAACCTAAACTGAATAGTGAAGCTGCGTGCCTTGCAAACTACGAGCTAGGGATCATTAAATGTCTTGTTACCACGGTCATATGGAATGACGTCCTTTTTGCTGTGAGACACAGCATTACAGTGTCTTTAATTGCTTGTGCCACTGACAGATTCTTTCCCGAATGAATACAGCCATTGTGTCCCCGGTACAAAATAAAATTGAATGAGTCAGTAACCGTAACATTGGCAAGTGCTGAAAGCAGTCTTTTAAAATTAAATTTGATTTTAAAAAAACTTAAGATCATCAATATTTCAGGTTCGATGATAAGGATTGTCAATAATGTACCGGGTATGTGACATTGTAACTCGAAAGAGACATTGTTACCACCATTGTTTACGAAAAGAACTCAACTTTCTGTTTAATTAGCTACATTTTTGGGGGGTTCTATGTTTACATTATGGAGTCTCCTTAAAAGCGTATAGCTCATTTAGTTTTGTCGTCTTAATATCAGTAGTAAAATATCAATACCAATGCCCTCCCCACCAACTATCATATATATTTGATTTGCCACACAATCAAGTGTTCAAAGTTGCCGTGCAGTGACGTAGCAAGTAAATGATCAATGGAATAAAAAGGCGTACGAATTTTTAGGCTACCTGCACGAGGGTCTTTGTCAAGCTCAGTGATCTTTGTACTACCTAAAAAAATTTAAAAAAACATACCATGAAAAAGAAGCAAACCTTTTGGTAGAATGGTCAACGTTCTTTAAAAAAAAAAAAAAAAAAACTGAATTGAGTTTTTCGTCGTTCTACCCTTAATTTACAACCCCCCCCCCCCAATTTTTTTTCCTACGCTAGTGGATAATTTTGGTGCCCTCTCCCTTTGCCCAGCACCTTCTCACTGACATTGAGGCAGATGTGATTATTCAGTTTAAAAATTTGATGAACGTGTGGCAGCATTTGAATCCCTAATTAGTTATCAGTATCGTATTAAGACCTGTAGGGTAGGGGGAGGACATAGGTAGTTAATTTTTTAACTTCCATAGTGGCGTATCTAGGGTGTGCGAGGGTGACCTGGACGCAGTGTTTCTTTCAGAAATTCAGATTTTTCGGTGTGCCAGCAGTTCCAGTTGATTTATTGTTAGGCATATTTTTTCTCCAAGGTGGGGGGGGGGCACTTGGCTTTCCCGGGGTGCACACAATCACGCGGATTAGGAAAATAACCAATCCATGAAAAAATGTATTATGTTTATAGACCATTTTAAATGACTGTGTACAATATTTGAATGACTGTGTACTGTGGTACAGGTATCTGAATGTCTGTGTACAATGATATTTGAATGTCTGTGTACAATGATATTTGAATGTCTGTGTACAAGTACAAGGATATTTGAATGTCTACGTACAATATTTGAATGTCTGTGTACAAGGATATTGATTGACAATATGTACAATATTTGAATAACTATACAATATTTGAAAGTCTGTGGAGAATATTTGAATAAATATAATTATAATGATATTTGAATGTCTGTGTATAATAGTATAATCACATTTGAAGTAGTCTCTATAGATTCCTATTTAATGAGTACTCAACCCTATACTTTCTTTCTCCACTACTATGAAAAGAAAACTGAAATCATGTTGACAATAATGATTTAATCATTCAACAATTATTTGAGAAAACAAAAAATTTGGACAAGTTAAAATAATATGGCATTGTCTACATTTTTAAAATATGAATTTGAAATGATTCAGAAATATAGACTTGGTTTTATTGACAATTACAGAACTCTCCAGCTTCTAGGTAGAGAACCATTTAAAAGGTAGATTTGATGCATGCATTTTAAAATGTTCCAGTAATACTTTTATATTAAAGAAAATACCAAACAATTGGCTGCAACTGAAAAGACAAAAGGGAGATCATCAAATTGATATTCAACACTAGCTGCGCTGCTAATGATTATACCTAGCTGCAGGATTATAAAGACACTTATAATCTTATCAGAATCACCAGAAGTACCGGGTACAGAAGTAGATTTGCAAGTCAAACAATATTTATTTACAAAAATTACTTTAATTTATCTTATTAAACTCATGTTACATTTACATTCTCTATGTACAGCATGGCTGGATCATGACTGTTCTGCAGCACAATAATACATGAGTATCTCTTGTCAACAATTCTCAACCTCTTTTTAAAAAAATTATTATAATCATTACAGTTACAGTACCATAAATGTACCAACATTTATTATAATCATTACAGTACTGTAGTAAATGTGCCAACATTGATTATAATCATTACAGTACTGTAGTAAATGTGCCAACATTGATTATAATCATTACAGTGCTGTAGTAAATGTATCAACAACATCTCACATGTAATTTTTTTCAAAACTGTATCAGTTCTGTAAATTATGTTATTGTTACCGCATCATGCCAATGCTTGTTACAGCATCATGCCAATGCTTGTGTTTGTTACAGTATTATGCCAATGATAGTGTTTGTTACGGTATCATGCCAATGCTAGTGTTTGCAGACTACAAAAGGTTTAAAGAAAGAGTTCCAGTCCATCACTGTAGACAATAACGTCATAAACTTTACAATTTACCTTATGGACACAGTGGTTTGGGTCAGCCTCGAACTGAGACCTGTCTTTTACACTTACAAGGACGACACACAGTGGTCGGTGTAAGCCTCTCTGGTTCCTATCTTTTACACTTACATGAAGGACACACATAGTGGTTGGGGTCTGCCTTGGACTGGGACCTGATAATACAGATGACATGAAACCATCGCCCACAATTGCCGTCACAATCGACCCAATCAATAGTTTTGTCTTTAAAGTGTGGCGGGGCAGCCCTCATGCACATCTGGCACTTGGAGTCGTCATCCTCCTCACCCTCACTCTCCTCATCATTATCATCGGCATCAAAATTGCTACTCTCATCATCTCCATCGGTTGAGTTACTGTCGGCACTCTCCGGCTTATTTTTCTGATACCTTTTGGCTTTGGAATGTGAGGTGGACTGATCACTGCTACTGCCATTCTCATCGTTAGAAGATGAACTGTCACCACTACTGCTTATACTACTACTTTTATTTCCACTA
The DNA here is from genome assembly GCA_964033795.1 of Lymnaea stagnalis. NCBI lineage: Eukaryota > Metazoa > Mollusca > Gastropoda > Lymnaeidae > Lymnaea > Lymnaea stagnalis. The sequence continues at coordinate 195,000 of CAXITT010000780.1, forward strand.
CTCCAGCTAACATCATCGCTACCATCTACACTGCTACCACTGCTACTACTATTACTATCACTACTTCCACTGCCATCACTAGATTCATCCTCACTGCTGTTCACAGAATCTGTCTCCCCAGAATGGCTTTCTTGTGATATGTCTTGTGCACTTCCGTCCAGACCATGGCTGTATGAATGCTCGGTAACCTTTGAGGGCCTCACTTCTCCATTGTTTGAATCTACTTCTGGAGGATCACCATTGGAAACAACATTTCTACTTTTGTCTAAATCACTGGCAGATGTCTCTGACTTAACTTCTACACAACCAGACAGTTTGGTGTTATTCACAAGCTCCGTGTTATTCACAAGCTCCGTGTTATCATCAGATTTCTTAAAATAGTCGTGGTCTAAGAACAAAACATTCTGTTTATGAGTTAAAGAATCCAGTTCTGAATGATCAATTTTTTCAACAGAACTGTCTTTAGACATATTAAGAGGACTAACAGCAATAATTGGAGAACCTCTTCTTCTGGATTTAGATTTCTTCTTTTTTGACTTCTTTTTCTTTCTCTTATCTTTGACTGGACTTGTGACACTCGTCTCAGCATCACTTTCATCCTCATATCTCTGTCTCCTCTTCTTTTTCCTCTTATGTTTCTTTCTTTTGTCTCTGTTGTCAGGTAAGCTCCCAGCTGATTCCTCTTTTGATGGATCCTCACTGCGCTGCTCTTTTTCATCTTTACCCGACATATCACCACCGTCCTCATCATCACTCTCTTGCACTTGCTGCAATTTGATACGCTCGATATCACCAGCCTTGTCCGCAGCATCACCTTCATCATCACTGTCTTTCATATTCGTCTCATTCTTAGGGCCATATGGAACATCTGAAACTTGTTTGGCTTTCAGCACTATGCTAGTGTCGCTGACACTCTTGATTTCTATGGCTATGTGTTTGTCGATGTTCTCCAAGAATTTTGAGCTTCCGTCAAGATTGGAATTTTTTCTAACTGTCTTTTTCGCAGTGTGGTCAGATCTTTTCTTGATGGTCTGACAATTTTCGGACTGGCTATCATCATAACAGGCCTTGCTAACCTCAGGCGTTATCAGTTGACCATTTGATTGAGACTGCAAAGCTTTTCTGTCATGTGTTTGAGGGGTTGGCAGTTGAACAGCAGATTCAGACTGCAAAGCTTTTCCCTCATGTGTTTGATGGGTTGCCAGGGTTGCCAGTTGACCAGTAGATTCAGACTGCAAAGCTTTTTTGTCATATTCTTCACGACTCTGAGTTATGACAAAATCTATAATCTCATCTACATGGCGACTCTCTTCCGACGAGCTCTCTTTCAGTGTCTGACAATTTGGAGTGACGATGCTGGTGAATTGTCCTTTCTTTGACTCACTAGTGAACACTGTATTCTTTGTTGTTTTTTGTTGACCTATTCTAGCCACTGTTGACCTTACACCTGGACCTGACCTTACACCTGGGCCTGAAGTTACTGTAAGTAGAGCCTCTGATGCAGACGGATCATTAATATTGATTTGACTTGCTGTAATGGACACTGACTGATCCGTGTGCTCAATAGATTTAGCATTTTTAGATAACTTGACAGATTTGATCTTACCCAACAAAGCCCTTTGCACACACTTATTGGCTTGCAATACAGCTTTCTTCTTTTTCACTTTAAGAAATTTTTGTATGAGTAATTTCTTGCTGGTCGTAGCTGTGGGATTCTGTATGTGTACTTTTGTGCTAGTCATAGCTGTTGGATTCTGAATGAGTAATTTCTTGCTAGTTGTAGCTGTTGGATTATTATAAGATTTTCTTGAAGCAGAATTGATCGTATTTCGTTTCTTTAGAATGCGGCACTCCACAGGTCCTGGATAATGACCCACTTCTTCAGTGTTAGGATTATTCTTACCCTTTTCTTCAAGTAGGCGAGGGGGCTCTGTAACCTTTGACAAACTATTACTATTAAATGTAAATGTGCTCCTTTTTTCTGTCGATGGCAAGGACGAGGCCAACGCCTTGTTTATGTTCTGATACTGATAAGGGGCTTTAGGATTGACGGGGAAGACGCCACAGGCCATCATGGCTCGTTTGGTGCTGTTGGTGATTTCACTTTTACGTTTATTTAATAACTGAACCAGCAGATCCATGAACATGGGAATGTCCAGGTGGGCTTCACTGTCATAATCTCTTAAGATCTGCATGACTCCACCAAGATTACCAGGAAATACATATGCGGCAAGGTCAGTTGGTACACAGTGCAAGTACACCCAGTGGGTCATGCAGTAATCGAGGAGGGACACGCTGAATAAAGCGGCGTGGCCATTGCACAGCACCACGGCAGGGTCCTTGATTTCATCTTTCAAAACCGTGGTCAGGTACTGGGTCACCAGCTGCGATGTGGCCAGGCCATGCTTGGCTTGGGCGATGAGCAGCTCCGGGTGTTTGCTTTCTACGGCAGTTGGAAAAACCAGCATGATCGGAAATGTTTTTTCAGATACAGACAGTAATGACAGGGCCGTGATGTTGATGAACCTTTTTGTCATTGTTGATTTGCTTGTCGTCACTTTAAAAGTTTTCACGTCAAAGGCAAAAACCTGACTGGCGCCAGTAATTTTTTTAGGCCCTATGTTATTGTACAGGTGACGAAGAGAGGAGTAATAGATTTCCAGTCTGTGGGCAAGACTTGCATTTCTCTCTGTTTTTTCGTGTAGAAGTAACGGGGCATTTTGAGAAAATAGATCATTGCAATAGTTGGCCAATATTGGAATGGTCTCATTGCTAGAATATTTTATGGCAAGTACTTCCTGGCATTTGGCGACAACAGTTGCCAGATTTATAGAAAAACCCATTCGACTTAAACGAAGGCAGCATGTAAGAATTGATGTTTCCTCTTCTTTGGTAATTTTGATGTTTTTGGGCTTCAGAGTCAAGTGTTTAAGATCTTTCTCTGATACTTGGTACAGCTTGGCTGCAACAGAGGCTGATAAAACCCCATTCGTTACAGCCTCAACAGCATCTGTCATATTGCTTATCATGCGACCAGTTGACACGGTACAGTGAGGATCGGCAGACCTGAAACAGGAGATCAAAACAGGAAATAATTATCTTTCTCATTTGTTATCATGTCACTACAGAGTAAATCCTGCTTAGTTACTTACAGGATGTAAAATTAATGGTGCTATAGTTGATTACAGGATGTAAAGGTAATGGTTATTAGTTGATTACAGGATGTAATGTGAGAGTGCTGTAGTTGATTACAGGATGTAAAGTTAATGGAGATGTAGTTGATTTCAGGATGTTAAGGATAATCCATAGAATACATATAAATAGTCAACACCCCCCCCCCCCCCCCCGGCAACTTACATTTTGGAAACCCCTATAGATACAATGATCTTTTGACATACCCCCCCTCCCCCAAAATATTTAATTTATTTTATAGACATTAAAAAAGATGTGTAATGGGTTTTCTTTGCAGTCTGTTGGACGTAGCCCAGTGATTCCCAAAATGTTTGACACATATCCCTAGGGAGCCGCATAAACTGGGGGAATTGTGGCTGTATCACAGGGACACCACAAAATAGGACACAATTTTCCACTTTGAATTCAATATGACATATAAGAATCTGGTGCAAACTAGAAGTCACTTGAGTAATTACTGTTTGCAGAGGCTCCTACTAATGGTTCCTAGATTGCATGTCAGGGGATGGGGGCCCCTCACAAATTTGTGTCAATTATGATCAATAAAAGTGGCTAATTTGTGTTATGAAGTTGGGACCATTCTGAGGGAGGAAGGAGAGTTAAAAATGGGCTAAAAACTGACATGTCATTTATGGACTGGCCCTTAGTGGCCTTAAGAATGACATGTCATTTATGGACTGGCCCTTAGTGGCCTAAAGAATAACATGTCATTTATGGACTGGCCCTTAAAGGGCTAAGAATGTGTTTTATTTAGTTTTATCCAACCCTTTAGTTTAAAAAAAAGTGTAAGCTATATTGAAATGTTATTGTTTGGAAAATACCTAGACATAAGACCCCTAGAGAAAGTCTAAATAAGCATCAATTACAAAACAAATTAGTATACCTAGACATAAAGATCCTGGGGAAAGTCTAAATAAGCATCATTTACAAAAAAAATTAATCTACCTAGACATAAGGCCCCTGGGGAAAGTCTAAATAAGCATTAATTACAAAACAAATTACTACAGCAGGATTAAAAACCATTTGTAAATTCACTTCCTGAGGCACAAGAAAATAATTGTTACGAGACAACACTATAATATGGTTCTACAACCGGTGAAACGTATCTAATGCTGACTTACGCTGAGTTCCGCTCTATGATAACTGTGGCACTTAGGTTAAGCAAGTTTGGCATGTTCAGGGTGAGAGCATCCAAAACTGAGGCAGGAGCCCGACCAAAAGTCAGCTGCTCTAAACTTGTGATCGTTGGAAGAGATTCTTTTATTTTGTCCCAAGCTCTCTCCAGTCCTTCTTTATTCACAGATAGGTAGACACCCTTTAAGCTCTACATTGATCAGAAATAACAAATAATATTCAATGCAATTGTTTGTAGTTGAAAAATATATCTTTAAATTAGGAGGTGGTTGGAATGTAGAAACTTGTCATGACTTGCACTGAGAGCAAACATGCCTTTTTCTAATTTTTTTTTTTTTTTTTTTTTTTTTTTTTTTTTTTTTGCTGGCATCCGTCCGTCACAATGTGACGATGGAGTGGGCTTCGGAGGATGAAATCCACATGGCCTGGGATTATACTTCAAGGATTATAAGCTGGTTCCCAACAGCAAATCGCCTCTCTCCACGCCGCTGGGTAACCCAAGGGAACATCAATGGATGTTACAGCTTGGCACCAGTGACGTCGCAGGAGTTGTCGGAATGTTTCATTGTATCAATGTTATCCGCCTTTCGGGACTCCATCTCCGGGTTTCATTTCAGAGTTTCCTTCTCTTAAATGAGTTGCCATCCAAGGTTAACGAGTCTCATCTTTTTCTAATAGTTAACTTTAATTTGTACGTTTTTTCAAATGTAAAGCAGTGCAGGATTTTGTACAATTTTCACTGGATTTAGAAAAAACAAATGTGCACAAGAGTATTAACATAATAAAGCAAGCACAGGAATCTGTATCATTCATTAAGAGACAGTGATGCACAGTAGAACCAGTAACAACTTTGTACCATAATGAAAAGTGCATTTGTGTAATTCTTAGCTAGATCTGCAGTGTCAGTAAGTGCACTTTTTATTTCTATTGAGTATATTAAATATCACTAACCATGCATTGAATGGCTTTAGTCATTATACCTACATATTACTAAGGCGTGTCTTAATGTAACTTTCAAAAACTTTAGCGGCCGCCACCTTCTTAGTTGTATAAATAAGTATACTTTTTATAGAGCTACTACTTGAGAATCATGTCTTATTATTATGTTACAGATGGACACTTTCAGTGAAATGGTTGAGCTTAATTGAATGCTGACTTAAATGAAAAAATCACATCTATTTTTTATTGTTAAATTAGCAATGAGATTTGTTGGGGCTTTCAAACTAATCCAGAAATTATCAAGCAGGTCAAGTTTGTAACTATTAAAAACAGTGACGATTAAGTGAAAACATAAATTATACTTTTTTGACTTGTCATGTTTCTGGAGAATTTTCATGCAGTTGTATAGTTTTTTGTGAATTTTTTAAAACACTTTTTGTGAATTTCTGAACATTTGTATGTGATTTCTGTAGTTTTTAGGTGACTTTTTGCAGTTTTTTGTGTGACTTTTGCTAAAGCTTTTTTTATTCCTAGAGGTTAGCATGGCTGACTGAGAATGTCATGACTTTGAGAATATCACATCACTTATACTGAGAATATGTCTGAAAGAAATCATCTGGCTTAAAAATATTCAACTCTACAGAATATTTTCTTTCATCTGCTTACGATGAGAGTAACATTTTGGCTTAGACCGAGTTGACCTAAGTACCGGGGAAATGAATGCCAAATGAGAGGGGACAATATTTGCTTTTAGCAATTCTATTTATTAGGCATGAGTGGGGACAATATTCGCTTTCAGCAATTCTATTTTCTTATAATAAAGGTTAGGCTGAGGTGGGGCTAGCGTGAGAAGGAAGTTGATAAGATGTTTTTAAATTGTGAATTACTTTTTTTTCTAAAACTTCTACAGGCTTTTTTTGACATCTCTGCATTTTTGTGACAAAATCTTTAGGTGAAATTTAAAATAAAAAATCTCAAACCGTTCCTGTGATATGGAGCCCCATTGTTTTTACAACCATAACAGGTGGGTGGTATAAGTACAATTATACCTTTCTTTATTTTGTATGAAATATAAAGTGTAGGTATACTTTCTTTACAGTATTCATTATCTACACATTATTTAGGTTAATTTTTGTAAAATAGTACAGAATAGAGTCGATTTTCCTAATGCACATCATCAAAAAAGTTGTTTATCCTAATGGCAAGAGTTTTTATTTTTTTATTTTATCATGCGCAATGTGCCAGGAGTGGAACATGCATACAGACACAGGAAAACTATTTTCGGATCCTTCTCGCACAAACCAGGTAAGATTAGATACTTATTGACTGTAAGAGGGTAACCTACATAAAGAGACCAGGGTGAGATAATGCGATCTGCAAACTTGCTAAAAAATATATATCGCATAACAACCCAACTACTTTGAAAAATCTACAGCCTACTACAGGTATTCTTAACCTCGGGTGCCTGCAACCTCTGTGGGTGAGAGAGAGGAAGCTTTGTGAACATCAGGAGTTCTCCCCAGTTTTTCCAGGACCTGACCCTTCATAAAGCATATGACCTTTGAACTCACCAAAAAGAAGCTACTATTTTTATATTTCTATTTTAGCACCATTTCTATACAAAATACAATACATTAACATGTGCATTCAGATTAATAAAAATAATAACAAAATAGTGATCATTTGGAGAATCGATGTTTCAGGTAATCTGCATTCAGAAAATCGATGCGCTGCTACTTTATTGTATATATAATAATCCCACCACTGCCACCAAAAATCGATTGTTGTCCCGTGTCACAATCACAATGTCTCAAAACAGAGGCGAAGTGGTTCAAATGATTAATAATAGTGAATGATACTTTATTAACACACGATCACAATAATGATAGTTAATACTTGAAATACGAGCAAATACTCATGCCCAACATACTAAATCCGAAAACACTTGGGATGCAGCTTCTCGGTAAACTTCTTTACTGTTAGCCGGCATCATCAAATTCGAAGAAATAACACGGTCACACTCAATAACCCTAGGTACCCCCAACTGCTGCCTTAGATGACGACATTCATGACCTGCAGCTAAGCACCAGTGGCCAATAAAATGTTTCGTACAGGTTTAGATATTTTGATGTTGATGACGATTTGATGTGTTGTGCGATTGGGAAAATGTTTCCTATACTATTTACCACACCTGTATTTTGTAAATTTTGCAAATATTAAACCAAATTAAACCTGACGATGTAAAAATAAGAAATAAAATGATGTAGAGATGATACAAATGAACATCGAAAAGTATGATTTATAACAATAATAAAAGAAATTTATGATATAATTTAACTTAAATTTTTTATAACATCACTTCACATTACTGTACACATAGCGTACTCAACTTACGACCAAATCGTTTTATGGCCCGTCTGTCGGAACCGATCGTGGTTGTAAGTCGAGCTGTATTACTTATCTCCCATATAATTATATCTGTGACAGTTATTTTACAGAACTTAACCTAAATAATGTGTAGATGCTTAAAACAGTAAAGAAAGTTTGTTTACATTGAGAATTTTCAAACTAAAAAAAATATATAATAGGATTGTAAAATTATGCCACTAACAAGGGATGATAAGTAATAAGATAGCAACTAAAATATTTCATTTGAAGCTGTATAGAATCTGTAACTTACCAATTTTTTAACTTTGACTTTGTTTAGAAATTCAGCTGCTATCATCCAGTTTTTTATGTAAACCCCTGCCAGGTGAACTGAGTGCCACTGAAATATTGAATTCACAGCCATAAATATAGGAACCAAATTCAATCACAAAATAGCAGTGGTCCTCAAGCACTCCATAAAGTAGGACTGACTCGGCATTGGTGTTGAAAATACTAACTCTTATTTGCAGAGTCATCGCCATTGATTCCCAATTTTCTTTAACAGCAAAAATACTGATGTAGCTATCCAATTCTAGCCCTGACATCTGCTTCGATCTGCTATTTATGTCATATCCATAGAGTTTTGCTATTTTTGTCAATTGTAATATCCAAGTAGGTCAATGACTCCACCTCTTCAAGTGCAATTCCTGCTAAGGAGATGTGTTCTTGGTGTTATTTTAATGATTTTTTCTTGATTCTATTTATTCTGAGTCCCAGCTGAGCAGAAATAGTGGCTACATATAGTCTTTTGAGTCTCAGCTGTGCAGAAATAGTGGCTACATATAGTCTCTCCCTGCTTTCTTAGCTTCTCGAAAAATGGTAATTATTTTTCAAAATTTTTCAATCATTGCATTTTCATTTGTCTATAACTAAGCATTGAAAAACTGCTAACTGTCACATCTTCTTAGCAGTTTTTCAATGCTTAGTTCAAGTTGTGATGTGACTGGTAAAAATGTTTCAATGATGAGTTAAGTTTCTAAGCAGTCAATTAGTTCCTCACATTCTCATTTCTACACTTTTTCTTTGTACGCAAGTAAAGTTTGTTGACCTCACTTAAACCAACTTCCACAAAATATAACTTTTGGATTACATCACATCGGCGTTGCTTCTCAAACACCTTTCACCAACTGTGCAAGCTAGTTATAGAAAACCTTTTGAGTTAAAACTCCCTGTGCCATTTCTTAAATTTTGGCTTATGCTCAAAATCTGTTTTTGGATTAGCCCCTCCTTCACAGCCTTAACTATGAAAACAGATTTATCACAGTCTGTGATTAACATTTAAACAAAATCCTAAAAGTGCACATATTATCCTATGTACCATTTATCCTAAAAGTGCACCTATTATCCTATGTACCATTTATCCTAAAAGTGCTCATATGATCCTATGTACCATTTATTCTAAAAGTGCTCATATGATCCTATGTACCATTTATTCTAAAAGTGCTCATATGATCCTATGTACCATTTATTCTAAAAGTGCTCATATAATCCTATGTACCATTTATTCTAAAAGTGTTCATATCATCATATGTACCATTTATTCTAAAAGTGTTCATAGTATCCTATGTACCATTTATTCTAAAAGTGCTCATATCATCATATGTACCATTTAACCTAAATGTGCTCATTATTCTGTGTACCAAATAAAAATTTTCAAAACAAACATTTCTCCTAAATTAATTATTCACTGAATCTTGAAGAAAATATTTAAATATCAGACACAGAAAAATGTATTTCCCAAATTAAAATAAGTTGTGTTTTTATATTGATCCAAACAATGGATATTTCTTTTGATAGCATTGTAAATTTATGTATAAACTGTGCAAAACAAGGGATATTTCTTTTGATAGCATTGTAAATTTAGGTATAAACTGTAAAAATATTTTTATTTAAATAATTTTCTTTAAAAGTCAGTGCTTCTGAATTGGTTGAATATTGGTCAGGCCGCCTTACACAATGTAGTAATGTCATTAACATCAACAATTTCAAAGAGGTAAAATCAAATGTTTTTTTCCCCCCAACAACCTAAATGAAAGAATATTTGATTGGACTTACAGAATAATGATTCATTATAAAGTCGTTCCAAAATTTACAAACACTTCTTGTTCTGAAAAAGCAAGAAAAGGAAATTCTTTCATTAAAACCAAATGCATGGAATTGTTTTTAGTGCTCATCTACTGGTAATATTGATAAAGCTTCAGATCTCCTCCAGGTGTTAACTGCACAGAAGGGGAGATGGACAATTCAGGGGGTAAAGTGGTCATAGCAGGGAGAGGATAATGGTGGCATATAAATTAGGGCATCAATTGATATTTTTTTCATGTATTGGTATAAAGAGATCTGGGAATTTTTCCAGTATTCCAATGTGGTTCCCGTTTTTTTTTTTAAATTGAAAATTTGCTGGAGTTCAGAGCTCCCAAAAATCCCAGTTCAGCAAAAAATCCTGCTCCGTGCTCCAATGCACTCCAAAGCCCTGGTTAAATATTCAATTCTTGCTGATGATACTTTTTAGATGGCTTTGCAGTAAGCAGTATTTAGACAACAATCTCAAGAATTTGCACACAAAATTGATCATTTAATCTACACACAGAAGAGAGCAAACAAGTCACAATTTTATTTTACATCAACAGTTTCAATAAGTAGACAAATAAAATGGACATTAATGACAGAAGCAGCAATCATATAAAACTAAGAATGCTACCTCTCGAGCTCCCAGATTCAATTATATATCCTTTGGAATACCTTTAGTAAGGAAGGTGGAACCGATGAGGACAGAAGACAGAACCAGAAAAGTGAAAGCCAGAGAAGCATTTAATAAAATATTGAACTCAGACGTCAAGTGCATTCCTCTCTATGTGCGTTAAAATGAAGACCAACCAAACTCAGTACTGGATACTGCTTATTTAAACCCATACTTGAACTATATCCCACTAAAAAAAATGGTTTGAAAAGATTCCAAACAAGAACAAAACTTGGGAAAGATCTGAAAGTGATTGCGTGTAGCAGGAAATACAGTGAAACCATACACCGAGACAACCAAATCAAATATAACTCCACAGTTCCCATCATGACATCCATATGGCCATAGTCAGACAGGAAGATGGTGGAATTTATACAGATACCACCATGGAATCCACAGGGCTATAGACAGAGGGGAAGACCATTGAGCTCATACAGTTACCTTCATGGAATCCACAGGGCAAAAGAAAGAGGGGAAGACCATGGAACTTATGGGGAAGAGACTAAGAAAGTAAAAGAAACTGCAAACAGTGAAATGAGCTGGAAAAATATCTTTTGCAACAATAGAATCAATAAGACAAACAAGCATAATGACAAGAATTCTATATTTACAGAGTACATATTGAAAAATTCAGAAACTGAAGAAATATATGTATTTTACTGTAAATATAAATAGGAGTTTCTATGTTAAGACTGATTTCATATGAAAATCAGAATAGCATTAAGATATTTAGTAAACTTGAGCACATAAGCTTGGAGCATAAAGTTAGAGCTAAAATTTTGAACATAATATTGGAGCATAAAGTTAGAGAGCTAAACTTTTGAACATAAACTTGGTTCAAAAAGTTAGAGCTAAATTTTTTAACATAAACTTTGAACACATTTGGTACAGAATTAATTGGGAATACTAAAATGTGTATTGTTGTAAAAGGAGTAAATACTAAATACCTTACCTCAAAAGACTTGGTGTTGGTAAATACTCAAATATTTTTGACATGATATTTAAGCTCGACTGCAGCATTCTGAATGAATGAAGATACTGCCTGCTGGTTAACTTGGGCACAGACCGGGTGATGTCTGAGTCTGTGAGAGCATTGCCGGCCGATGGCGGGTTCACCTTGGATATGGAAACCTTAAATTTTGACGAGGGATTGACAGGAACTTGGAAACTGCCCGACCGTAAAAGTATTTTGACACCTTCGGTGGGCGTGTGGAAAATACAGGCTGGCGGCACGATGAGCTCCACGCCGTTAATCTTGAGCGCTATTGGTTCATTGAGATTCAACTGCTTGGCAACATCGGAAGGCAATGTCAGAAGCTGGGCGTTGCCTGCCGTCTCTTGCTGGTTCTGCTGCATGCATGAAGGTTTGGTCAAAGCGCACAGAGAATCATTGTCCTCTTTTGATTTATTTGACTCTTCAGACATGTTTAAACTTGTATCTTTCATACAGTCAGAACTATTAATTGCAGGCAGAATTGCACTTTCTTCCTCTTTCTCAAGTTCCCTTTCATCAATGATTAGCTTCTTAGACCCTTGTTCATTGATGCCGTCAACTGGAGTTTGTTCAAATGAAACCGTTGGACAAAACTCATCATCCTCATCACCACTCAGAAGAGATGTTAACGAGTTAGAGTTCTGGTCATCTGCATTTACCCCAGGCTCATGATCGACAGCTGTCTTACTGTTATTCTGTTGGGTCAAACTGTTATCTGCTTGCCTGATACAGTTATTCTGTTGCATCTCATCCACTGACGGTGAAGTGAGTTCTCTCAAGGCACCTATAGTGGTGCTAGCTTTAGAAAAGCCCGGTCTCCCAGTATCATTCATCGTCACACTATCATTACTGTCCAATTCCCGTACATAAAACAAAGCATCGTTAATTCTGCTGGAATTTATCATTTGGCTAATTTCAGGATGCTTCAATACAGTCATTGTTTTTTTGGAAGTCAAATTTAGCAACAGTCTGGACTTAACTGATGTTGATGATAAAAACTCGGTAGTGATTTCTGATGTTGTGTTAACTAATGGAGGACTGGGTTCCTGGGATGAAGAACTGGTTTGGAGGATTGGAGGGTTGGGTTGTATGGTTTTGAGGGATGGAGGGTTGGGTTGTATGGTTTGGAGGGATGGAGGGCTGGGTTGTATGGTTTGGAGGGATGGAGGGCTGGGTTGCAGGGATGGAGGCTTAGGTAATATAGCGGGTGCCTGTCCGTCAGGCACAAGAAATGGTGCTTCAGGTATGGCGGGCTTCAGAGGAGGTGGCAGTGACCTTTGATATTGTACAACGGGAGGATGCGTCCCATACCAAGGGCATGGTGACAATGGAGGTGGGGGAGGGATGGACGTCCTGATAGGGATGTTCTTGATGTGAGGATTAGCTGCCGGCGGGGAAATGAGTAATGACCTAGCAGACTTGAAGTTCTTGCCAGCAATTGATTGGTTTATATTTGATGACAATGTTTTATAATAACTTGTAGAAAATGTGCTCTGTGGAATGGCAAATCTAGATGAGGTATGCAAGTCCTGCGATAAGCTGGTAGCAACTGTTTGTTCTGCTGCTCTAAGGCAATTCTGTAATGAAAGCAACAATAAAATTAATATAATTACTTACTTGCCAATATATAAATGAAATTTGGGAAACAAGGAGCCAAATGACATATGGGTAACAAGGAGCCAATTGACATTTGGGTAACAAGGAGCCAAATGACATTTTGGTAACAAGGAGCCAAATGACATTTTGGTAACAAGGAGCCAAATGACATTTGGGTAACAAGGAGCCAAATGACATTTGGGTAACAAGGAGCCAATTGACATTTGGGTAACAAGGAGCCAAATGACATTTTGGTAACAAGGAGCCAAATGACATTTTGGTAACAAGGAGCCAAATGACATTTTGGTAACAAGGAGCCAAATGACATTTTGGGTAACAAGGAGCCAAATGACATTTGGGTAACAAGGAGCCAAATGACATTGGGTAAACAGAAGCCACCCTGCCGGCTGACCTTGCAAATTATTTATAAGCACAATAATTATATAACTGGCATCAATGAATTCTAATGGCAGCACAATTCTATGATTAACTCAATGATTCATGCATTATGTTCATAAAATTTAATTAATTTTTTCACTTTTTACAATAATGGCGATGACCCATTGTAGATGCAATATGACATAAAGTCAGGGTAAAACTGCAAAGTTAAAAGTCAGCTAAACATTTCTTTTTTAATAAACTGCAAAGTTAAAAGTCAGCTAAACATTTCTTTTTTAATAAACTGCAAAGTTAAAAGTCAGCTAAACATTTCTTTTTTAATAAACTGCAAAGTTAAAAGTCAGCTAAACATTTCTTCTTTAATAAACTGCAAAGTTAAAAGTCAGCTAAACATTTCTTTTTTAATAAACTGCAGATGGAAAATGGAAAGAATTTATTTGATGAAAATATGCATTTATAGCTTGATAGAAATATATTATATGCTGTGTGATCTAGTTATAGAGTGCATATTGATCTAGTCATTGGGTGCATATTGATCTAGTCATTGGGTGCACTTTGATCTAGTCATTTGGGTGCACGTAGCTCTAATCATTGAATGCACTTTGATCTAGTCATTTAGTGCACTTGGCTATAGTCATTGGATGTAATTTGATCCAGTCATTGGGTGCACTTTGATCTAGTCATTGGATGCAATTTGATCCAGTCATTGGGGTGCACTTTGATCTAGTCATTCGATGCACTTTAATCTAGTCATTGGGTGCACTGAGATCTAGAGTTGTAGATGGACTAAATGGTTGCTTCTCCTAAGAAAAATAACTAGTGTTTAATTACATCTTACCAAATTGATCAGATTAATAAATCCAATGGTCTATCAAAAAAACACTTTATCAAATACCACCGACATAGTTCTTTGCAGCTACAGAATTTGGTACACTACTGGTTAAGCCAACGTCATTTTATTTATATTGCATTGCATGTATAATCATTAAAGTTTTAAAATTTTACATGTAATATTTAATTTAACAAACTTACAAAGCAGATGGGTGATAATGTTTTGAGAGGACCCTTTGGTTGAGAACACTGAGAATGGAAAAGACTTTTGCATAAAGTGCAGACATGACTTGGAAAAATGTTCAGTAATCCAGGGCACGCCAAACTGCAAAATTTTCTTCCTTGAGATACTGAAGACTGCAATGGTGGATCAGCACTAAAAATAGACATAATCATTTAGGTTAAGGCTTTGTTTACATTGGGTACAAACTATCTGAACCAAGAATGTATACCATAATTGTGACCTTTTTCACAGTGTTCAAATTAAGTCATGGTAATAATGCTGGAGTTTATTTATGCTTGCAACAGTGCTGTTCAACTAAAAATATAACTTCTCAGTTCGCTTATTTAAAAATAATTAAACTCTAAATATACTATGATTGAACATAATACATCCCAAAGCAACAATAATAATGTACCGGGTAAATGTTAAAATCCAAAGTCTAGAGGCCAGATACGTACACATATTTCTGTGGAGCCTGCTGTGTTTGGGATGATGCAGGTAATATCCTTATTTTTGCGGCTGGCTCTGTGTTAGTGTTAGCATCAGCATGTCTTTTCTGTGGCTCTTGTCTAACAATGGATGCAATGAGATTTGAGGGAGCACCATACACAGTTTGCATGTATTCATCGTCACCTGCCCCTTCACCAACTGATCCAACACCAGCTTTAAGAACCTCGACTGTTCTGCCAGTTGAGTCAAGTGAATCGGAATCATCTGATGAAGTTGGTTGCCATTCTGGTGATAAAGGTTTCCGTTTGTAACGAATTAGCTTCTGATCCGATTTAGGAGGTCTTATGCGAATACCAAAAGGGACTCTTGAAAAGCGCCTGACATTCTCAGAGGTCTGCTGTGTTTCAGTCGATGTAACAACAGAAATATTTGGACTAGAGGGTTTCTGTGCTTGAGGACCTATCGGTGACTCAACTATTTTTCGTTCAGTATTGTTTATGGTTTTGAGAAGGTTGGTTTTAAAAAGTTTGGAAGATAATTTAGATGACACTGGAGATACAGAACTAAACTTTTTCTTCTGCACAGCCGGAGTCAATTTTTTAGTGTTGACTTCTTTCTGTGGTGAATTGTCAGAGGCCTTTCTTTTAGACTGACCGGCATTACGTACTAATTCCTCTGGTGAATTAAACAATGCCATGCGCTTGAAAGTGAAGTGTGTAAGATTCACATTAGAATTATTCTGTTTATTCACTGAAAATAAAATTTTACATAGAAAATTAATTATGTGGTAGATACATACATGACACATGCATGGTTTACCCATACTTTTTGAGTTTTTTTTAACATTATCCATATAGGATTTTGTACATTTTTTCTCATTTGATTTAGAAAACAAAAAATTTGCTATTGAACTTGCTCACACTGGCAATACAATAAATGCAACATTGGTCAACTGGAAGTTTAAATCCAACTGGTCCGTTCAAAATGACCTTTACCCCAAAGTTTATATCGGTAGGCCACCTAACTTTAGAAAAGGAGCTCCATTTCAAAGATACATTTCTCAATACTTGGATATTTAAATATATTTAATATTACCAACAATGAACAGCTTTAGTCATCATGCCTCCTTATTACTATGGCATTGCTTAAATGAATGCAATAACCCTTTCTAAAACTAAAGCAGTTGTCACAGTGAAATCTTCTTCATTGAAAACTATATATGCTTGTTACTGAGAGCAGAAAATCACTGAGATTCGTATATTATATTTCTCTATTTAATTAATGTATGTTAATTTTTAAGTTCATGGTTATGTTTGTTAAATTGCATGTACAACGTGGCCAGCCCATCCCTAGGGTACAGGGCTATTTAAAACTACTACTAATAATAATAAATAATAATATATTTTTTAAATTGTCATTTTATTTCCAGCTGGACACTTCCAAACGAACCTAATAATTATTTGATATTAGACACACAAGAGGGCCAAATAAACTTGAATTGTCTATGTTTCAATAATTGGATCATCCCATGCAATTTGCACACACAAAACAAGAACATAGAATTACTTTCTTAAGCCTCTTATGACATTAAAGCTTATAATAAAGCAAAATTGCACAATCGAAACTTTGAGTCAGAAAGGGAAATTCTACCTCTATTAAAACTTTTTTTCTCAGCCCTACTGTGTAGATATTCTATCAGATAATGTGTTCACATTTCATTGTAATCACGCCTATTTTCAGTAATAAATTACCACCTGTTGTTCCAGTTTTCAAACTAATCCAGAAATTATCAAGAAGGCAAAGTGTACATGCCTTCATGCATTCAAAACATTGGTAAGGAAATGAAAAAGTTATAAATTATAATTTTTTCTCCATATTTTCTTTCTTTCTGAACAGTTTTTCATGCAGTTTTATAGTATGTGTGATTTTTTGTACAGTTTTTGATCCTGCGTTTTCGCATGTAAGTAAACAGAATTTCTTTGTTTAAAATACTTACTACTGAATAACTACTAAAATAAGAACACTTACAATAGTTAGCTATATCCACCATTGATCTCTGTGGAAAAAACAACATCCATATTTCAGTTACATTAAACATGCTAAAAATAAAATTAAGCCATAAAACAAACAAAACCATACATCAAACAAATTTAACATAAATCAAACAAATTTAACCATAAATCAAACAAATTTAACCATAAATCAAACAAATTTAACCATAAATCAAACAAATTTAACCATAAATCAAACAAATTTAACCATAAATCAAACAAATTTAACCATAAATCAAACAAATTAAACCTCTTGAAATAAAAAGTTAAGATATACTAACCAACTTCTTTCCGTTTGGAGGGAAATAATAAACATCACATAGAGATCTTTGTTTACTGCTTGTGTCTTGGGTGTTACGAAATACTATCTCTCTTTTCCAGCCTGAAAATAAACAAATTGATTTTTTTTTTTGAGGCTGTAATTTCTACATATGTTTACAAAACCATACTGTTGAAAACGATCAGCAAATTTTTTGTCCATATCTAGTTGTGTAAATTCACAAGTCACGTCCTGTCCAACTTGACAAACGCTAACTTGAATGTCTAAAAATATTTATTCTGAACATTTTTTCTGGCATTTATTATTTTTAGAAAAGTAACTTATGTTTAAAAAAAGATATTTAGGGTACAGATGAGGAAAAATTAGTATGTGTGCAATAATATTTAAAAAAAAAAAACAAAAAACATTTCAGATGTAATTTTTCCTTTATTAATTTTTGGCCATGTTTTGTGTTTCAAATAATATTCTTGTTTAATTGCACCCAAATTTTAATTTTCAAAACTAATTATTGTAAGTAATACATAATAATGTTATTAAAAACAGTTGAGATTCAGACATTCATTCAAAAGAAGCACTATGGGCAGCACTCAAGAAATATATATCAATACTCACCATATTTAAAGGGAGTCCTCAAATGTTCAATGTCATTCTTATCCAAAACACTTTCTGGAGCTAAAAATAAATAGTTTGGCAGTTTAAGAAATATTAAAAACACAAAACTGCAGGGTTTTAAATATGATTTTAAATATTTTTTTTTTAAAATTGTTGTCTAATTTCCTGCTGAATAAATTAAAAGTATAATTTATTTGAATTAAAGTTAAATTAAAAGTATAATTTATTTGAATTAAAGTAGAGTGTTGATTTTCCTAATTCCCATTCATTGAAACGTTGATTTCGGCCGTGTCTTTTTTATTATTATTATTGTACACAATGTGTATGGCATGAAGCACTTCCAACTTGTTAATAAACTGTATAGTTCTGAGTATAGGTCGTTCCTGATTATAAGCCTATAAGTGTTTGATGCTATTTTTAAAATATAACTTTACTGCCATATCCTGATTGCACCGGTGCTCTGAAAACAGGGTATATCACAGAATACACTTTTACAAAGATCAAGTGACCTTTCCTTATACTTATTTCTAGTGCAAGCCATCTATTTTTGGAAACTAAGACTTTTCATTTTTAAAAATTTGAGTACTCCCCAGTTTTTACATTAATCAGCTTACCTCCATACACCATGCTGTTAATAGACTGTTCAGTAAAGCATGATAATGATACTTGTAGTATTCTATGCTCTAACTTTGTTAACACAAACTTTTTCTGGGTGTGTTTTGTTATGTAAAACATCCCTGTGTCAATTAGTTGGAAAATCTACGCTCTACTGCACTTTGAAAAGTATGATTTAAAGTCTTCCAATACTACAGAGAACTTACCTAAGCTTTTGGGAGTTTTCTTTGTTTTAGATGTTTTAGATGTTTGAGAACTTGTAGAAGATGATGGTGTTGATGACTTTGCTTGATTGTCACCAGAGAGAGAACAAACAGCAACAGATTTACCCTCATTGGGAGGAGGCACAGAGGTAATCTGGGTATCTGACTGCATTTTTTTGCTAAAAGCTTCTTTTACAAGATTGTCAGATTGAATTTCAGTGGGGCATGTTCTATAAGGCACATTTACATTTGTATGACCATCCTCTGAAGAGCTTTCATCTATAATAACTAGAGCACTGTCTGTATCCTCATCAGAAACATCATTTTCAACAAGAACAGAAGTTGGGGTACTGATTTTGATAGGTGTATTCTGAGCATTGAAAGATGTATCCTGGGTAGTGATGGGTGTATTCAGAGGATCGAGGCTTATAACTGAAGTTGAATTTTCTTTATTCACATCACCACTGGGAGAGCCTTTGTCTTGTTTATTAGTGTCTGAACTATTCATTGTCTCAACAATGTTCTTTTCACTTGATTCAACATCTGCCTCCATGGTGGATGCAATATTACATGTTCCTTGTTATCCAACTGTCAATAAGTTGCACATCCTGTTTAATCAAACAAAGCATTCTTTCTGGATAACTGAAAAAAATAATAAAGATGATTAAATTGTACCGGTAACTAATATCTCATTGCAATGACATTTCAACAGAATATTACAATAAGAGGGTTCGGCTGATTAAAACGTATAAAAAAAGCATAAGTATATGTGTATGCAAGTAAAGTGAAGCTTTACTTAGATAAGACAGAACAAAGTAAAAAATACTTCAGCTAAAAGCTCTTTCATCAGATGACATAATAACTCTATACACATCTCTTGTCTTATTTGGGTGACCAGGGAATTTTTTTAATACATTGCCATTGTAAATAATGTTTTAAACTGTATTCTGTTGTTTTTTTTTAAAAATGTTCTGCCAACATAATGATCATTACATTCATATGGATACAAATTTACTAACAACATAATGATCATTACATTCATATGGATACAAATTTACTAACATCATAATGATCATTACATTCATATGGATACAAATTTACTAACATCATAATGATCATTACATTCATATGGATACAAATTTACTAACATCATAATGATCATTACATTCATATGGATACAAATTTACTAACATCATAATGATCATTACATTCATATGGATACAAATTTACTAACATCATAATGATCATTACATTCATATGGATACAAATTTACTAACATCATAATGATCATTACATTCATATGGATAAAAATTTACTAACGGAAAAGACAACTAAATATAGTAGCACTGTCATTTACTTTGTTTTAAAAGAAATCTAATTTGTTGCAGAACAGGGTGGCCAACCATAATGGCTTACTATTATAGTAATAGTAACGTTAATGAGATCCAGCATTAAAATGAAACCAACTGTAATGCTATCCAATCTGGTAACGGGATCAAACCGGGATCAGGATCTTTTTGGGAAATAGATCGTATTAGAGAAGAGGATCCCACCAAGAAACGGGATCCCACTCGGAGTGGAATCCTATAGGAAAATTTAAACCTACCGAGATCGGTACCCCACCGGTATCAGGATCCGACAGCTATTGGTATCCCCCTGGGATCAAAATACCGACGGGATTGGGATCATACCGGAATTTGGATCCAGAGGGAATCCACCGGGAAACGGTATACTAACAGAAGCGGGATTGGGAGCCCACTGGGATCGGAATAATTATAAGACTGTAGAAGTTCCTTCGTTCCAAATGTATATCCGCTAGTGTATATATATATTTATTTATAAATATATATAGGCATAGTATATTATTATTATGAGACATAATCCTTAGCCTTATTAATTTTTTAATTAATAATTAGTCCATTAGGCCTAATACTATGCAGGTACCCAAATTTTACTATTGAATTGCAAAGCTTAAAATAGCTTTGGCAGACATGCCTCTTAAGTAGGTTGACCATTCATGCTGTATTTACCAATGCAGATACTTTACTTTGGTGTGGGGGGGGGGGGGTGTTGTGGTTTTACTGATTTCATGACATTGGTCCAAATTAGTAGTAAGTTGTAACCAATAAAATTAAAGTTAAGATCCAAAAGTTTATCTACAATAAAAAAATAATTAATTTAACAAAATATCAAGTAAACAGATCGTATATCCTTGCATAAATGAATAACAACTAAAAAATATATGAAATACATAGATTCAAATTCACACCTCGATCATAAATTTTTCAAACAAACGCATAAGGCCAAGTTCTCAGTGAAATCACAAATAACAGTTTATTAGGGTAAAGGTGTACTTAATAGTATGGGTTTTGCAAAGAGCTGTCTCCCCCTAAGTGCAGTGACTTCACTTTGGGGAATCCAAACACTTGATCAATAGTTGGATAGCATGAATTGTATAATAACTTTCCCATT
Organism: Lymnaea stagnalis; assembly: GCA_964033795.1. Classification (NCBI taxonomy): domain Eukaryota; kingdom Metazoa; phylum Mollusca; class Gastropoda; family Lymnaeidae; genus Lymnaea; species Lymnaea stagnalis. The sequence continues at coordinate 216,158 of CAXITT010000780.1, forward strand.
CTTCACTGAACATTATTCGCATCATAAACTAATTCTGACAATCTATACCGGTACAGTTAATATGAAATATACGAAAATTATCATTCTTTCTTTTATTAAAATTCAAATTACAATTGCTAGGTTAAAAAAAAAAAAGAAACTCATATTTGCTGATATACACTTGAGCACAGGTGGAAAAAAGATGTGCACATGACTTGAAGTGCGGTCATTTGATTGGTAGAAAAAAGAAATAGCTGTACGCTATTCATTTTTGCCATGTGGCCATTTCATGGTACATTTAAAACATAAATTTCTGCGGAGAAATACGTTTTTGATTAAGAATGTTTTTTGAAGATAAAGACACAATTTTTTGAATACCGAACTATGGCCAGTTAGTAGCCTGAGGAACTTCCATTACTATATAGACTATAGAGAGTGGAAGACATTGCAGGCCTTAACACTAAGTACATCTTAGCCATTTATAATTTATATGCCACTAAATCATTATGTCACTTACATAGACACCCATAAAGCCAAAACTTTTTAAAAAATTTATAAAATGTTTCTTAAATTTCAAAATCAAATGTCCTGGTTTTAAACTTAAAACTAAAATGGTCACCTTAATTAATGTTACTCATAGTTAGCGCTGCGGCATAGGTCATAGGAATAAATATGGCAGTGTCTACACGTCCGGCCGGACGTATATCTCCCGCACTATTTGTCCGGCGACCATGTCACACAACAGCCATAACAAAGTGGCGAGAGATATCTTGTCGGTCAGCCTTGTCACGTGACGACTGCGAATGATTCAAAACTATTGTTATTAAATTGTTAATTTTAAAATCTATTTCTCTACCAAGTAATGTTCTTAGTATCTCGAATGCAAATAATAGAAAAAAACTGAAAGTGGCTTGTAAACATTTTTGTTTTGTTTGTTATTTGAGTTTGTGTACCAGTAATCCATAAAATAAATTAGGGGCCAGTGTGGAGTAGGCAACCAATAAAAGTAAAAGATTTCATTTTTAATTGTTTAAATTGCTACAAAATATTTAAAAACTTCTCATGAAACTACTGTTGCTGATGAACATGATAATAAAAATATAGTATAAAATATTTTTAATTAAAATGGGAAAAAAAATATCCTTTCCCCGGAATTGATCCTCACATCATAACATTAAGCAACCACTCTACCACTAGACCACGGAAGATCTACCAAACTGCACTTCGTTCGGAATAATAAAAACTACTAGCGTGACATGCCGCCGGACATATATCTTGCGCACTATTTGTCCGGCGCGACGGACGTGTAGACACTTCGAATAAATATAGTATATAGGCAGGCATAGGGCTACTAGCTACTGCCCGCTAAGGGCACTAAGGCTACACTACTGGGATTTAACTTCATTTAAGTTGAACAAATTTCTCTGAGGTCTGCTGTGATTCAGTAACAACAGAAACATTTGGACTAGAGGATTTCTGTGCTTGAGGATTTATCGGTGACTCAACCATTTTTCGTTCAGTAAAACTTCAAAGAAACTCATTTGGCCTAACAATAATATTAAGCTTATAACTATAATAATCTATATCAATAATATCATGACCATGATTGATGACATCATGTAATGATAGTAATTGAAATTGTAGAAAAGTAGCCCCTTCCTGGCCTTCCTAGTTTTACTTTATTCACATATTATGAAATTGAAAGTAGAAAATGCCTAAAATAAAGTCTAGCAATTGCCTCCTCAAGTAGGCCTTACACTGTTTAAAGATGTGATAAAGCACAATCATGTTAAGCTCAGAACACAGTGGTGAAACATGCACTAATTGATAGACCAACCAGATGGTTATTAGTGATAGTGTTACACTAAGAAAATGGCGGAGTTGTATTTTTATTAGTAAAAATTAACATCGCTGGCGCCCTCATCTATTAAAACAGGGGCGATAACTAGCTATTCCTTAAATATTATTAAGAAACGCAACAGACTATTGACTAAGGCCTATCGGCTATGGTCTATGGCATGGTCAAATTTCGGTGATAGGCGAGAAAAATAAAATGGTTGTAAAACCGAGGCGGAGAGCAAAACTTCAAGAAGGCACATTCTCAACTTACTACTTTCATATTTACATTTTTCTGATTCTTTTTGAACACAAATGGACCAGTTACTAAGTTGGTCAGTTACTCTAATTTACTGAACGTGACGTACTCTAAAAATTATAGTATACACCAGAAATAAAACTCTATTGCAATTTTATATGATTTATAAAATATATTACATTCAGTGTGCGTAAATATAAATAACTCAAATAGGCTAATAATATTTTTAATCGGCAAAAAAATTATTTTAAAAACTATTAGTTGCATTTAGACCTGCCGTAATTTTTCTTAAAAAAAAAAAAATTAGAACACAAGACACGATATGAGTATCCTCAGATTTAAATCTTTTTTCATTAAAGAGTTATTAATCGAATACATTTAATTAATCTGAGTATTCGATACCAATTGATTCCAATACCTTATCCGAGTCACTGTCAAAACAACTCACTCTCAACATAATTGATTATAACTAAAACTACTAACTTTAAATATAAAGGAGACCATTAAAACTTCTAAAAAGATTCATAATATTTTACTTGATTTAAAGAATATTCCCCAACTTTAATATAATCCCCTCACTTTTCACATAGGGTGTGAAATTCCCGCCATCAAATTTATTTTACTTTTACATGGATGGGCCCTCCAGAAGATAATTTTTTTTTAAATTTACAGTAAAACCAGTTTTAACCATAATAATATACATCAAGCGAATCACCACTTTTCAACGGCATGTATGCATAACTATTCAAACAGTTTTTAGACTATCCAGAGTCATGGTACTGAGCAGTGATTATTTCAGAAATTTCCCCCCCCCCCGGGGGTGGGGGGCACTTCAGATTTTTTTGGGGGGGGGGGGGGGCACTTGGCCTACCCCGGGGTGGAGGGTACTGAGAAGCTAAATATCATAAAGAAACACAGTAAGGCCTACTGGGGTGGTGTCACCCGGTGCGGTAAACTCATGATGTCACCCTCCCCCGACTTTCACGATGGATTTGTTATTGTTAAAATAAGTCCACAGTATTACAATGAAAAAAAACAAACAAATTAATTGATGGTCAGGAGTTGTTGTTTTTTTAATTTCATAACTGTAATAACGTTAAATTATAATTATATTTGCATTAAATTTACTTCATTTAACATTTTCTCTTCCCGGGCTTCAAAGCTGCGCCCCCCCCTTGCCCCTACCTGCGGGCGCCCATGGATGGATCGTAATTAGTTCTTGATAAGCCTTAGTTTTTTTTAAGTTCAGCTCACATGAAGCCACAGACTCACAGATCGTAAGAAACAATTGAAGGCTTAGCGAGAGTATTGGAAGAAATTCTAGGAAGTCCCATTCAGCTATGAATTTCAAAACATCTAATACTCACCAGTCCTTGAATTTGTGAAATTCAATATAAGCTGCCTTTAGTGTCTTCTTGGTCTTGGTATTTATTCTAAAAGTTCTGATAAGTCATCACAAAAAGAGGTTAATTTTGGAACGAACACAAATAACGCTTATTCACTTCAGTGGCGTAGCTAGGGTTGGTGTCACCCGGTGCGGTAACTCACGGTGTGCCTCCCCCCCCCCCGCCCCGTCCACGATGTATTTATTATTATAAAAGTTCTGATAAGTCATTACAAAAAGAGGTTAATTTTGGAACGAACACAAATAACGCTTATTCACTTCAATGGCGTAGCTAGGGTTGGTGTCACCCGGTGCGGTAACTCACGGTGTGCCTCCCCCCCCCCCGCCCCGTCCACGATGTATTTCTTTTTGTTAAAATAAGTCTATAGTGTAACAATAATGATAAAAAAAATTGAGGGTCTGGAGGTAAATGTACTTATTTTAGAATTGTAACAACGTTAAGTTATATTTATTTTTTTATAATAAATTTAATTTAATATTTAAGCTTTTCCTTCCCTGGTCTTCAAAGCTGCAAACCTGTCAATTGTACTCAAATGTTAAGGGGCGGGCTAGTGACGAATCAGAAAAAAATATTTGTTTATAAGTAATAAGTGTCTCTGGGTTTCGATATATTTGGTTTCAAAAATCTTTTTCTTTTTTTTAAAATTTTAAAATAGATTTAAATTAATTATTAAAAAACATGAGAAAATGTTGTGAAATATTATTTTGTTTAGTTTACCCAAAAAATGCGTATAAAGTCATTAATTATGTTTTTAATTTTTACCTAATCGATTCACGAACTTCAAATCACCCGACCACATCGTATTTGCTTTGAATGGAAAGCTTTATTTCTCAGTATTAAGATAAATATAGCTTCCTGTCACTTACGATAGTTACATTTTATTTTATGAAATTCGGTTAGACCAAGCAGTGGGTGCTCAGTAAATATGCAATTTTTCAACTTGATGCCACCCTCTAAGATGGTAGGCCCCGGTGCGGTCCGCTCCCCGGCACCTCCCAGCTACGCCACTGCCTGCATGTCTTAAGTAATCCAGAACTGCCTGCATATCTCAATCCAGAACTACCAGCTAGTCTTAATTTGGCACTGCCTGCATGTCTTAATTCGACACTGCCTTCATGTCTTAATTCGGCACTGCCTGTATACATGGGCGCCCGCAGAAAACTTTCTAGGAGGGGGGGGGGGGCAAAAAAATCGATTAACTTTCTAGGGGGGGGGGAATTTTTTTTAGTAATGTTTTAATGTAGTTTTCTTTTACTGTAGCGTTTTTTTATGGTGAACGAACGGACAGCTTAGTTATTTTCTCTTTTTTTTGTCTTTACTTTAATAAATTTTTTGTCTATTTTTGTCTAAATTTTTAAAAATCCAATCAATCTAGGGGGGGGGGGGTGGCAAGTACCCCCCTTGCCCCCCAGCGGGCGCCCATGCCTGTATACTAGTTTCCATGGCCAATAGTTGATTAAATTACTGGTAGTAAAGATTGTCATATTTTTTGGCAATTAAATTACTGTTAGTAAAGATAGTCATAGCTTTTAACAATTAAATTAATGTTAGTAAAGATAGTCATATCTTTTGGCAATTAAATTACTGTTAGTAAAGATAGTCATTGCTTTTAACAATTAAATTAATGTTAGTAAAGATAGTCATATCTTTTGGCAATTAAATTACTGTTAGTAAAGATAGTCATTGCTTTTAACAATTAAATTAATGTTAGTAAAGATAGTCATATCTTTTGGCAATTAAATTACTGTTAGTAAAGATAGTCATTGCTTTTAACAATTAAATTAATGTTAGTAAAGATAGTCATATCTTTTGGCAATTAAATTACTGTTAGTAAAGATAGTCATTGCTTTTAACAATTAAATTAATGTTAGTAAAGATAGTCATATCTTTTGGCAATTAAATTACTGTTAGTAAAGATAGTCATTGCTTTTAACAATTAAATTAATGTTAGTAAAGATAGTCATATCTTTTGGCAATTAAATTACTGTTAGTAAAGATAGTCATTGCTTTTAACAATTAAATTAATGTTAGTAAAGATAGTCATATCTTTTGGCAATTAAATTACTGTTAGTAAAGATAGTCATTGCTTTTAACAATTAAATTAATGTTAGTAAAGATAGTCATATCTTTTGGCAATTAAATTACTGTTAGTAAAGATAGTCATTGCTTTTAACAATTAAATTAATGTTAGTAAAGATAGTCATATCTTTTGGCAATTAAATTACTGTTAGTAAAGATAGTCATATCTTTTGGCAATTAAATGACTGTTAATAAAAAAATTTACAGCGTTTGGAAATTAAATTAATGTTAGTAAAGATAGTTCAGGCCCGTTCTTAGGCATACATTGACTACGCATCCACGTCGGACCCCGAACGTTATGGGGCCCCGTGAGGCGCCCTCGATCCCCCGTTTTTTTTTTAAAACTGGCACTGCAGCCGTCTGTGTCACTCACGTTACCTTCCTCATCCTGAAATTTATCATTCTGAGTTGAATTCGGAGGCAGGGGAAGGGAAGCAGCAAGGGGTGGCAGACAGGAAATCGGGGGCTTGGCCGTGGGAATGGGAAAGAGGTAACATTGATGAAGGCAGAATGGAGGTGCCGCAGTGGTGGGTGGTGTTTTCTCCTCAGCTCGAGGGAGCTCCACCCCGGAACCCCCCCTTCCGGGGCCCCCACCTATGCTCCATGCTTAGGGCCCCCAAATTCATAAGAACGGCTCTGGATAGTTATAGCTTTTGGCAATTTTAATTAAATTAATGTTAGTAAAGATAGTCATAGCTTTTGGCAATTAAATTACTGTTAGTAAAGATAGTCATAGCTTTGGCAATTAATTATCTCCACTCACACGTCATTTGGAAAAAAAAATGAAAGAAAGTCAACATACAAATATGCTTAGTAAGTTTCAAAACGAGGTCTACCACATTCTCCCCTCATCTTAATGCTTGGCAATGATTAAAAACCCAGAACTGTTAAAATAATTGACAAGATAGTTTTTGCTGAAATGCCAGATTAGTCACAGATCATAGGCTCTTTGACATTGTAAAAATTAATAGGCCTATAGTATGTATGGGCAAAGCGGCAAAGTCCTGTCGAAAATGTCAAAAGGCATATTTATATTTTCTTTATTATACATAATCAACCGTGCTCACTGGTACTGGTATTATAAAAAAAAAATACTGCCTGATTTTTGTGATATTTTTTAAAAGATACATTCAAACTTTGATTTAATTAAAAAAAAAAACAACGATGAAATTTTTTTTAAAAACATGTTGTGACTTATGCAAAATTTTGTTTTTATGTCAATTCAGTGCTTCACTAATGTTAAAAACGATTTCACTTCTTTCTCTAATATTAATATTTTCCATTAATGAGATTAAGGTAAACGAAAATATAATTACATGGCCGGATATGAATGAAATGAAACGAACAAAATGGCGGACATTATGAAGTTACACTAAATCTTAACAAACTGAAACAAATAAAAACTAAATGAACTATTTACAATTTGTCAATAATTTGATACATTAATAAATCCTGATGGCAAGTAAAGGAAAACAAGGTAAATGAATATTACTTTTAAAGTAGAATACTAATTCTTCACTTAAAATTTAGGCAGTTTCACCAAAACTACAACTACAATTTTGTCAAGCCTAGGCCTAGGCCTAGGCACTAGTTTAGACTTTAGACTAACTTTAAGTAGGTAATTTAAATTGGATAAAATTTTCAAATTGAAGGAATTAAGTTAAATGAACACATCTGTAAGATAACCCTTGTTAAATGAAGTAATGATATGTTTTCATGAAGCACTTTTGTTTAAAAAGTTATGATTTTTTTTCATGAATAAAAACTCACTTTTTTTCAAACTATACTACACTATTAATTATTAATAATAACATAGAAAGACATTCATAGACATCATAGTCATAGAGTTAGAGATTTGTGACCACTTTTCAAATTTTTTTTTACAAAAAGGTTCATAACTTTATAGCAGAGTAGACAAATAATATGAAACTTTCCAGAAGTGTTCATCATCCTATTATCAACATTGTCAACATCTTAATTAGGGACCTCGGTATCGACCGGAAATACCCGAAAAACGGGTATCGTAATTTCGTTGTCATTTTGGCGACCTCTACTTTTTAATTTACTGAGGGTATCGTTTCGCGTTTCATAATCGATTTTTAGCATAATAATATAATTTTACTTCCGCCAATTACTTAAAGCCGACATCTTTCCTGTTATATTAAGAGTTCGTTTGATTTTTTGGGTCAAGATTAAAGCTTTGAAAATTGAAGTTAAAAATTGGTCAACTTCACTCAAGAATAACTTTTGTTAAAAAATGCGCTCTTAAATAAAAATACTCCGCTCTTTTAGTTTATATGTTCATTTAAAACATATCCAAAATTCATGAGTGTAGACCAGGGGTGGGCTTCAAAAACGAATTTCCAAGATGTCATTTTTTTAGGCTATGTAATTGGTCATCATGGCCACTGTGCTTGTCTGCTTATTTCCAATTATCGATAGCAGCCGTGGGGTAATTAATAATTCATTAAGTTGTTATCCAGAGTGTAAATGGGAATTATAACTAATAATAAATCATTTTATATAAATAAAAAATGTTTTATAACATAAATAATTATATTGGCTTATTGAATATCAGTGATTTTAATTTTTGGGTTGGTTGCCATGGACCTGGCTGACACTGACATGGGAATGATAAGCTCTTGTCTTTGACTTAGATAGTGATAGGCGTAGTTTAAGTATTATAATATTATTTATACTATTATAAATGATTTAAGGAGTGGGATAAATAGCTTTTATTACAACTAATATATTTATCATTTATATTAGTTTATATCTTTATAGATAAATATTTATTTGTATATATATAATAATATATAATGACCATTATGCATTAGGCTAGAGGCCTTGTATACATATAATATAGTATAATACAAAGTATACTATATCAGGGTTAAGGCCTAGACCCAACCCAACTAATTTGTAGGGCCTATTATAATAAATTATATTTAATGATATTTTAGGATATGTAATAAAATTTTAATGAATATTGTGATTCTTACTTAAGGCATAAACTAAGTAAAACATTTTGAAATATTCACTTACCTTTGGTATTGAAATATCCTATATTTAATCACATATCACAATATTCCACAAGAGAATTATTATATAATCCTCGGTTTCTCAAAGAAAAAACACACTTTCTGGCACTACAATCCAAGAATTACTTAAGATATTATTAAAGAACAATCGTAATAACCTGTACTTACCTCTAGTAAATGACTAGAACTTATTTTATTAACAGCTAAAGTCAAAGTTGATTCTAATAATACATGTGGATTTGTAAAACATGATTAGAAACTTAAAATAAATGACATGCTGATTGTTTTGTCATACTCATAGGAATAATATAATAAATAGTATACATATGTAGAAAATAGTAAAATAAAAAGTGTAATTGTCAATTTTAAATAAATAAAACAAATAATCCCTTTATTATTTGTTTATGCTTATAAATGCTAAACAATTCCACAAAAATTCTGCAATTAATATCTAAAGAATATTATTATTATTATGATTGTTGGGAAATTAAAAACAAAATTAAAACAAAATTTTAATTAATTAATTACAAATAAGTGATGAGTCAGCATTTTTATACATATTTAATAGGCAAATAATAAAGTTGTTTTTTTAATATTTGCGGCACATTAACAAAAACTAATGTATATTTTGTGGCTTTATTTAGAAGTACTCTTATTTAACTATGATCCCTGTAAATATTATATTTTTGTCTCATTTTATAATAAAGGTATAGTGTTAAAAAAAAAACAAAATGAGGGTCACAAATGTGGAGGAAAATCCCATAGTAAAAAAGTGGTTTTGAGGTCCCTACTAAAAAATTCATAACTTTTGAACCACTTGAGCTAGAAAGTTGATCTTGGTGTTTTTGTTATCTATTCTCCAGGCTCTATACAGCTGTAGTATTTATATATTTTTAAAAATGTTTTGAAATTTTCATCAAAGTGGCTATCTTAATTGCTTTAAAAACTAAATCGAATATTTTAAAAATGTAATTAAAAAACTTTAAAAAAAAATATATAATTAAAAAAAATTAAAGACCAAACGTAATTTATTTAAAAACAGGAAATATTATAGTGGAAATTTTAAAATAAAAATTATGATTTCATTTGAAACGGTGCTATATCTGATAAAATATTAGTTTAATATGTCTATTATTGTATAGATATTAATATTACAATAAAACCTAATATTAATTAAGATGGAACTTGATTGCTTTAAGCATTATATAATTTCTTGGGCTTTCTTATCTGTTAACTAGTCATAAATAATACTGTTTCTGGTTTGTCACTTTCGTTTTCGGCCATTTTAATATTTTTTTCAAGTTTTAGACTGTTCTGGCCCAAAATAATATTGTTATGGCCATCTTAGAGACTTGAAATTTTACATGGTCATTTTTGATACAATTTTACAGGTACACCAGGTCGATTTAACATGGGACATCGAATAGTTTTCAAAATATTGATAAATTAGACTTAGCTGCTTTCTCAAATTTTTTTTTATTCATGACATACTGATATTACTGAAAAAAAATGGATGTCGTCAAAGCCCGTTCATTAACGTAAATAGAACAGTAATTCGTTCGTTGATCCGACGTTTCTTGAGCAAAAAATAATTTTTTAGTGAACCCTATCATCCAGCACACCCAAAAAAGCGTCTCAAACCCCTCTGGGCCGCGATTGCGTCAAAATAGCCTCATATCTAAGTACCTGCCTAGGCCTATGTAAAACTATATAATATATAGATATAGTATAGGCTATAGTAATAGGTCATGGAGGTTCCCCCAGGTCAACTTTCATTTACGACAGTGGACATCGCCGTATTCAAGAGATTTCGATATTTATGTTTGTGTTCACTTAATGCAAATTTTTTTCTTCTCTTTTTAAATTTTTGAAATTTGGGGGAGGGGTCTCCCCAGTCCCCACAAGATCATTTCACACACAGCAAACTCTTATGATTGAAACTCTGAGATTTTGCACCCGGAAAATTATGATAATTGATAATATGGCCTCTGCTGGGTTTTTAAACCTCAAATGAAAATATTCCGGTTTAAATGCCCTCTAAATTCATTCTGAAACACAAGTCAACAAGTTATCAAATAGGCAGTGTCTACACGTACGGTGCGCCAGACGTATATCTCCTGCTGTATTTGTCCGGCGACCAAGTCACATGACCGCCGGCAGAATACTTTATCAAGATATATGTCCAGCAACCAAGACAAATGACTGCCGTAACAAAGTGGCGCGAGATATTTATCCGTCAGCCTTGCCTCATGATCGCGAATGATTTAAAACTATTGTTAATTTTAAAATCTATTTTTCTACCAAGTAATTTACTGAGTATCTTGCAAACAAATAGAAAAAAATACTTGGGTATATTACCAAAACAAAGTGGGGGTTAATAATTCATTCTGGAAGGAAGCAATGCTGAAACGGGGAAAGAGAGAATTACGGTAATAAAAAATGCGATATGGTTCAAGGAATTGATATGGTTCTCTTTTTTTAAAAGAAGAATGTTTTAATATTTCAGCTGAAGTAAATTCTGCAAGAATCAGATTGGATGCAACTCTTCAACATTTGGTTGACAGAAAAGAGGAATGGTTTGTAAATGTACTTCTTGTTTGGTTAATATTATTTGTTCTCTTTTCAATTGTTGGTTTTAACCAACATTAACAAAAGGAATAATATTGTATTACATAATTTATAAGGCTCATGATTAAAAAAAAAAAAGGGTAAAAAAAAAATCTATGTGGATCTTTTTAATTGTGCAGTTGGTTAATTGAGATAGGTCTTTAGTTTATTGTACAGTAGGTCAGTTGTGGTATGGTAGTTCTTTAGTTCATTGTACACTAGGTGGCAGTTTTTTAGTGTATTGTACAGTAGGTAGCAGTTAATTAGTTTATTGTACAGTATGTCCATTGTGGTAGTTCTTTGGCGCAAATAATACAGACAGATCAATAAATAATTAGAATTAAAGAAGCTGATTTAGAAACTTTAAAACTGTTGGAGCATCAGTTATAAGTAAAATATTTACTGTAATATTAAAACTATTGGACCATCAGTTATAAGTAAAATATTTACTGTAATATTAAAACTATTGGAGCATTTGTTAAAAGTAAAATATTTACTGTAATATTAAAACTATTGGAGCATCTGTTATAAGTAAAATGCTTAATAAAATAATCTATCATTTTTTTTCAGCCATGAAACAAGTGAAGGTGAAAGCAGTGCACCCCTAACAGATTCTGTAAGGTAGTAGTAGTCCATTTGCTGTACTTAGATAAAAACCAACCAACTCATCAACATATACATGGTTTAATATAAAAATTAAGGGAATCAATTCGCCAAAATCCTCAATGGATTTAATTATTACATGTTACTATTTCATTTAAATATTACATGTTAAAATTACATTTTAAATATGATTTATAGGGTTACCAAGAGTCTGGATTTCCCCATACATTTCCTCTTTGTAGGCCCCTGTCCCGACGGCGTTCCAGAAATATGTCTTTTGTTCAGTCTTTTCCCCAGTCCATACCCAATCAAAACCTTCTTACTTACTTTTCTTTGTTATATATACTATTCTGTTCCGTGAACTAAAAACGCCCACCATTAATATTTATTTCAATGGTATGGGTTACTAAGGTAACTACCGTAACTTCATGTTCTGGAAGCCATTTTTGTAAACATAACAAATAATGGTAAAATAAGCTCAAGATAAAAAAATAAATAATTTATTTTTCAAGTTCATAAAAATATTGATTTAAAAAATGTTAAAACATGTTTATTAACAGACTCATTAAAAACCCAATAGTCAGGTTTTTGCGCAGGTTGATAAGACTGGGATGCTGAATGTTTGATATGCGGCAGCGGAACATATAGTTATATCTCCTTTGCCAATAATACAATAAGACTTTAAATGGCGCACATCAAAATGTTAAGATTATTCTCTGATTAAACTTCATCTACCTAAGTTACATTTTATCGTAACACCAGATTTAAAAAACGATGAGTCTATTTCAGCAGCTGAAGGGATATTGGGGTTTTATGCTGTCAAGCACCATCACATGCAGTTATAAATGAATGCACTGCAGTTGTCGCTTATCAAAAACAATTTTACCTGATCCTCATATTGCACCAAAAAAATCAGTCAGTGTAATGTAATGTATTCTGAACACTCACTAAATAATAATTATAATTGAAACGATTTACACTAAGAACAAAATTTTATGTAGTTTAACTTTACTTTTATTTGTACAACACTAAATGTTGGCGTAGGCTACGGGGTGACAGCAGGAATTGATGAAAATTTTGAGTGTCCTCTTTTTCATCTGAGGACTTATGGTAACCCTAATGACATGTTACTATTACATTTGAATATTACATCCATTTATTACATTTCAATATCACATTTAAATATTATATGTTAATATTGCATTTAAATTTTACATGTTAATAGTACATTTCAAGATGTTAAATGACATGTGACATGTTAATAGTACATTTGAATATGTTCAATGACATGTGACATGTTAATAGTACATTTGAATATGTTCAGTGACATGTTAATGTTGAGTCCATCGTCCAAGATTACTTGAAAGGTTATGATGTAATTGAGCTATGCAGAAAATACATTTTACTAATTTGAGTTGGAGAATGGATTAACAGTTTTGAAAGTTTTTTCACAAACTTAATCTTGTGGTCTCGTTTATTTTCATTCATCCTTTGTGGTGAATAAACTTAAGCTGACCCCAAGTTCGGCAGCACTGTTAGGGTTTGGCTAACTAAATAAAGTCTCCCTGACCTCGGTTACAACTAAATAAAATCAATGGTCTGTATTATTATTAGAATTATGTAGAAGTATCGAGAAGGAAATACAATGCGTAGTCTCTTCTAGAAGTATCCATGAAGCAGGTTATTTAAACGCCTAGAGAGATTGAGAGGCAGATCAGACTAGAGTTATTTTGAGCGTGTGCTATTTTTGCTATAGAGCTTTGCTACGAGACGAGAGATCTGTTTACTGTATGTGTGTAGATTTCTTTTCATCATTGTACCTTTTTACAACATTGTATCTTTTTCAACATTGTACCGGTACAAGTCAATAGCTTTATTTATATTTCTTTCTGATTTTGTAATTTATAATTTAAAATTTATTAATTGTAATTAGCTTGGTTTGAGTATTGTATTCTTTGTTATTGTATTTAAATTATGGTATCGTTTTTTGTTCCATTGAATTTCTTGCAATGCAACAATAGATATTTTATATTTATATTTGACCAGCTGATTTACAAGGTTGGCTAAGGCTCCTGCTCTAAACAGGCTTAGTACATTCCAAGTCACAATCCAAAAAATCATGTCCATATCCATGCATAGGTCGATTTCCATTGGTATCAGTCCGGGTTTTATTCTATTGATTGGCTTTCGTAAAGTTGAGAGATTAATTTCTCCATACTGATAACATGTCTCTGTTTCTTTAAAATTGTTTTTTTTTAGATCAACCAGAATATATTTACATGGCACATAAATTTCAGCATAAAATTTAGTTTTAGAATTTGCTAAACAAAGGCCAGAGAGCTGACAAGATCACTTTAATATTGTGCACTGCTCAAACAAAGGCCAGAGAGCTGACAAGATCACTTTAATATTGTGCACTGCTCAAAGGCCAGAGAGCTGACAAGATCACTTTAATATTGTGCACTGCTCAAACAAAGGCCAGAGAGCTGACAAGATCACTTTAATATTGTGCACTGCTCAAACAAAGGCCAGAGAGCTGACAAGATCACTTTAATATTGTGCACTGCTCAAACAAAGGCCAGAGAGCTGACAAGATCACTTTAATATTGTGCACTGCTCAAACAAAGGCCAGAGAGCTGACAAGATCACTTTAATATTGTGCACTGCTCAAACAAAGGCCAGAGAGCTGACAAGATCACTTTAATATTGTACACTGCTCAAACAAAGGCCAGAGAGCTGACAAGATCACTTTAATATTGTACACTGCTCAAACAAAGGCCAGAGAGCTGACAAGATCACTTTAATATTGTGCACTGCTCAAACAAAGGCCAGAGAGCTGACAAGATCACTTTAATATTGTGCACTGCTCAAACAAAGGCCAGAGAGCTGACAAGATCACTTTAATATTGTGCACTGCTGAAAAATTGTGGAGTGTTTATTTGTTTTTACATTAAAAAGTTTTTACAATTAATTTATTAAATTACTGTAACGGACTATGTTTTCACATGAAAACAGAGAGGTAACATGAGTGAACAGTGAATTGTGTTGACCATGTTTTTTTCCACAAGGAGAGACAATCAATGGATTGTATTTTTGAGATGCAAATGTGAGCTCCACGTTTTTGGAGAGTAAAATTATGTTTTTGTCAGAGCGGTTGTTTTCCACGCTTTGCTGGTAATAAAGTATGAGTTGACTGATATAAGGAGAGCTGTGTGATTAGACAGTTGAGCTGAGTTATAGTAGCGTGAGGACGTGTCTTTCTGAATGATGGAATAATACTATATATATATGTGAAATTACATTCATGCAAGGATTATCATTAATATTATCAGTATAAAGTGTGTTCAATAAAGTACTGTGAGTTTTAACTAGAATTGAGTATTCTTCTTTTCGTGCCTGGATAATAAGTGAAAGAATGAAGAAGACTTAGTCGGCATCCTGAAGTATTAACATAACATAAGTAACCATACTACTGACATAACCCACAGCATAAGAAATAAGATCCCATGCCATGTCAGAGTAGATGTGTTACAATTACTAATTACACATTTTGCCTTGTTTACTTTTAACTAGTTGTGCTGTTACAAGAAGACATCCAAGTGTTTGTTTACTTTTAACTAGTGGTGCTGTTACAGGAAGACATCCGAATGTTTGTTTACAGTAACATAATGATATTTGATATTCATTGACTATTGAGTAGAAATCACACTTTCATGAGTGTAGAGATACAGGGATTCTAATCATAGATAGTAAGGAACCATGCTAGCGGTCATATTGGAGTGCATGGAAAAGAGTTGAGAAGATTTTGCCCCATGAGAAAAAGACGATGCAATGTTCTAAACATAGAGCACAATTGTATATAATAATGTCACTAGTGTTAACCTAAAGAAAAGACAATGCAATGTGCTAAACATAGAGCACAAATGTATATCATAATGTCACAAGTGTTAACCATAAAGAAAAGACAATGCAATGTGCTAAACATAGAGCACAAATGTATATAATAATGTCACAAGTCTTAACCATAAAGAAAAGACAATGCAATGTGCTAAACATAGAGCACAAATGTATATAATAATGTCACAAGTGTTAACCATAAAGAAAAGACAATGCAATGTGCTAAACATAGAGCACAAATATATATAATAATGTCACAAGTGTTAACCATAAAGAAAAGACAATGTATTACTTAAAACAAACCTTGCATAACTTTAAAACAAACATTGTAAAACTTAAAAAAAAACAATGTATTACTTTAAAACAATTGTTGCGTAACTTTAAAACAAACGTATTACTTTAAAACAAACGTTGTATTACTTTAAAACAAACGTATTACTTTAAAACAAACGTATTACTTTAAAACAAACATATTACTTTAAAACAAACATATTACTTTAAAACAATCGTATTACTTTAAAACAAACAATGGATATCTTTAAAACAAACTTTTCCTCTGAAAATGATTTTATTTTTTATTCCAGCAAACCATCACCCAGAAAATCAGCTTCCAAGACAAGCAGAAAACGAAAGAGACGGGACGATACCAGTGATTATGAAAATGTTGATGAGCAGCGTAAGTGAACGGTTTCATAAAGGGTTGATTGCCTTCCCAATGAACTGTTATTAACCAGCTGAATTCTGGTGATGGCTTTAGTTAGAGTTGTCTTACACTGATTTATATTTTATAATGCAACATCATAATTTATGTTAAAAAAGCCAGTATATAAATTTCATACTGCTTTTGTTCAATTTCTATGGTGATAGAATAATACTGTAGGTTTCATCTTTGTGCTTATTTTAGCTGTTGCATTTTTTAATGGGAGTTCAAATAGATTGTGTAACAGTGCAAAAAAAATAATACATTTCAGTAGATTGTATAAATATTCTATGAATAATCAATTAAAATAATGATGTATTTCTTTCATGAATGATTGCTATTGGTTGCAACTCTCATGAATGATTGTTATTGGTTGCAATTATCATGAATGATTGCTATTGGTTGCAACTCTCATGAATGATTGCTATTGGTTGCAACTCTCATGAATGATTGCTATGGGTTGCAACTCATAATTAGGAGTACTTGATTTTGGTTAAGCTGTTTTTTTAATGAATGATTATGTGGAACTTGAATCTTTTAAGGACACTTTTCATCATCCAGTAGCCATGTCTTCCTTAGTTTCTCTGTGTCTATGCCTGGAAATAGTGTTAATAATAATAATAATAAGGGGTCTTATATAGCAAGGTACCCCAGCCTAGGGCTGGGTTCACCGCACTGTACATAAAAATTTTATCAAAAGAGACATAATCATGACATTAAAATAAAATACATTTATGAAATAAAGAACAGCAAAAAAATGTATATTCACCCACCCCAACACATAACTTTTACAAGGCAAACCATGGACGGCAGCCAGCAAGATCGTTTATCGGTCAGAGGAGGGGAATCACTCAGGGTAGTATAATTTAAAAAGATGTGTTTTGAGTGCAGTTTTGAAGGCCTGGGTGGTTGGTATATTGCGTATGTGTAGTGGCAAAGAATTCCATTGTTTGGGGGCGCAGAAAGAGAAAGATCGTTCACCATATGTTTTAGTGTGTGTCTTGGGAATGGACAGAATACGCGTGTCTGCAGAGGAGCGAAGCTGTAGAAGGGGTGAATAGACAGAAAGAAGTTCGGTTAGATAGGAAGTGCAGGAATCCAAGAAAAAGTTGTGACAGAGAACAGACAACTTGTAGTCAATGTTACTGTTACATGATTTAACAAGTACACAAAAAAAAAACAATACCAAAGCTAGTGATATTAATAATATTCAAATTGATTTGACTATTTAATTTGGATTAAAAATATACAAAATTAAATAGACAAAAATAAAAGCTTTATTAAATTACACCATAACAAGTTAAAAAGTATAATCATTGAAAGATGCAAATATTAATATTATTAATAAATACACACACATAAAGATTGCAATCTTGTATTACGTCTTGTTAATGACTAGTGTGCTGCGTGGCCGAGTGGTCTAAACAGCAAATTGGTGGTCTGGAGTTCAATTCCAGCCAAAGCCCACTCAAGCAAAAACATCACCAGCACCCCGGGTAGATGGGACTCGTCAACCCTTGGATGGCAACTCTTCTAAGAGACGGAAACTCTGAAATCAAACCTGGAGATGGAGTCCCGAAGGTAAAATGAAACATTCCGAGAACTCCTGTGACACCAATGGGGCCAAGTCGTATCATCTTCCCTTGGGCTATCCAGTGGCGTGGAGAGAGGCGATTTGCTGTTGGGAACCCAGCTTATAATCCTTGAACTTGAAGAATAATCCCAGTCCTGCGAAGCCCACACCATTGTGAAGGATGGATAGCAAAAATGTCCCTTGGTTGGGAAAGTTGCCGGGTTATTTATAGGGAGAAAGTTCGAACATTTCATCCAGAAAAGATCAGCTGATAGCATTCTTTAGAACAAATTAGAGTTTATTCGAACGTTAACAAACTTTTCCCAAAGAAAAGGAGGGGGGTTTGTTGCAGTGCTACATATTTAATCGTGATATCAGTATCAAAAACAAACAAGAAGGGGACATGAATGCTATAATATTAGGGTGTTAGTATGGTCTTATATTTCTTGCTAACAATTACTGGAGTGATGGGCATTGATACTAGCTCATTTGGATATTTGCAGTGGGGCATTTTGATGATTTTTTTTTTTACCTGTCTATTGCTGTATCCTGGTTTTTACCTGTCTATTGCTGTATCCTGGTTTTTACCTGTCTATTGCTGTATCCTGGTTTTTACCTGTCTATTGCTGTATCCTGGTTTTTACCTGTCTATTGCTGTATCCTGTTTTTTACCTGTCTATTGCTGTATCCTGGTTTTTCATTTTTCATATCCTGTATCCATTCATAGGTTAAGCTGACTGCATTGAGTAGTTGTTGTGTTTAAAGTTGTGATGTTACATTTGTTGTAAGGTGGTATTGCTTAGCTGCTTGAAGTATTGATGTGCAACCTGAGAAAATTACCAGATTTCTGTGTGGTCACTTTTGAAAATAGCCAATTAAAATATATTACTAACACATTGAAGAAAAAGAAGTTAACTGGTATGGAAGCTTTACTTCCTGCAGTTTTGTAAAGTAAACTGGTAAGATATGGAAAATTTACTTCCTGCAGTTTTGTAAAGTGAACTGGTATGGAAACTTTACTTCCTGCAGTTTTGTAAAGTAAACTGGTATGGAAGCTTTTATTTCCTGCAGTTTTGTAAAGTAAAAGTAATCTTGTATTTAAACTTTACTTCCTGCAGTTATGTAAAGTTGTTTTGTAATGTTGACATTTCAGAGACTGTCATCATGAAGCTGTTTGATCGGAGTGTTGATCTCGCTCTGTTTCCTGAAGACACGCCACTCTATCCTGTTTGCAGGGCATGGCTACAAAACCGACCTCATGACAAAACTTTGGGCACACTCAGTGAAAGACCATCCTCGCCAAAGTTAGATGAGGAGGTATATTTATTGTAATATGATATGTATAATATACCCCATAATATTATTGTATCTGTATAAAGTCAAATATTGTGTTACATATTAAATCTGCTTTTGTTTGAGAAATCAAGTTTTTTGGAACATAAAATGAATGTTAAAAGAATAACATGAATGTCAATGTTGAATTATGCATCTTCCCTAGCCTGTACAAACTTTTAAATTTATTGCCTGTAAACTCTAAGAAAGTATAAAATTGAGAAGAGAATTTACTATCGGCATCCTTCCGTCTCGTGAGACGATGGTGCATCACCGTTTGGTTGGGTTGCATTTTCTCGAGTGGCTGTGCAGTCCTATCCTTGAGTGACAGTCTTTACCACAGTTTTTACACACGAGTTCCGTGCTTCTAAATGTTTTGGCCTTTCTCCTAGCTCTTCTGTCTGCAGCCTCTTCCATTCTTCGCTCCTCGGCTACCATGACGCCCTCTTTGACAACTGTGCGCCACGTAGATCGGTCTTTTGCCTTACACTCCCAGTCACTTGTATGTATTTTGGCTGCTTTCATGTCCCTTTGACAGACATCTTTAAATCGCAGAC
This sequence comes from Lymnaea stagnalis, assembly GCA_964033795.1. Classification (NCBI taxonomy): domain Eukaryota; kingdom Metazoa; phylum Mollusca; class Gastropoda; family Lymnaeidae; genus Lymnaea; species Lymnaea stagnalis. The sequence continues at coordinate 236,027 of CAXITT010000780.1, forward strand.
GTGGGCGACCTGTTTTCCTCTTTCCCGAAGCAAGTTCACCATATAGGAGGTCTTTCGGAATGCGGCCGGGACTCATTCTTTTAACATGACCTAGCCACCTCAGGCGTCTTTCACTAAGGATTGTGAACATGCTTTGGGTATTCGCACGCATTAGGACCTCACTATTAGTCACTTTTTCTTGCCATTTAATACCAAGGATGCGACGCAGGCATCTCATATGGAAGCTATTAAGCTTGCGCTCTTGGGATGTATAGGTGGTCCATGTCTCGCTCCCGTATAGTAGTGTACTGATGACACAAGCTCGATAGACGCACAGTTTGGTTTTCTCCGTTAGCTTGGTGTTTTTCCAGACCCGTTTATTTAGTTTAGCCATTGTGGCAGCTGCCTTGCCGATTCTGCTGTTAATTTCTTCTTCAATGGACAGTGTGTTGGAGACTTTGGACCCCAAGTTGGTGAAGCTGTCCACAACCTCCAAGTTTTCGTTATCGATTTTTATGTTAGGTGGCGGTCGAGTGTCTTGGGCCATGATGTTTGTCTTTTTCAAGCTGATTTGCAGACCAAATTCTTGCAGGCATTGGAGAAGCTTGACACGAGTTGTTGCAAACCAATTTCTGTGTGTGCGGTTAGAGCCGCATCATCCGCAAATAGTAGCTCGCGAATTAGGACATCTGTCGTTTTGGTCTTGGCTCGGAGGCGGGCAGTGTTGAAAAGTCCTCCATCAGCTCTGGTGTGTAACCAGATTCCCTCACTGCTATCCTTGAATGCGTATCGAAGTAGTACAGAGAAGAATATTGCGAACAGTGTTGGTGCGAGTACACAACCTTGTTTAACTCCGCTGCTGACTGGAAAGGCTTCTGACTTGGCTCCATCGAACTGCACTGTACCCTGCATATTTTCATGGAACTCTCTGATGATGGCAAGTAGGTGAGGGGGACAGCCGATTTTTGCCAGTATTTTGAATAGCCCGTTGCGACTGACGTAATCAAAGGCTTTTGTAAGGTCCACAAAGGCAATGTACAGTGGCATCTGCTGCTCTCTGCATTTTTCCTGGAGCTGTCGTATGGAGAACACCATGTCTATGGTAGACCGGCCAGACCGGAAACCGCACTGAGATTCTGGATAGACACGGGATGCTAGACTCTGTAAACGTGTTAGTATGACACGGGCAAAGGCCTTTCCTACAATACTAAGGAGTGAAATGCCGCGATAATTATTGCAATCACTCCTATCACCTTTGTTTTTATATAGTGTCACTATATTTGCATCCTTTAGGTCTTGGGGGATGTAGCCCTGTTCCCAGCAGAGGGACAGAATCTCGTGCAATGGTTGGAGTAAAGCTATCTTACCACTCTTTAGAGCCTCTGGTGGTATTCCATCATCCCCAGGCGCTTTTCCACAAGCTAGGCTATCAATAGCTTTGCTCAGCTCTTCCTGTGAGGGCACGACATCAAGTTCTTCCATGAGTGGCATATCTGGTATGTCATCTAGAGCGGTGCTGGAGACTGTGGTAACTGTTGAATACAATTCCAGATAATGCTCAACCCACCGTTTTAGCTGTGCTGCCCGGTCTTGGATAATTTCTCCATTTTTGGACTTTAGAGGAGCAACTTTGGACGTCAAGGGGCCAGTTGCCTTTTTGATGTTTTCGTACATTGCTTTTGCATTGCCCATATCTGCAGCTGACTGTATGCTGGAACAGAGGTTAAGCCAGTAGGTATTGGCGCAATTACGTGCAACCTTTTGGGCAAGTGACTTGGCTGTTTTTAAGGCATGCAACCTGTCGGGTGTAGGCTTTTCCTTGTAAGCCGTAAGAGCTTTCCTTTTGGCTTCAGTGACAGGTTTCATCTCGTCCCAATGTTCATCAAACCAGTCCGTGTTTTTGTGAGATTTTTTGCCAAAGGCCTGTATTGCGGATGTATAGATTGTGTCTCTGAGATGCGTCCATTTCGAGTCAATGGTGACGCATGGGGACATCCTTGAGATACCTTCCTTCACCTTGTCTGTGAACAGCTGCGTTAGCACAGGGTCTTTCATGCTGAAGGTATTGATACGTGGACATCCCTTTTTCTTGGAGTGGTACGAGTTTTTCCTCATTATTCGTACCTTGCTGGCGACAAGGAAGTGATCCGTGTCACAGTCGGCACTGTGATAGCTGCGAGTGAGTAGGATGCTAGCTAGTTGTGCACGCCTGGTGATGATGAGGTCCAGCTGGTGCCATTGGCGGGATCGAGGGTGTCTCCAAGAAACTTGATGTATATCCTTGCACTTGAAGTAAGTGTTGGTCACACACAAGCCTCGTGAGCAGCACAATGCCAGAAGCCTCTGTCCATTTTCATTAATCTTTCCTCTTCCAAAGAGTCCAAGGCATGTGGGCCAGGCTTCGTGGTCGCTCCCCACTCTAGCATTGAAATCTCCCAGGAGGTAGATTGCCTCGTCTTTGTGGATGCTGGCTATTGCCTGGTCTAAAGCTCCATAGAATTGGTCCTTCTCTTCCGGAGTTGAACAGAGAGTTGGGGCATATACACTAAGAATGTTTGCTGGGCCCGCAGCTGTTCTGAGTCTTAGAGTGAGGATCCTCTCCGTGCCTGATGACGGGGGATCAATGAATGGTGTAAGAGTGTTCTTAACAGCGAAACCTACACCATGCTGTCTAGGTTCGTTTGTTGGTCTGCCTTGCCAGAAGAAAGTGTAATTTGCCTCTTTGAGTGAACCGTTGTCTGGGAGCCTGGTCTCCTGAAGGCAAGCGATGTCAATCTATAGTTCTCTATCGCTTATTCCTGTCTTCCGTGTGTCGTTTATTGACTGCGGGTCATCAGTGATGCCGGGACACATAGTCCTCACGTTCCAGCTAGCGATTCGAAGAGCTGGGGTCTTCTTTTTCTTTTTTGTGTTTCTTGGTGCAGGGCTTAGTGGCCCACTTGTTGAGTGGTACTCTAATCTCCACGCACCCAGTGGAGAAGGCAGGCCATGACGGGATAGCACCTATTTGACTGGGGGCTGCCCAGTTTGAGGCGGGCGGTAGCTGTCCAGTGAGACATTGGTAGTCTCTCCCACCGTCGGAAGCAGCCCCTGGCGCCTAGCTCTACGTCAATTGAGCTTTTGGCTTATAACCGGTAACTGCTGCTTCCCGTGTTTTGTCGACACCTTGCGGCGACGCTGGAGTGTCCTCTCCAGAGGTGATGCAAGCCTGGGCGGGTATTATGGAGAATTAGCTGCTGCCCATACAGCATATCCACCCTCTCCACGTCAATGGTGTAACCAAGGGAACGACTTGCGTCGATGCGGCTTGGCTGCCGTTGGCGTCGCAGGAGCTGCCGGTATGTACAAAAGAGTCTTATGTATGGACCGCCTGTAGGTGCTCCATTTCCTTGATTTTCTGTCAGGGTTTACTCCCTTAGCCTTTCCCGAAGGGTATAGCCGCAAGGCAGCGGAGGATTTTTGAAGTCGGAGTTTCCTTCTCCTAGCCAAGGTTTTAACGAGCATCATCTACCCGTAGGGGTGCCAGCACCGGGATTCAAACCCATGACTGATTGATATTTATTTTGATGTCTTGGTACCGCAGCGCAGCGCACTAATCACTTTGACCACCTCGCCCCCAGAAGAGAATTAACACCGTACAAATAGATGTAGCACAGCATAGGGCTTAAACTCTGCCAGATATTAAGAAATTAAAGTGTTCTGAATGTCATACAGGAGTATTTAGCTGGTATGTTCAATCAAAGTGTTCTAAAAGTCATACATGAGTGTTTAGTTGGTGTGTTCAATCAAATTATTCTGAATGTCATACATGAGTGTTTAGTTGGTGTGTTCAATCAAAGTATTCTGAATGTCAACGATGAGTGTTTAGTTGGTGTGTTCAATCAAAGTGTTCTGAATGTCATACATGAGTGTTTAGTTGATATGTTCAATCAAAGTATTCTGAATTTTATACGTGAGTGTTTAGTTGCTGTGTTCAATCAAAGTCTTCTGAATGTCATGTTCAATCAAAGTGTTCTGAATGTCATACATAAGTGTTTAGTTGGTATGTTCAATCAAAATATTCTGAATTTCATACGTGAGTGTTTAGTTGGTGTGTTCAATCAAAGTCTTCTGAATGTCATGTTCAATCAAAGTATTCTGAATGTCATACATGAGTGTTTAGTTGCTGTGTTCAAGTTTGCTTGATCACATTTTTGCTCTTATGTATACTATCTAAAGAATAGGATAATTGAAACATGTTGTCTAAACTATCCATTCAGTTTTTGGTATCTTCTAAAAAGTCTTCTTGATATTAGTCAACCACCTTTCAAAAATTAATTTTTAAAACGTTTATTCCTATTATTTGATTTCAGCAAAGCCTTGATTTTTACCCTAATGTTTATGAAATGCCTCAAGCTATTAAATCAGAAGATGGCTGTCTGTATGACTTGAGGATCCCTGAACCTTTACCTCAACCAGAGGACAGATTGGACCTTGATGCTGTAAATAGTCATTTTTAAAAAAAAACTTTTTTTAGTTAAAGTATTTAAGCATGTCTAATAAATAAAATGCTTAAACTTAGAATGGGGACTTGCATCTGGGAACTATTAATGCTATTCAAAAACTCATTGCCATCAAAATTGCTCAACTTCTATTTCGGTAAATTTATACATCACAAATCAGACAGACATGAACATTCTATATCCTTAATAGTTAACATCATAGCATTCTACCGAGAGGATATAATCTGAATATACACAGATGGGTCAGCTTTCAAAGGAGCCCTACATGCTTACAATGGTGTAAGAATAGAATACCCAGCCGATCATGTGATGAATACTGCCACTTCTGTGGGTTGATCTAATGTAATTATGAAGCAGAAGTGACTGCTCTCGACTGAGCACGACACCACTTGTCTGCAATCTTTACAGTCAACCCCAGCAAACACAGAAATGTTGTTATCTGCTCCGATTGCAAATCAATAGTTCAGGTAGCAAGCATCAAAATCTTTCAATATCAACCTATGCAGTCAGGCTAGCCTTACAATGGATATTAAGACATCACAGTATACCAGGAAATGAAATAGCAGACACACTAGCCTCCTATGAACAGCCTACCATATCTAAATCACTCACTGTGATGCAGATCATCCCAGATAAAAAAAAATCAGGGTTGTTAAATGGAGGAAAAAGTGGAACTAGGTGTGTGGAAGCTTGAAATATAAAGACAAGACAATAAAAACAATGTTTTAGTCATGAGCCTTCTTCAGCAGACGGGACAATAAGAACAGAACGTTTTGGCCATGACCCTTCTTAAGCAGACAAGACAATAAAAACAGAACGTTTTAGTCAAGAGCCTTCTTCAGCAGACGGGACAATAAAAACAGAACGTTTTAGTCAAGAGCCTTCTTCAGCAGACAGGACAATAAAAACAGAACGTTTGGCCATGAGTCTTCTCCAACAGACAGGACAATAAAAAGAAACAATAAGAAATAGAAGACAGTTGAAAAACTCAAGTGTTTGAAGTGTGCCATGAATGCTATGCTATGCTATTGACAGAAATTGGGTTTTGTCTCAAAGATTACAGGAAGTAAAAGAATTTATAAATTTATGCTGGGAAAAATAAGATTTTAACGAACAAAAATATTTTAGAAGTATGTAAAATATGAGACAAAATTAAAGAGATTCAGGGACTTTGATGTTAGATAGTAGGAGAGTATTTCACGAGGCTATGCCATGAATCTATCAAATAATATTCTTCTTACCGTTCCACCTATATAACTGGAGCGGCACCACACAATTGCATTGATCACATTTTGACCAAAACATGTGAAGCCCCCTTCAAGGGGGTAGGTGCCTGATAAAAAAATGTTAATTTTAACAGAAATATCAAATTTTTCATTTTTTGAGAGTTCAACAATAATAGAATCAACTACATATAAATTAATACTTTGTTAAAACCGAGATAAAAATAAACAATTGATGTGGAACTCCCTACAACACTGTAAAAGTTGACCTAATTTTATAGTAATTGTGAAATTTCTAACACTAAGACCTTGTTTGACATCCAGAAAACTCTATTTTAAAATATCACAATGTGCCATAATATATCAACGTAGAGGTAATTTTATTGGCTATTTTACTATCATGCCCATTAAGTAGATTGTCCATAAATATTCAATCCCTCAAATGTATAAAAAAAATGAAAAATGATAAAAAACGATTTTTTCATTAATGGAAAATGTTAGTAACCATGACTTTTATTTGTTGACGCATGCGCAGCCTAGTTTTTTTTCCTTGGAATTTCCTTCCTGGCGGCACATTTTTTAGTCTGACTCATTCTCGACAGCATCCATTTTCAACAATTTTTTCTCTAAATAATACACGCTTCTAAGATACCTACTAAGCAGGATTACCGGTTTGGTGAAAGCAAGAAAAATTTTTAAAAACCTAGAGGGATTCGCTCACTCACAGAAACTAACAAAAGCTTTGAATTCAAGGTAAGTTTGCTAGTACTAGTATTATGCTTGAAATTAGGACCATGATGTCTAAACCATATCATAGTTCATACTAGTATTAGTGGTAGAATTCTCTTTGTAAAACTTTGTAGACTTGTGTTATTTGTGTGACCATTCTTGACGATTTAGTTGGTATACTTATATATATATATAAACTTTTTTGCTATTTACGTTCCACATGGAGATTGACGAACTGTATGGTTATTGATGAACACATGACCCTTACTAGTTAGCATGGGGTTTTAACAAAACATGATTTTTGTCAGTGGGCATATATTGAGAATCATTCAGTTATTTAAATCATATGAAGGCCTCAGCTAATCAAGTTATATTTCATTTTAATGGGGCACACAACTACAAAGTCAATTTATTATTTTTCTGATGGTAGACCTAATGCAAACTGAAATATTATAATTATTCTACCTGAGATTAATAAATAAAAATATTTGTGAGTTGATTTTGATGTGTTTTTCCCCAGTTCATCTATGGATGCTGACTTGAATGAGCCTGCAGTCATGACAGAAAGTACTGGACCTTAAACTAACAGCACGGAGCAGAAGTTCACTGTTTATAAGAATGCTACGGAGGGAATAATTGACAACAACTTGTACAAAATTGTCCATCAAAGCTTCCTTCAGTCTCTCGTATCAGCAGTGGGATGTTCAAATTGCAGAAGCAACATATTACAAGAAAAAACAAACAAGTGGTCTGGCTGCCCATTTAAAAAATCACTGTCATGATTGTAATCAGAGTGCTCAGATTGGACATTTACACAATGGAATAAGCAGTTTGACATAAAATTACAGAACAATTATAGGAAAAATCTAAAAAAAACAAAGACAGTGAGCGAGAGCACCTCAACAAAGTTGAAGAAGGGGAAACCAATGTTCCTGGTGCTTTCAACAAATGATAGCGTTTATAAATGATGATGTCCAAGATGCTGTACAACTGATTGCGTTTATAAATGATGATGTCCAAGATGCTGTACAACTGATTGCGTTTATAAATGATGATGTCCAAGATGCTGTACAACAGATTGCGTTTATAAATGATGATGTCCAAGATGCTGTACAACTGATTGCGTTTATAAATGATGATGTCCAAGATGCTGTACAACTGATTGCGTTTATAAATGATGATGATGTCCAAGATGCTGTACAACTGATTGCATTTATAAATGATGATGTCCAAGATGCTGTACAACTGATTGCATTTATAAATGATGATGTCAAAGATGCTGTACAACTGATTGCATTTATAAATGATGATGTCCAAGATGCTGTACAACTGATTGCGTTTATAAATGATGATGATGTCCAAGATGCTGTACAACTGATTGCGTTTATAAATGATGATGTCCAAGATGCTGTACAACTGATTGCATTTATAAATGATGATGTCAAAGATGCTGTACAACTGTTTGCATTTATAAATGATGATGTCCAAGATGCTGTACAACTGATTGCATTTATAAATGATGATGTCAAAGATGCTGTACAACTGATTGCATTTATAAATGATGATGTCCAAGATGCTGTACAACTGATTGCGTTTATAAATGATGATGATGTCCAAGATGCTGTACAACTGATTGCGTTTATAAATGATGATGTCCAAGATGCTGTACAACTGATTGCATTTATAAATGATGATGTCAAAGATGCTGTACAACTGATTGCATTTATAAATGATGATGTCCAAGATGCTGTACAACTGATTGCATTTATAAATGATGATGTCCAAGATGCTGTACAACTGATTGCATTTATAAATGATAATGTCCAAGATGCTGTACAAATGATTCCATTTATAAATGATGATGTCCAAGATGCTGTACAACTGATTGCGTTTATAAATGATGATGTCCAAGATGCTGTACAACTGATTGCATTTATAAATGATGATGTCAAAGATGCTGTACAACTGATTGCATTTATAAATGATGATGTCCAAGATGCTGTACAACTGATTGCATTTATAAATGATGATGTCCAAGATGCTGTACAACTGATTGCATTTATAAATGATGATGTCCAAGATGCTGTACAAATGATTCCATTTATAAATGATGATGTCCAAGATGCTGTACAATTGATTGCGTTTATAAATGATGATGTCCAAGATGCTGTACAACTGATTGCGTTTATAAATGATGATGTCCAAGATGCTGTACAACTGATTGCATTTATAAATGATGATGTCCAAGATGCTGTACAACTGATTGCATTTATAAATGATGATGTCCAAGATGCTGTACAACTGATTGCATTTATAAATGATGATGTCCAAGATGCTGTACAACTGATTGCATTTATAAATGATGATGTCCAAGATGCTGTACAACTGATTGCATTTATAAATGATGATGTCCAAGATGCTGTACAACTGATTGCATTTATAAATGATAATGTCCAAGACGCTTTAAAAAAGTATGTCAAATCACAATTTTATAAAAATAAATATTTTATTTTTCACTTTAAAAGTTTAAAGTTCATGATTCAATCCTTGCTCAAGTGTTATGTACGTTTGTTACCGGATAATTTAATTTTACAACTCTATGAATAGGTGTTTGTTTCAAGATGGTTGCCAGTTGTCATGGCATTTATACACTTTTATTTCCTGTAAAGGGTGAAATTATATCTCTATTTATTGCTAAACATGACCATAATTAAAAAAGTTGTTCTAAGTTGGTTAAGTAAAAAAAAAAGTTATTTTGGTAGTTTACCCTCTTACTTAATCATGGTAAAAGTACCCTTAGGAAGGCTGATGTTTTTGGTAGTCTACCCTCTTACTTAATCATGGTAAAAGTACCCTTGGGAACGCTGATGTTTTTGGTAGTCTACCCTCTTACTTAATCATGGTAAAAGTACCCTTGGGAAGGCTGATGTTTTTGGTAGTCTACCCTCTTACTTAATCATGGTAAAAGTACCCTTGGGAAGGCTGATGTTTTTGGTAGTCTACCCTCTTACTTAATCATGGTAAAAGTACCCTTAGGAAGGCTGATGTTTTTGGTAGTCTACCCTCTTACTTAATCATGGTAAAAGTACCCTTGGGAACGCTGATGTTTTTGGTAGTCTACCCTCTTACTTAATCATGGTAAAAGTACCCTTGGGAAGGCTGATGTTTTTGGTAGTCTACCCTCTTACTTAATCATGGTAAAAGTACCCTTAGGAAGGCTGATGTTTTTGGTAGTCTACCCTCTTACTTAATCATGGTAAAAGTACCCTTGGGAAGGCTGATGTTTTTGGTAGTCTACCCTCTTACTTAATCATGGTAAAAGTACCCTTAGGAAGGCTGATGTTTTTGGTAGTCTACCCTCTTACTTAATCATGGTAAAAGTACCCTTAGGAAGGCTGATGTTTTTGGTAGTCTACCCTCTTACTTAATCATGGTAAAAGTACCCTTGGGAAGGCTGATGTTTTTGGTAGTCTACCCTCTTACTTAATCATGGTAAAAGTACCCTTGGGAAGGCTGATGTTTTTTGTTTCAAGTGTACAGGGGCAAGTCCTACAATGGATCGGTTCAACAGGAATATATGTGTTCACACACACCAAAGACTCTAAAGATCTAATAAATTGCCTCAAGGACATAAACAGGTTGTAATCTTTTGCCTGCACACTGGTAACATACAACTTAATTCTCACCTAAACCAGATAAAAGCAGATGAAAGCAGTTAGCCCTTTTTGCAGTTATCTAACCTAATGAAAAAGTAAGACATCACCTCTTCCACTGCCCTGCACGTCAGGACTTACGCTTTAACTACCGTTACCTACCAAAAACAGCTGCAGAGACTGCAAAATTTCACCATGGCCTCAAGCTACTGGATTTGGAGGATGATGAAAACCTCCATCACATATATTGGAGGAAGAGGACAGACTTGTTAAACTTTATAAATACAAAAACTATTGAAATTTTCAAGTTTATTAAATACAATAACTATTGAAATGTGCAAGTTTATTATATTAGATACAATAACTATTGAAATATGCAAGTTTGTTAAATTAACTATTGAAATGTGCAAGTTAAATAAATAAAATAACTATTAAAATGTGCAAGTTAAATAAATAAAATAACTATTGAAATGTGCAAGTTAAATAAATAAAATAACTATTGAAATGTGCAAGTTTATTAAATACAATAAGTATTGAAATTTGCAAGTTTGTTAAATTAACTATTGAAATGTGCAAGTTAAATAAATAAAATAACTATTGAAATGTGCAAGTTAAATAAATAAAATAACTATTGAAATGTGCAAGTTAAATAAATACAATTATTATTGAAATGTGCAAGTTACATAAATACAATTACTATTGAAATGTGCACATTTATTAGATACCATAACTATTGAAATTTGTGCAAGTTTACTTGATACAATAACTATAGAAATGTTTGTAATTTTCAGGATCCTAAGGCAATTCTTCCATGTGATCAGTTGTTGCTCAATCACATGAACAGGTGGAAGGAGGTGAGAAATAGGTAAGTAGTATCTCAGGTGCAAGGAGGTGAGAAATAGGTACAGGTAAGTAGTACGTCAGGTGAAAGGAGGTGATAAATAAGTAAGTATTATGTCAGGTGGGAGGAGGTGATAAATAGGTAAGTATTATGTCGGCTGGAAAGAGGTGATAAATAGGTGGATAGTATGTCAGCTGGAAAGAGGTGATAAATAGGTAAGTAGTATGTCAGGTGGAAGGAGGTGATAAATAGTTAAGTAGTGTCAGGTGGAAGGAGGTGATAAATAGGTAAACTCTGTGATATTTATCCAATAAAATAAAGATTTCTTCCTTTTTGTAGTTTGTTTTTTAACTGCTGGCATAAATTAATAACTGGTTTATTATTGGATAAATGAATGATGACTTGTTTATTCTGGGATAAATCATTGATACCTTGTTTATGCTGGGATAAATGAATAATACCTGGTTTATGCTGGGATAAATCAATGATACAGGTACCTGGTTTATGCTGGGATATATCATTGATACCTAGTTTATGCTGGGATAAATCAATAATACCAACTTTTTTCTGGGATAAATCACTGTAACTCAGTTCATTACACTGCAAAACATACAGAAATTTTTTAATGTATAGCTGAAATTTTTAAAAACCTAAATATTTCATGATGGTCAAAGAGTGTTTTGTCTATTTCAGATGGCGGGAGGCCAGCATATTACATGAGATGCAATATATGGGAAGTATAAATCTGCTGAAAGAAATGTTTGATAGAAATTTGTAAACTATTTTTTGCACTTGGTATTATTTGAATTAAAAGCAGACATTTCCAAAATGACACCAACAATTGTTTGTAGGTTTAAAATTGAATGTCACAAAGAAATGTTAAACTCTGTTCTAAGTGGCATTATAACAGGCTAGTAACAAAGAAATTTTAAACTCTATCCTCAGTGGCATTATCACAGGCTAGTAACAAAATAAATAATTCATCATTCTAACGGATGATGCAATAAGCTGACTTAGAGAATTTCATTTTACGCTTTTTTATCTAAGAATAAAGGTGTTCTTGATATCAATTTGCATGAAGTTAACACTTTATATATCAGGGGTCTCAAAGTCATGGCCCGCTGCCGATTTGAGGCGCGAAAGACGATATTTTGTGGCCTGATGCCTGACACTAATGTATAGTGTTAACGTGGCCTTCGCGCTTTCCTCATTCTCATATCTATAATGTTACCCTCTGCGACGGTTTCAATCGAATCTCTTCGACTAGACTAATTCTGATTTTTAATATGTTTGTATAGATTTGGACGTAGATTATAATTATAATAGTAAAAACCATTTTAAAATCAGATTAAATGTTTTTATTTTATAAGACAGACATGGACAAAGTGCGGTTTTGAGAAAACACGCTTTGAATATTGTATAGACATATATCAAAAGTTTAAAAAGTCAGTTAGGGGGTAATGCACAACCATAATTGTGTAAATCGTAGCAATCTGATCCAATATCAAAGAATCCCTAATAAAATTGCCACTAGTGAGGACGAATGAGGGAAATTCCGAGATTGTCAGCTTGGTCACTTTAAAAAAACTGATAAGTCAAAAAGGCATTTTCTACGATAAAAATATCAAAATTCATTCTCCTTACAATAGCATCTTCCTTGGCATCAATAATTCATAAATATTGCCTGCTCCTGCCGTCTGCTTGAACACATTTTAGTTCTAAAATCACTAATGGAAATAGGTCAACCACAGATCATATTTTTACTATAAGATGTCTCCTGGAGAAATGTTACAAATATAACATCGACATACACCAACTATTCATGGATTACAAAGCAGCATACGATAGCATAGACAGGAATTACTTATACAAGGCTCTACAACAGCGGTTACCAACGCAAATCCCGTCTCTCATGGGTCGCCTAAGAACTTCTGAAAACACATATAATCTATAGTTATAAAGTATCAACGAAAATAATTTTTTAGTTAGGGTCGACACAACACGAGGAACTGTATTAAAGGGTCGCGGGATTAGAAAGGTTGAGCACCACTGTTTTACAAGAAATTGGAGTCCCTAACAAGCTTACACGGCTCATACATTTGATGATGGCTAACTCCAAAAGTAGAATCAAGGTGCAGGGAGAATACACAAAGGAGTTCCCTGTTAATCAGGGCCTCAGACAAGGAGACTCGCTATCATGTATCCTGTTTAATATCACGCTAGAGAAAGTTATTAGAAGCATACACGTGAGCACAAGCTACTTCCAGAGAGGTATTACAGAAGTGGAGTTTGGGGGGGTGACACAATGTGACAACCGGGTCTACTTGTGGAGTTTAGGGGTGACGCAATGTGACAACCGGGTCTACTTGTGGAGTTTAGGAGTGACGCAATGTGACAACCAGCTCTACTTGTGGAGTTTAGGGGTGACACAATGTGACAACCGGGTCTACTTGTGGAGTTTAGGGGTGACGCAATGTGACAACCAGCTCTACTTGTGGAGTTTAGGAGTGACGCAATGTGACAACCAGCTCTACTTGTGGAGTTTAGGGGTGACACAATGTGACAACCGGGTCTACTTGTGGAGTTTAGGGGTGACGCAATGTGACAACCGGGTCTACTTGTGGAGTTTAGGGCTGACGCAATGTGACAACCGGGTCTACTTGTGGAGTTTAGGGGTGACGCAATGTGACAACCGGGTCTACTTGTGGAGTTTAAGGGTTGACCTGGCCAGCTAATAGTTGCGCCACCCAAATGTTTTATTTGGAAGATGACCTTGCCCACTAATAGTTGCGCCACCCAAATGTTTTATTTGGAAGATGACCTTGCCAACTAATAGTTGCGCCACCCAAATGTTTTATTTTGAAGATGACCTGGCCAGCTAATAGTTGCGCCACCCAAATGTTATTTTGAAGATGACCTTGCCCACTAATAGTTGCGCCACCCAAATGTTTTATTTGGAAGATGACCTTGCCCACTAATAGTTGCGCCACCCAAATGTTTTATTTGGAAGATGACCTTGCCCACTAATAGTTGCGCCACCCAAATGTTTTATTTGGAAGATGACCTTGCCCACTAATAGTTGCGCCACCCAAATGTTTTATTTGGAAGATGACCTTGCCCACTAATAGTTGCGCCACCCAAATGTTTTATTTGGAAGATGACCTTGCCCACTAATAGTTGCGCCACCCAAATGTTTTATTTGGAAGATGACCTTGCCCACTAATAGTTGCGCCACCCAAATGTTTTATTTGGAAGATGACCTTGCCCACTAATAGTTGCGCCACCCAAATGTTTTATTTGGAAGATGACCTTGCCCACTAATAGTTGCGCCACCCAAATGTTTTATTTGGAAGATGACCTTGCCCACTAATAGTTGCGCCACCCAAATGTTATTTTGAAGATGACCTGGCCAGCTAACCCTAATCCAAATGTTATTTTGAAGATGAAAATTTTGCACAGTTAATTCGTTGAATGTATTTTGTTTTTTAATGTATAATTTAACTGTCCATGAATATTCCTAATGTTAGTAGTTAAATCTTATGAGGCATGTTGTTTTATGGTTAAATGTTCTTTCTGCCTTAAACATTTTGTAATGGCTGCCCTTAAGGTGCAATTATCAAGCTGAGTATTGAAATTCATTAACATGACATTTGCTTGAAACAGTGGTGTAATTAGTATAACTGGACATGGAGAGTCATATGGGATGCTTCTAGTAGGCACCCGAGGGGAGCCATATGGGATTTCACTAGTAGACACTCAAGAGGAGCCATCTGGGATGTCACTAATAGGCACCCCCAGGGCTGCCAAATGGGATATTTCTAGTGGGAACCTCCAAGACAGAATCAAGACACCATAGCTATATTATATATAATACTTAGATTTTTAAGGTAGGAAGAATCCAGACAACAAAGATATTCAAATTGTACAATTTGTGAATGCTGAGAATCAACTGAACATGGTAGCCCTAGTAACGCATAAAACTTTAAAAAAAATTAATAAAATATTCCATTGTAATAACTTTTAAATTCTATCTTGACATTTGCATGCTTTACAAAACTTCATATTGGTGCAAAGGCATTTTAAATGTTGTCCTTGGAATTCTGTTTTGTTAACATTGAGTTGTTAACAGTCTGTCTGACAACTCCGGTCACTTCATTGGGGCAACGTATTTCATTGATACCGACCACTGGTTTCATTGATACCGACCACTGGTTTCATCGATACCGACCACTGGTTTCATCGATACCGACCACTGGTTTCATCGATACCGACCACTGGTTTCATCGATACCGACCACTGGTTTCATTGATACCGACCACTGGTTTCATTGATACCGACCACTGGTTTCATTGAAGACAAAGTGTTGATTCTTTTTAAACAATGTGCTCAGAATATTCTCTGTTAGAGATGTGTTCATTCTATTAATAGCGATGCAGTTGGACATCTTAAAAGTTGTTTATTTATAGTTTCATTTTTATATGATTATGAATAGAAATGCAGTTAGTTAA
Source organism: Lymnaea stagnalis (assembly GCA_964033795.1). Classification (NCBI taxonomy): domain Eukaryota; kingdom Metazoa; phylum Mollusca; class Gastropoda; family Lymnaeidae; genus Lymnaea; species Lymnaea stagnalis. The sequence goes on from CAXITT010000780.1 coordinate 251,462, forward strand.
TCTTAAAATCCAATGTTAAGTTTATGCAATCTCTTTCACTCATTCATACTTACCAATAATTACAATAAATTGTCAACTAAATTTTCTATTGTTGGCTCTCTTGTTTTCACATGTCATGTGATTATTATTTATATATGTTTGTTTTACATTTACAGAATTCTAATAATGATAATAATCTCTAGATTGCAACACAATCATAGAGAAATAAGTTTATTTATTTGATAAGTTAATATATAACATATTATCGTGGCTGCCTATTATTTTAACCCTATCCACCTCAACATTTTGTATACCCTGTCCCTAGCAACTAGGGGTCGCAAAACCGGTCCCTTTTGCCAAAACCGGTATTTTCGATATTGAAGTATACAAATACCGGAATCCCGGTATTTTCGATATTTAGAGAATTTTTAGTGGTGATTCGAGATTACAGATGAGGATTTATCAATGAAATAAAAGCATTTAGAAAAAAATATCACATTTTCCTTTTTAATAAGCTTTTAAACACACGTTTATTTTCAGACTTTAATCAAACGAAGGAAAATAATATTCTTAACTTTTTAATTTAAATAGTTTTATTAATCAAATATTAAAATAATTGGTCTTGTTTTAAACTTTGGTCAAATTTAAATAATGAAAACGTAACAATGACAAAGTATAATGTTGGGTCACTTAACTTTAACAGCAAATGGTTGCAAAAGTAACCTGATGAAGAGAACACCCGCTCTGACTCCACATTGGTCGGAGGAATAGATCTTAGGCTATCATAAGCAATTTCTAGATATTTTCCTCTTGAACCGCCATTCTCAAATAAAGCCATTTCAAAATTTACCAATGTATCAATGTCTCCAACCGTTAGTCTGGAAGTATTATCCTGAGCCTGAAGGTTCTTTTGTATTTCAATTTCTAATTGTCTCTTAAGCGGCAGTGTATCTTCAAGTTCGTCATGCTCAGATCCAAGATGTTTAATTTCATTGCTCGTAGATATTTCCAACGAGAAATCCGCTGTCTGACCAAGCTTTTGAATATCCAGGATATATTTTCGCATCTGGTCGCAATCTGACCTTAGAAATGCATCCAAGTAGTCACTGGAATGTGCAGACTTTAAATGAGAGTCAAGGCCTGAAGTTGTACCTCCCAATATTTTAAGTATCTTGTTACATCTAATACATCGAGCTGAAATATTGTCTGTAGCTTGCAAGAAATGATACCAAACTGTTTTTTGTTTGTTTGTTTCAGACAGTTTCATATGCTTTTCAAATTTAGCATTATTTTTTTCAGGGTACCCCATTTCTTTCTATCAAATTGGGAAAATAAATCATTAACAAAAAAATTATTAATTCAATCGAATTAGTTTGACGTGTAAAACTTTTTTAAAGTGTTTAAATTGTCAGATAAATGTTTAGCTAAGTACGGTACAAAACAATTGGGACATTCAGTCATGTAAATTTTGGCTAGTTACGGTATAGACAAAGTGGGAAATTCAGCTTGAGACAAAATAGGTCGAACATCAGTTATGAGTTGAGTTTAAATTATTAATATTGTTATCACAAAATAGAAGTAACATAATTTTTCTGTGTCTTAAACTTAAGGTACCCCGGTATTTGATTATCAAATACGGATTTACTCATAGTTTTAAATATGTCGGTTTTTTGGCATAATTAAAAGAAATCAAGCACTCAAAAAAAAAAAATTAATTAAAAGTTGGCCCCGTGATTTGAGTGTAACGTGTTATTATTTCCAAACAAACTCTTAAAGGAAGTCAAAACTCGATCTTCATTCGACTATACCAATCACTTATTGGTCAATAAAATGAAAACATTTCATTCGCAATCCTATAACTTCACGTCGTGACTCGTCGCCACTTACACATTATGCATGCACTTGCACGATGTATAAAAACAAACCAACTAATCACAACGTCGTGATACTTGACCAATAAGAGTACACAGATCTCGCCCGTCGGTCGGCTTTCTTTGAACGTGAGACACGTGATGTGATGGCTTTGCACATCTCATCAATTATTGATATTACATTGATATGCATTGCTATAACTATGACGTGGAAACTAAGAAAAACGATTTAAAAAAATTGAAAATGAAATCCCGGTTTTCATAAATCCAATCCCGGTTTTTTCGAACATCAAAATATGGTCCAGTATTCCGGTATTTTTGAATTTCGGGATCCCGGATTGCGACTCCTACTAATAACTGGGTGTAGCACACATGTACACATATTATAATGGGAAAATATTAGTGTAGGGCTTGTAAGACAAAATTTTTTATCAAATGAAATATAATTGAATGGACTAAATGTTTGTAAACTTACTTCTTCAGTTGAACTAAAATAAACTACCACAAATGACATCCGAATAGCTTGAGTCTAATGGTACCAGGGTTTCTTTCAGCAGTGCCACC